>WKFP01015274.1:2773104-2875177 GCA_011057875.1 Pterocles orientalis | reverse complement strand
ACTTTTGGCTGATAGGTAGATGTCCCTAAATGTGAAAGAAAGTACGTAAGTGTTAGAAATAATAAATCAAGAAGCTGATTAGAAGGGAGAGTGAGCATTTCATTAGTAAATGTGTGGGGATTGCTTGTCAAAGACATTGAAAGTAAAGACAAGCAAGACAAGCGGTGTATATTTAATGAAATAAAGGGGGCCTTGTAGAAGTATTCAAAGTGTGGCACCAGAGTAACCAGTTATGAAAACAGTCCTCAAGTGAGTAGGATGCAATTGTGTCTGCATAAGTTTACAGCGCAAGTTGCTGAACTTGAGACAGAGATAGCAAGAAACAGGACGAGACTTTGGATAGGTAAGGCCATACTATGGAGAAAGATGTAGGAAGATTGTGAGAAAGCCTTTGCTTTCTAGATAGAGAGATGAGAAGTAAGCTGCCTCTCACTCAGCCATGCCTTCCCCAGCTGTGGAACAAGACGTGTCGCCAGGGCTCTGTAGCAAGGAGTGTGTTTGGGAGGAAAGCCCAGCAGATGAGCTCACTCCAAAAGCCACATAAGCTTTCATCAGATTCTGTTGATATGTTTTCTAGGTTTTTCTGAGTGCGTTTAATCAACACATTAATATGAAATTTTTGCTTTCAGAAAACTACATTTTCGCAACGGGACCATTTGAGTTTGAATTCCAGCCACTTCTACAGGAATGGAATGCATGACCAGCTTCACATTTTTCCAGGACGTTAGGCAGTATAGAGAGAGGCCAAAATGGTGTTTTGGACAGAAGAAAAAATTATGACTATCCTGATTTATTCCACCTTTGAAATTAGCTCATAAATCCCAGTAGGAAGTGAAAGTCATGAGAGCTCTGAAATATTTATTGGTCTTTTTCCTTATTCTCTCTTCTTCTTTAATTATACTAAGGTAGTAAACAGCTTTACTCTCAATTAAGCAGATTAACGGTAGTGTTGGAAATTTAACTCTCCAGTCCTTCGCTCCTGCAGATTTTTACTAATGGTATGTATGTTCGCATGCATGCCTGAAGATTTATCATTGTAGCTCTCATTAGCCTGAACAGGGGCCATGTGGATAATTTCCCATGTAACATGTGGAAATCTAGCTTTTATTATTAACCTTAAAGAGATTCATGGGGTTAATTGCTGGCAATCATGCAGGAGATGAACCCCAATATGTTGTTTGCAAACAAGTTCTTATAATTTCTGAGGCATGTACCCCTATTTCCCTCATAATTAACCAAAAGAGACTTCAATATAGGTAATGGCTGTGGCAACTGTTTTAAAATATTTAAACAACATAAAATACACAAATCATTATAGTATGTAAGTTATTGCTGGCTTGATACTACTGTGATTTATACATGCTTTCATGAAAAGTCTGGTTTCCAGCATGAATATGTAAAATGTGTTCAAGAGTTCAGATGCTTTCCTATGAGGTTTCCTTTTTCTGATCTTTGCCCACAGCAGTGGTCCTTGCTAGGAAAATTAATCAGGAAGGGGTAGCCTGTCTGTGATTTTTAATATACCATTTTGATTTTTAAACAGACTAGAGCAGGACTGTACTGAACTCTGGGGCTACTCTGCCTGTATAGCATGAAACAGCTGATAAAACCATTCATGTTTTTTTCTTAGCTTCATATTCTACTGAGTAAGTGATACTGTTAGAAGAGATCTGGGAGATGCACTTTGCCCCTGCCTTTGTCTTCATGCTAGCACTGTCTGGGGTGACTCAGCTGCATGTCATAGAAGCTTAAATACTTCCTATATAAAGCACAACAAAGACGTCTGAGACCAATGGGAAGGATTTCTTGCTCGGGGCTGGTGGGCAGCAGGTAGTGATCTGTGGTAGCTCTCTTCATTTTCCCAGCAAGTGATTGTAGGGAGGGGGCTTCTGTCTTTGAGTAGGGTCAGAAACGTCTTTCACCAGGGATATAAGGATGCTGGATTCATTGTCTCTGGGAACAGAAGGTGGAATCTTTGGATGAGAAGAAAGGAAACTGAGGCAGGATGTTATAGGAATTACAGCCAAATCTTACTACAAGTCTTTTTGGGGACTTATTTTCCCTTTCCCATGAAGATGATGACTCTTAGTAAAAACCCTGTGAAATTTGGATCAGAGCTCTGTGATCAGAGCTTTTAAGGTATGGATGCACAAATGTTTGCTTATTTCTACTCCAGAAAAATGTATACTGATAAAATGAAGGTATATACATTTGTTTTAAAATGTGTATGCTGGTGTTATATTTTGATCCTTTCTCTGTGATTTAATGTTTGGTTCAAGGCTTCCTTTTTAGATCTATCTTTACAAAATTAAAGAAGGTTAAAATTTAGCCTCAAGAGACTAGCACAGTATTGTTCTCTCTATGCTTGTGACTATCACAGGACATGTATTTTAAAAGCACTAAGTCTCTCTGAAGTCTGAAACCTTAGAGCAATGCAATTTGTGCCTCAACTTGCAGAGAGAATGCGTGGAACCAGGCATCTGGAACATGAAAATGATATCCTTCTTGTTCTGTTTGCTTCCCCCCCCCAACAATTCTCCAGTCTACAGGCTAGATGAAAGCTTCTTTTGTCCACAAATCTACACTTTCTTTGCATTACTCTTCTAGTTGTTTTTTGTGATTCAACTTCAAAAACAATATTGTTGCTTTGAAAAACCTTTTCTTAAATACTGCTCAAACAGAACAATGAGTTGATACTCCATTTTCAGTGAATTGGTCAAAACTGAGTGTCACTGAATTTACACTGTTAGTACTGGGAGCAAAATTTGATCCATTGGTTTCACTTATTATGCTCAATGGTTGTGTAGTTCAGCTGATATCTTAATATACCTAGCAATTTAAGGGGCCTTGATGAAAGACACACTATGCTTTCTCTGTGATATTGGTTTTACATCAGAATCCATGGACATTCCAACTAATTCAGTAAGCAGAACAACTGTTTGTGAAATTAATGAGTTCTTATTTACCTGTTCCTACTGAAAAAAACAGTCATTGGTACGTGTTCAGTTATGCAACATCCCATGAAATATCTTTTCCTTTTCTTTACTTGGAATACCTGCAGCACTTGAATTCTAGGGCAAAATGGTATATTGCTTTGATTTGCAGACTGCTGGTAGTGCTTTTTTATCTTCACTCTGAATACAAGCTCCACCAGATATTCTGCATCCCCTCTTCACTTGATGCTCATCCAGAGCTGTATGTAGGTACTCCTCCAGATAAGACTTAGGCCTGAGTAATAGTTGGAGGTATGCTCTTGAGAATATTTTCTTCACTCATTTTTAATATTTAGACCTTAAAAGTTTGGGTTTAAGAACTGTGCAAAAGCTTTAATCTTAGTCTGTGGTGGTGTATCCTGGTCTCTCTCTCCTCATTAGTATTACAGAGTCTGGACAAATGTTTCATTTTTTTTTTTTTTTAATGTTAAATGTGTAAGTAAAGATTCATGAAGGAGGACTTTGGTTTGAATTTGTTTTCAGTGGATTTACTTTCTGGGACTGAAATGGGACATATCCTATCCCTGACTACTTTTTGTGAAAGTTTGTAAAAAAAAAAAAATTAAAAAAAATAGTAATAATCAAGGGGCACCAGCACTCACAAATACTGATTCTCCTCTGCTTGTAAGCATTTCTGGGAAGTCCTGAAAGTATGCTACTGCTTAACAGAGGGCTGATACATGGTGGGGAGAGAACTCACATCTGGTCAGTTTTCCTTAGAAAGCCCTGTAAGAGTTAGGGTGGATGGTACAAGAAATGTGTTCAGAGTTGTTAACACTGGTAGGCAACATTTATTTAATGAGTTTATTTAGTGTCATGTGTAACTCTGATGGCAACGATGATTAGTAACTGAGCAAAGAAGTATTCCTGTAGGATGCTGTTAAGTGTACGACAGACTCTGTTTGGGGTATTTCATGGCTGTTCTTCAGAAGATACACAAACTCACTACGTAAATGAGTTAGCACATGTTTCCCAGTCAGTAATGAATTTCCCGTTTAGCACTAATATGAAAATGGGGGCTTTGCAGTTTCATTGAGTGAAATGGATGGAAACACAGAACATGTTGAAAAAACACATCTTAAATTAATTTCAACCTTTGCAATACAATTTCCCTACATGGATGGGATCACATTATGCTCTGGGAAGAGATTTTTAAGACTTTTGAGCATTGGTGAAAGGGAATGCTCCCAAGACATAATAATAAAAAACTGCCATAGCAACTTGCTCATGTTTATCTTAATTAAATATTAATTTAAAATCTGTTGTCTTGCTGATGACCTCAGTTTTAAGTATGAAATGCTAAATATTCAGACAATACTGTTAACTTCCACTGCACTTCAAAAAATATTGAAATCAATCAAATCAATCCAAAGCACACTGAAACAATTTAATTTTTTTTAACATAACCTTTAATCAGGTGAGGTTTGTCTCTTTCTAGTGGGCTGTGGATCAGCCTCTATTATTTAAAGCAGGATGGGACTCATCCATGGTTCTGGAGTACTTTAATCAAAAAAACAAAACAAACCCTCAGACAATTGGTCTGAGGTAAAGATACCTTCTCCAGGCTTTAGTCCTGTGTTCTGTTTTATGGCTAGCAAGGGTAGCTGGGTATATATCTCTGAAGGGCACACAATTAGGAGAATTTTAAAGAGATTTTTCAGAAACAAAGTGGAACTTTGTAATGTGCTGAGGATCTGAAGCTCGGGAGAGGAGATGGGAAAAACAAGGGAAATGAAAGAATGAGTACAGGGTGAGCAAACTAGAAGCATGGCATCTGGAATGCAATGAATATACTACAGATCTCTGGGGATTTTGAAGTTGGTGACAGACAAAATACAGTTGAGAATGTCTCTAAGAAGGACAAAAGAAAGGACTGGAGTTTTCTTTCAGGTGGTTTGTATTGCAGGAATGTAAGTGTCTGCATCTACTGTATCTAACATACGAAATCCCTGAAGGCCTGATCACACTAGAATGCTATGACTCTGACTGACAGACACATAGTCTCTGATATTTCTGACATATATTCCTATAGTTGATATGCAGTTCATTCTTCTCCCCCTAAAGAACTGTTCTGAGTACAGGTCTGCTCTGAAAGTGCTTCAAAATTCAGATATATTTAGAAACACTTGCAACTGATGAATTTTAAGTAGTGCCTCTTCAACTTGGAGAAACCAACAGCCTGAAAACACAATACAAAAAATGAATTTTTATAATTATTTCATAATAGGCACAATGCCGGGGGGGAGTATGTTAGTTGTTCCATATTTTTTGTTCTGTGTTATGAAAGCTTCTGTTTTTCCATCTGGTTTTCTTTACTGTGAGTTGCTTCTATAAACCCTTAATTCAGTTTGGTATTTACACCTATGCTTTACTCATAAGCATGTGATTGTTCCCATTTGAGGAGGAGATGGAGTAGGGAAAAGATGATTACATACTTTAGTGCTGTGCTGGACTGAGACCCTGGCAATGCTTTTTATCATAGGTTTCTTTCCTTGGTTTTGCTGGAGTGTGTTCTGTGACTTCTAGAAGGAAGTGATTTACATTTCATCTACAGCTGTATTCTCTTTGTACAAAATATCACGTTCTAAATACTTATGACTCTCAGTACTCTTTGGTGAAGAGAAAATTTACTACCAAGGAAAACCATTTGTGGATGGGTTTGGGTTTTAGGTCTATGTTCAGGAAGAGGGACTGAAAACACGTTATTTGCAGCTGCAAATGTTTGTTGTGTAAAAATTATTAACAGAAAATAAAACAAATTACATTCTCCCCCCCTTTTTTTAAACAACAGATCAATTTGCATTACACCCACTTATGCAGTCAATTACAATAAGTGTACATAGGTAAAAATATAGAAGCTAATCCAAGGGAAAGCGTATGCCATTGTATTTGTCTTAACAAATACCTTATCTTAAAGTACTAATTATATAGCTACCAGTCTTAATTCATTCCCCTCCTACCAGTTGTGTGGACAAGAAATGATCTCCTGTTTAGCCTGGTTGAATTGGACATAAGAGGACATGGAAAGATAACTGCAAAATTATTAAATGTTTGTACAAATCACAAGCTAGATTTGGGATGCTTTCCTAATGCAAGACAACTGGAGAACATCCAATTCAAAAGTGAGTTACTTCTAGTAAATCAAAACAGCTCACTTAGGAACAAGATTACTCAAAGTTTACATCATCAAAAATGTCACTGAGATGTGACTGAAAGCAATCAAGGGCAATTAATGTCTGTTGTGTCCTCACTATTGTTTACTGAACATAGCAAATTAATTTCACACCAACAATTTTTGTGGATTCTCCTAAATTTAGTCCCCTAGTATTGAATCCATCTGTATGATAGAGCAGTGCATGTTTGCAGTTCTACATGCTGGTTTTCAATAAGAAAACAGTCTGGATTTGCTCCCACTTGATATTGCTAGTTCTCTTAAAGATTTGAATTGGCTTAATTTTTGCCAGAATAATAACTTTAAGGTAAAGTAAGACCATGAAAACACATTGCATGAAATATCCTATTATGATGGTACCTTAAGCTTGAACTACTTGTTGTGGTTGTCTGGAGTGATCAAAAAACAGCATATGAAAAGGAGGACACCTTATTGCTTGTCTAGATCTGCCAGGTCATGCTACTGAAACCTTTCATTCTTTGTCATTAAAGCCACATAATTAAATCTCTGCTCATCTCTACCCCTGCAGGTTCTTGGAGAAAAAAGGTATTTGCTAGAATAGGATCCCACTGCATATGTACAAGACACTTCCAATAGCTTATCTCTTTACAGACACATCTGCCTATTTTAGAAATGACCGTGCTCTGACTGCATTGCCTTGCAACTTTCAGTGTCCACATCAAAAAGGAAACCAACAGTTATGTTCCTCTATACAGATGTAATTTCCTCTGAATGTGTTCCAGCGAGTACCTTGACTAAGAGGGAGAAAATAAGTGTTCAAATGAAGCAGAATTACATTGCATATGTAATGAAGCTGCTGTTGCAGTTAGCTTTAATTCTGGTGGTCTCCAGAGCCTGATAGTTTGCATTTGCAACAGGTTAATAATATACAAAAGTGGTTATAAATTTGATCTATAAAGGACTTAAACTCACATGGCATGATTACTAGTTGAAAATATATTCCCTTTTCCAGACAGTGAAAAAATCTTATTAACCAGCATGGATTTTTTTTTAAATAATATATACTGACACACATATGCATTTTTGTTACCTGGCTTTTTAAAAAACAAGATTACAAATTACTGACTTCTGGAGTAGAAACTGAAATCAAGTTGTTTGGCAATTGTACATTCTAGCCATCAGCTAGATGGCTGTAAATCACAGTGAACTGGGCACTGCAGCTTTCTCCATGAATATGTCGGTAAATTGTTGTTTAAGATTTGATACAATTTCAACCACCACATTCTGCTTGGAATAATGTGAAATCTAGGAGAGTGAAATACGTAAAACTGATCAACAACCTTCTGATAAAACTTTTTGTCCAAGCAGACAAATTGGACCTTTATACCTTAATGCTTGACAAACTTGCCTCAACAACAGCAACAAGCGAAGAAAAACAGTGTTCTGGGTCAACATTTCAGAAAAGAAGTAATTTTTCTGTTTTCATTTGAAAACCAAATTCTTTTCCATTTAGAAACATCACATTAAATATGTCAATTTAAAGAAAACACAAAATATTTTTATTTACCTGGAATATTTTTCTACAACGGATTTCAAAATTGGTGGTTGAAAAGGAGATCTATAAAAGTCCTTGAAGGTTTCTACGAAAAGGAGTTCATTCCCTTCCAACTGATGCACAGAGAAATCACCTGCGACTCCTTGATTTGGGTCTATGTCAGAGTAACTGAACAGATACCCTTAAGAATATGGTGTATGCAACTGCAGTGTGTTTCATGCTGGTTCAGGTGGGTGTGCTGTCTTTTGCAAATTCTTCTATCCAAGATGAGCCTCCTGTGTCCCTGGCTGCCATCCCATGTTGCTTTGCTGTTCTAGCAGAAACACTTAAATCTGTTTAGTTAAGTGTTATGCTGCTTGACTTTTACCGTCATCTTGAACTGTGGTGTGGAGCCGGGACCAAGCTCAGCTCTGCCCAGACAGTGCAGGGCAAAGCTTGCCTCCAGAGAGAGCTGGCTCTGCTTCCAAAGTGCTAGAGCTTCTGTCCCAGCCTGGCACCTGTGCACCAGTCTCTATTACCAGTGCCTAGAGCTACAGGGGACAAATATTCCCGTTTTCCACATTTGGAGACAAAGCTGAACTTGATTTTTGTAGCCAAAGGAACTCTAGGAAGTGGCAAGAGGCCTAATCCTTCCCAGTGAGGTGTGTATGGACCTACGCCTATGCAGGGCTTCTTGTTTTACAAATAGTTCGAAGGTTTGGGTCTAAACAGGAAAACATGCAGTTCATTCTTCTCTGAGAGCTTGTTTTGATCCCAGAAGGTGTTAGAATAAAGAGCCTTGTAGCTCAGTGTCCTGTCTCTGGCGGAACCTTTCAGGAGATACCTTGGGAAGAGTGTCAGAACAGGACTAGCATATGTCCTAATACTTTGTAATTTCCAGCTATTTTGTGTCAAAGAACTTCCTGAGCCTGGTGTGGTTTCTGTTTATAAATTATCTACCAGTCAACCACCTACAAAGAAGAGGAACAGCTGCTGTTTGTTTTGGACTTCAATGTTTGCTGGCTTTACATACATTCCACAGCTCTGGGGGAAGGAGTGAATGATCAGTCCCACTTCCCGTTCTCCATGCTCATCATGGGTTTGAGACCTCTGTTGTATCCCCTCCAGTTGTCTTTTCAGGCCTAAGACTTTGTCATTGCATAGGTACAGTTACATCAAAAAGGCTGTGGTGGATATGTGGTAGATAAATGCAACACATTTACAATCATGAAGGAAAATTGAGTTACACTCATTCTAAAAAATGACAATGTCCGTTGGGATGACAGTTACTTGTCTTCAAGACTGAAACACACTAGTTCTAGATGTAAAATTGTTCAACTTCAAATATGCATTAAAATTACAGCCCTGGCAGCTTAATGGTACTCATCCTTCTGCTAAATATGGGTACTTTATCCAAATATACAGTCATATTAAGCTGTGTCATTTAGGAGAGCTGTTGGAATTACTTATATTCATAGGAAAAAAAAAGAAATATAAAGTAATCCATGTTTGTTTATATTATCACTAGGATATTCTGTATGCCTGCTTTACTGCACAGCAGGAAAATCATGTCCGCTCTTTTGATGTCATATTGAAATAAATTCCTCATGTCTTATGACTATTTGTCATGTTTGATGGCTTTTCTCAAAGCTCTGCTCCCAGGTTCTTGTTATTATGAGAGAATCTCAATTTTCATTAAAACAAAACCAAACCCCTACAGCCTTCTTGATGGCAGAGAGAAGCTCTAAGTGCACACCATGTACTTTAAAAAGCTTAAAAATAAGATCCTAATGGAAAGCCAATTAAAGCAAATATCATGATTTTGTGAGTGCTGGCCTAACAAAGTTTTGAACAGTTAGCAATTTTTCAGAAGTTAGAAATCCTCTGTAAACTGAAGATACTGCCATGAATACTGGCATATAAGGATCTTGCAGTTTGACAGCTGGAAACTTGAGCAGACTTTAAATGAAACACTTTACAATCAAATCATCTTTTAAGCATTCTTCTTTAGCTTGCTGCCTTTTAGATCTTCACTATGAAGCAAAATCCTGCATTCCTCTTGAAAGAGAAATAGAGATGAGGGAGGAGAAAAAAATTAAGATTCAGTTGTGAAAAGAAATTCAGCTAAGTAAATGGGTGGGTTCTTTCTCTTTCCCAATCTTAGTAGCAATGCTATTTAGTAAAATACCAGCAACATTCAATTAGCATCAACCTATGCAAGATGCTAAAAAAAAATTATATGAAGTCACAGTAATTTAAAATATTAGAACTGTAATTACCAGCCAGGTGCTACAAAACTAAGTGGAACAATACATTTATCTCACAAACATTCAGAAAACATCAAGAAAATGTTCCCATCTGCTCTATGTTCAGACTAATTCTACGTTAAACACTTCTTTTTCAGTTTTTACTAATGTTACTAACTTTACATTCCTGAAAGGAAGAGGCACCCAAGAAAGTTGGTTAACACTCAAAGATCACCCCCTCCAAGCTCAGGAGCGATGCATCCCAGCAGATGAAGCTGCTAAGTCAGTTCCAACTGACTGGAAAAAAGGGAAACATGGTCTTATGCAAAGCATTTGACGCTGTCCCTTCAGTGGTGCTTACATTTTACACACAATTAAGGTGAAGAATAATTCTTGAATATCTCTTGCAGCAGTAAAAAAATACATTCTGAGACTTTTACATGAGACCATTTGAGGCAATAATTCAAATTCCAGAAACACGTAAAGCTTTGCATAAATGTTTTAATTCATGTCTGTGTTGAGTCCATGAAGAAAGTTTACCCCAATCTCTGTGATTAATACACCTCTGTATTGTAGCTCAGACAAATAACTTTGATATTGATCAGCTTAATGCATGTTACTTCCTCTGCAATTAAACATTATGTCAAGTTTTCCTCTAATAAAAAGAAAATTTACAAAAGAAAGTTTGAAGTGACAAAAAAAAGGACAGCTGCTACATATATAATAAACTATTTACTGGCCCAGGATGACTGGAAGGGAAGGGAGAGACTGCTCTTATCATCATGCATTTGGTTAAGGAGTGAGCAGGATCAAGTTTGCTGTGTTATGATCTGGCCAGTACATGTTTGATTTTGCCTATGGCCAGCCTGCTCTCCATGTTGTCAACAAGAGCTTATCCTTGCTGCTAATGCTTTTAGAAATTCAGGAGCTATTCATATAAACAGATTCTGCTGTGTAATAAGCGTATCTGCTTGCCACAGGAAGCAGCAATTTGTGAACACATAGACTTCCACAGTTCACAAATTAAACTGTCCGAAAAGACAAAGTGTGTTTGGATAGGTCCCTATCAATACATGCACCATTCAAGCAAACGAAATGGTGGCCTCTTCTATGTACTGCATAATAAATCCTCTTTGTCTTTCTCTCTGCTAAAATTCTTGTCCTTTACTTGGTCATCTGCTGAATCAATTATTTATAAAGAAGGAGACTATAACCTTTTTCTCTTGGACTCTGTATCTCCAGGGTATTTGATCTATTCACAGAAAGTCACCTCACTTCCTGGATTCCTCTTCTTGGAAATCAAAGGTCAGGAAAAAGTGCACACTCACTGCATCCTGAAGCACATCTCATCTTCTCTCCTTCCCTGTGTATTTTTTTCCTCTTCTAATTTCACTCCAACAGAAAAAAAAGAACTCGTATGCCTTCTTAAGTGTGGATCATATCCACATGTGAAAATATATTAGCAAACAGGCTATAAATTACATTACAGTATGTAGGTATATTGGTATTATTCTATCTGGAAACATGTATTGCTTTTGAGTAGGAACTTAAGCCACAGACTCAAATCCCACTTGACAGGACTTTACTAACATAAGAGTAAAAATAGCCTTTCTTCAAGCAAGAAGCTTGATGATAGGGCCAGAGTGCCAAAAAGGGTGAAAAAATGAATGGACAATGTTATGTGCTTCCTAGAACTCTTTCAACTGAGTCTAACTTCTAAAACCTAAAAGCTGCTTGTAGGAATTCCCATTGGGAAACTTTTTTAACACAAGAATCTAATTCTAAGGGCAAGAGAGATTCCCCACCACATGTGTCACAGTCTGTGACTGTAAGAACAAATAGCTTGGCTCCTACACTGGCCAAAGCTGGAAAACTAAGAAAATCAGGACAAGCATCGTAGTTGACAGGTCTTGAACTGACACAGAGGGTGGGGAGTGTCAGTTAGAAAGGCTTTTAGGGAGGTGATGGGTCTGTGAACATTTTGCAATTAAGAAGAGGAATCTGTTATTGGGTGTCAATGAGGAAAGGTGGGCTGTTAGTGAAGGTCCAGGAAAACCACATTTGCAGCAGCACATTGAACAGTTATGACTGAAGGGACACCCACATGGATTTTTTTTCAAGGTCAAAGAAATGGTCTTTACAATTAATGAGATCCTCAGCAATCAAATCTAATGTGCAATGATAATATCAGATACAACATTGTAGGCTCAATGTTACGCAGGAAGAATGTGCAAAAGTAGGTAGGCATAGCCTTTTTAGAGGGTTTGAAAGAGCTGAAATTTGAGGAGTCTTTCTGGGTACAAAACTCATTGCTGACTTTTTTTTTTTCTTTTAGAATAACACAGAAAACAGACAGAAACTGAACACTTTCCTTTGCTCATATTTGGCATATAATGATGAGACCACATAGAGCCGAGTAAAGATTTCATTTTAGATAAGCTAAAATTCTGTGACTCACTGGTTGTTGAATTCAGTTGTATAGAGTATGCTTGACTGCTAGACAGAATCAGGGCAGAAGGAAAGAAATACCTAAAACAGAGCCTTACAGAAAACTCTTCCTCCATCTACATGATTCTCCCCAAAAGTGGAAGAGAGAATAACAACAAAGATCCTCTGAAAGAGAGGTAAAACAACTTACAAGTTTATTAGAAATGTAGTCATTTAATAACATTCGGTGGGTTTTTTTAGCTTGAAAGAAGTAAATGAGAATTTGTTACTCATTTATTATGAATAGAACTATCTCCTTCAAAGAAGCATACAAAATGCTATATGCTACTAGAAAGCCCAGTAGCTGGCAGAGATATATCTGTATGTTTCTTCCCAACAGTAATTCTTGTTTGATTTGTTTGAAATTTTGTAATTTATTTTTTACAAATGCTATCAAGAATGTATTTGGCATGTTGTCAGCTAGCTACTGTGACTCAGTGCAACACTGTAGAGACCAAAGTATTATAATAGATTTATAGAGAGAGTGTAGCAATGTAAGTTTTCACACTGACTTATAGCATTGCACGTTGTGATGAATGGGGAGCCCTTCCACTAAATGTGTTTGAGGTCAGAAAAATATGTAAAGATAAAAAGGAGACACTAATTCATGTAACAGTTCTTCAGCTGAGGTACACGTTATACACAATCATCTCAATTACATATCTCCACCAGGACACAGTGAATAGTGATCCTTCACATTCAATTTCTTCTGAAAGAGTGGGAAGGAAGACCAAAGATGGGTATTTTAAGCTGTTGTTGGAAATTCTGGGGTTCATGAAGTTGATATTGAGGTGCAGGGTAAAGGCGAACTAAAATCAATGTCATACTAAATATGAACCTGTTCATTTCTTTCCAGTATGGAATATTTGAAATGTACTTTTGTGTTAGACAGCAGTTTCTTGGCAATGCACTTATGATGAACTTAACGCACTGACTGCACAGTGCACATGCAGCAGGTCTTGGCAAGTGGGTTCACTGTTTGTTGAATGCATGCCTGGCTGGGAATGTATGTTTTTTCTCTGCAATTTCATGGGTGGAAACAGAAAAACCTTCAACTTCCTATTACAGAAAGCCTCAGGCAAGGCTGAAAGTCGTGCAAGTTTCAGAAGTCAGCTGTATGTTAGTAAAATATAATAGAAAGGAAATTGTTTGGCGGTAGTGGACTAATGAGGTGTGTTGTTCACAGAACCATCCGTTCTAATGTGAGGATGCAGGGACAGCTGTTCTTGCTGTACCTGCATCACCTCTGTGAAAGAAGTTGATGACTAAATGTCACAACTAGAAAAGGAATCTCCTGCTCTTTGCCCTAATATTATTTTCTTCAGTGATCAGTAGTGACGCTGAAATGCCTTCAGACAATTTAGTATATCCATCTTGAAAAGTCCTATTAGAAAGTCACAAATGATAACACTCAAATTTACAAACCTGTAGGCTTGGGGACAATGTCTTGCATCTTATATGTGCTGATAGAGCAAGAAATAAAAAGAAAAAATACTATAAGTCGTCTACTTCCTTATCAAATTTCTCTGCATAGTTTGCAAAGTTATCTGTACTTGATCATTCTTATTCCAGTCTGGCAAATCACAGACACCCCATTTATCTTAATTTCTGTTAGTAGTAGACACAGATGTCTGAGGGAGAGAGTAAAATATGAATTTGTAATTATTTTATGTCTACAATAGTCATAACCGTGAAACACGCTGTTCAGCAGAACAGACAGAATAAGAAAGAAAACTTCTGAACATTCATTGTCTCCTTTTTATTCCTCTTCCTCCACCTGTGATTTTTCTTTCGCAGCTGCTATGGACACAGCTTCTCCCTTTGTCAGTGATCTGTGGCTTATGTCTACAATTTCAAAGAAAAAGTGTGAAAAAAAGTGTGAATGTTATTTGAAGCAACATATGTTTGTTATAAATATTATACTTTTCACAGCACTGAGGGAAGGTTTTGTTCACAGAGACCCCAAACACCTGTTTGTAGCTAATGCCAATTTATTCTTTTTCTGTCTGGAGTACAAAATGGGAGACGAGGTTAATCACCCCTCAGTAAAGCTTTGCCTTGGTAGTTCAACATGACCAATTTCAAGCATAAATCAGCAGTACTTTAGGTACTTCAAGGACATACCATGAAATTAGGAAAGGCCAAAGTAGGTAGGTTTTATTCTCATATTTTTATTAAATAGAAACCTGGCTTATTTTCTGCTGGATAGGGAACAGTTCTTAACTGCAGTGGATCTTTCTTGTCACGCACTGGTGTGTGCATAGAAGCAAATCCAGCAAAGAGAAGCATTGCAGACCTAAAAGATAATAGACATGAAAGGGGATCTCGGATTTCTTGTCAGTTATGGTGCTTAACTTGAAGCCATCTCCCAATTTCTGTTGGAAGAGTGTCTAGAATAAGAAAGGATCATGGAAGAAGGGAAGGGCATAAGAAGGTCTACCAGATGAAAATGACAAGGTAGTGCAAGTAAAATAACCTAGCTGGGGCTGAAAGTAACACATTAATAGCTTTTTCTCTAATCTTTTGAAGGCTTTCACTGATTATGAGTCTCTATTATACCCTAAAATTAAACATATCTCTATTTGACTTGCCTCCTTTTACCTAGTGTCATGTCAGATGTTTTAGTCACTGGACAGCTTGTTCTCATTTCTTATATGAAATTAAGCTGGGAGTCATGACCTTTTCATTTAAACTTCATGTTTAATTTTGTGGCTTATTGTGAGCTGGCAGAAAGCACTGTGATAATTTCCTAGCATCTTGATCACACCTGGGGACCTTCTTTCATAGCAAAATAACTGCAAAACTCCCTGAGACATGAAGAACAACAATATTTTCTTCAAAACATTTAATATGGCTTAGATGTTTACCTTTTTCTTGCTGAACAATGCTATGCTTCCCTTTCTGTTCTAAAAATAACCTTCAGGGTAGTTTGCACAAAACATCGTAGTATTTGTAAACTCAGCAGTCCATCACTGTTTGTGGTTTAACTGACCTGCATTATTTTACCTGCATGGTCTTTGACATGGTCAGTGTCTGAGCACCTTTAGCTATGACAATTCATGCTGCTATTTATGTTTCCAGTCATAATTGTTTTAGTACATGCCTTTAACAGATGAGACCTTGAACTCAAATAAAAAGAAAGATTCCTCAGCATATATTTGCTTATACATTTATGAATTAATGTACAGAAAATGAAACATTCACACTAAAGCATGTCAACCAACATCCTGTATCAATTAAAATGCTAAAATGAATGAATAATTTTCTATTTGCTAGACTCACTAAATGTGTTAATTTCTTTTGCTAACCTGGTTTTGTTGCTTTGAAAACTCTGCTTCTTTATTTTTCTTTCTAACTGAAGCTTCATAAGATTTTCTCCATAATTAATTATAACGAAGTTGATTCCCAGCCTTTTGTTTTCACTTATTAACTCTCAGTCTAGAGAGCGTAAAGGTAAATTCAGCTGAAAGCTATTGAAAAAAAAAAAACCCTGGATTCCTTCCACAGTTATCATGTAGTCTTTCCTGGTGTGACCATGACCATGTCAATTTATAGCAAAGGCTGCAATGAAATTGGCATGCCAAGTAAGCTAAAAGTACAACCCATTATGTTGCCAAGCACCATGCATAAAAGATTTTTGACAGATGTCGTAGTGCCCAGTGTCCTGAAAAGAAAATCATTATTTCATGCTCAAGAACGAAGGCTAGATTAAATCTCATATGTTTCCCTGGAGGGACACCACTCCACACATGCAACTGTCAGGTATTGTCAAAGGTAGGTCTGCTGACCACAGAGGTACTAGCTGCACCTTCTGGGCATGGTGATCACAATGAAAACAGCAGGAGACATGTAGAAGTGGCATCTGTGAGCAGACTAATTTCATCTTATAATGTCCATGAAGCATTTTGCTAGTGTTTATGCATCTCAAAGAGAGTCTCTAGAATCTGATGCTGGTGGGAGAAGCTGCAAGGAAGCTTTGTGGAAGAATTGGTCCAACAGGGGCATCTTTAGTGAGGCTTTGGACTGAAGTAATGCTGAAAACCTTCAGAAAGGTTATTAAGCCTGAAACCTCTGTGTTTGAAGGAATGAGTATCTACAGCAACTTGTAAAGCTGTTAATGCTATAAAGACTGCAATCTGACCACTGAGAAGTAAAGGAGTTGTACTATGTACCCAAAATTTTGTTCTGTGACAATCTTAAGACAAGTAGAGCAAGAAATGTATTGCTTATAAGACTACAAACCGCAGAAATTCTAGTAGGCTAGATTTTCACAGCTGCATGCAGAAAGAGTACTACAGCCACTCTTGTTCAGGCTGACAAAATCCATTTGGGGAAGAGCTGAGAGTACTGATACAGGGCAATTTGCAAGGCTACAAATTACAGCAGGCTAATTAGGAGTACCTGAAGATAGTCTCCAGGAAGTGACCATTGGGGGAAAAGGAGAAAGTGTAAAAAGTGGAAAACAAAGTAATTGTAGATGAAATATTTTTGCCAAATGCAAATAAGATAAAGAAAGAGGATTGTTGAAGGTAAATTGTCCAAGGGTACCTCTGCTTGCAGTGTTTGGAGTTTTTTCTCTTTGAAAAGTTACTCTGAGCTATAATAGCACACTTAAAGCACAGTGGAACACTGTCAACTGTCAACTTCACACCACATCAGGGCTGTTGACAAAAGCACACCATGCACTTCCTTTTCAGCATCAGTTGTTGGGTTGGAAACCATGCAGTTAGATGTATTGTAGTCATTTTCTTGGAAAACCAACAACCTGTGTATAACTAATAGAGAAAAAATAGTGTGGGCAAATTAATAGACTTTAGGTGGTATGATCTATAGAAATAGTGTCACTTCCTATTTGTCTGCCTCATGGGCTCCTGCAGTGATGTGTGGTAGGATGGGGGTGCATAGTAAAGGGTTTTAGTGCTCCTTCAGATTGAACAATGAAGCAGAATGGAAAATGATCTTCTTTGAACTACTCAAAATTGTTTCTAGATTCTACATCTTCAGTAGAGTTACAGCTGGCCTCTTGGGGTAAGAGAGCAGACCCCAGAAGTAGTATAATCATTCAGTGCATGGCGGAGTCCCCATGATGTCAATGCTGGCAGAAATGCTTCCACTTCTTGTAATCTATATTTCACTTCAACACTGCCACTAATATAGCTGTTGTTCTGGAAGTGCTTGTGTACCTTGGGAGTAGAAATACGTATAGTGGTTTCACTGATTTCCTTGGGACTATTATTAGGAGTGAAGTTACTCATGCAATTAATTGCAGGCTTACAGTTGGGGGGTCTAGTTTCACACTATAATGAACAACTAACCTGATTATTTCACCTTCTTCATTCCTTATTTGAACACTTTTCTAGAGTTGTGATATTGTGAAGGTTATGAGCTATTTGCTTCATGCTTGTGTGCTAATGAAGACTTGATGTTTGCTATTTATGCTCAATAATTCCCTCTAGCACATTTAACATATAGCATAATATGTTAAGGTATAAATACGTTGCTGACGTACTTCAGTAGGGATATCCATGTATCGGCAGTTTTGTGGGTCATTGCAAACAAGCATAAAGAAAAAAACAGTCTGCCATACCTACACTAATCCCTCTATATGACGATAAACATTTTTAAGTTGTACAGAACATCGTTGCCCACTCTGAATCTGTTCCATCTTTTATGTAAAGCCCAGAGCATTGCTCTGGAAGTCATTTTAGAACATGCAGATATCAGTCTGAAAAAAAGAACCTTCCAATCATTAGCCACATAAGCTTAGAGAATATAGACAGATTGTAGCATTTTTAAATTAAGAAAGCAAGGAAGAAAAAGCCTTTGGTATTTTCTTCTGTGTTGGGGTCTCCAAAGGACCAGATCTCCAGACCCCATGGTATCAGAATACCCCAGGCCCTCTGCCCAAGAGTGCTTTTTGGTGAAGACTTTTCAGTACGTAGACAGAGGATTCTACATTTAGAAAGGGCTTTTCTCCCAATGTTTCATTTAAATGTGAAGACGGTATGTAGTGATTTTCTGGGAAAAGTAGCACATATGCTTTGGAGGCAAGTTAGAAATTAAGTAAAGCTTATTTGTGTATCACCTTCTTATATTACCTTTTCTTTCAAAGTCTGGTCTAATCCCTTTCATTTTATAATCACAGATATTTTTCTTGCTGCATTTCTTTTGTCTGGGATACAGTTTAATTTTTTTGACCTGCCGAGCCTTTAGTGTTTTCACAGTTCTCTGTTAGATGTTTGATTTAAGTGCACGTTCTAGGGAAGGTATCTGAACTGCAGAGTCTTTTGTCTTTAACGGTGTTCAAAACACAGTAAACAGACATAGGTCTCTCAAAGTGCTCTGTGTAGATGGTTGAGGTGATGGCCATCTGTCATTTAATACTCACCAAGTGCCAGCTGCAACTGTGCCACTGGTTCAGTAGCCTTTAGTACAGCACCTGCTGTGGACAGCTCTGCAGCCGTATCTGAGGTCAGTTGGGATTGACTGTAATGGATGCAGGAGGGATGAATACAGAATCTTTGAGGAAGTCCTTTCTTGTCTGCATTGTCACTAGAGAGATACCTGGAATGCCCATGTCCTGGAGGGTCGAAGTCTTCATTAAAATATCATATTCCTGAACATGTGAAGCTCCATCTTGGCCATTCATGTGCATGCTTTCTATGAGCTGCATCAAAATTGTTTTGCACCTTTCTCAGACTGCAGACATGGTTTGATTGGCATCA
Organism: Pterocles orientalis; assembly: GCA_011057875.1. NCBI lineage: Eukaryota > Metazoa > Chordata > Aves > Pterocliformes > Pteroclidae > Pterocles > Pterocles orientalis. The sequence continues at coordinate 2,856,059 of WKFP01015274.1, read as the reverse complement.
CAAACTTTCACATTATCTAATAATAAAAAGAGATTACTTCAACTTGAAAAATAGGTTGTAAAGAGTTTTATCACACAATACCACGAGGTTTGCAGCTCTTGCGATAAATTTTAGATTATTTTCTTACTCAAGACAAATGTCTATTTACCCCAGAGAGCTCTCTCAGCTGGAGCTGGTAGTAATTTTTGACAGCTATTTTTCTTTTAACAAATATCTGTTTTTCCTTCAGGCCTTAAGTAAAACATGCTAGGTGTGGCAAAGAGTACTTACAAAAGCTAATCTTGACAGATTCCCTTGGCAAAAAATGGTGAATTGCTCTGAATTGCTTTTCAAGTTGGACTTCTCCTGTCTGTGATCTTTCTCTTAAATACCATGGCCCCAAAAGTCTTTGCAAATGCCCTATTCACCTTGTGAAAGATTTTGACTGGGCCATTTCCTTAGAGTGGCCAGCATCCTAAAAAAACTCCATCTAGGATGTGGAAAGCTCTCTTCATACCATTGCTGTGCCATTCTTCCATTTCAGACACTATTGCCCCAAACCATGGGCTAAATGTGAATGTCTTTTCCACCTCTTGACTTTTCCCAGAACTCCTCATACGGTTCTGCTTTTATCCTGAGTCAGAGTGGGATGGCTTGTTGAAATGTCAATTTTAGAGAAAAAACATTTCTCATTTAGATCTAGTTTTATCCGTATTTAATATTATACAGTATAGTTGACACAAATGCGTAAAATAACATTTCCTAGCCCTCAGTGGCAACCCTTGCACATATTTTTCTGGTAGTTTTGGTTACATTCCCCTGAAAGGCAAGTGGCCTGTAAAACCAAATTGAAATATTACAGTCATTTTTCTCGTTCACAAAAGCAAAATTCTTAATATTCTTGAATATTCTTAATATTCACAATATTCTTGGAGTTCTTATCCTGTCATGGTTTCAGAGGCCTCACAAGAATCCCAAGTTAAAGTTTGATTGTGAAAATTTGACTTACTCTTTCAGCAGTTCATATCATAGGGGTGTTTTAGACAGCTCATGCTAAGAAGTCATCTTACGTCTTAACTTCAGTAGTCCCAAGATCTGGTTTCTAAGCCTTCTGGGAGAAAAAAAATCTCCATTTCACTACTGAAATACCCTTTCCAAACTCCAGTCAAATGGGAAGAAGAATTGAAAGTCATGACTTAACTAAAGTTAAACCAAATCTAGAGTCCAGCAGTATCTGAGCACCAGGTAGAAAATTTATCTTAGAGAAATTATGAGGCAGATTTTAGCTGAAAAATTTCAAAACTATGATTCATCACTAGTTTTAAAGACAGCTAATAGTTACACTCAAATTTGCAAGGTTTGCTGGAGTGCTCGAAATCAGCTTAGTGTCTGAAGGTGTTTGAACAGCAACATTTTAAGTCCCTGATGTGAAGTTAGATGCCAGGGACTCAGACACCTAATTGACCTAAATGGATGCAAACTAATGTACCCGCATTATTTTATCCTGTGAGAATCTTGGTCTGTAACTTAATGAAGTGTTTAACTTCTGAGTTTTGTCAGCTCATAAACACTTAAATGATCATAATCTGATCTGTAGTAAACTGCTAGCTCTGATCAGCAAAATTTAATAACAATATCTTCTTCTGAGAATAACAACCATAAAATCTAACTCCTGTGTAGTCTTTGTCAGGGCTACTACTACTAATTCTTACCAGGCTTAAAGATCCATTTTCATTTTATATAGTCAGTATTATTTAATACTCCAAAATAGCTATTTGTATCGATACGTGTACGTTACAAATTCACAGAAACACGTTAAGTGAAGTAAGTTGAACTGAAACAAATTGCTATAGAAGTGCAGCATTCAGGTTAGATATAAATAGTCCTGTAGCATTATTAATAGATGTTGAGTTGTCTGGTTTTCAGTTTCCCAATTTGCATTCTCTCAAATGTTGGTAAAATGCAGATGAAGTGCCCCTTTTGAAGGAATGAGGTCTTTGTTCTGTAAAACTGGGCATTTCTGGGGAAAAATGACTGGGAAATAATGTACATTAACCCATCTGTGAAAGTCTGATTCAAAGCCTGTTGAAACTAAGGTTTTATATACAGCTCTGTATTCTGTTAGGAATTTATCCATTTAATTCCTTTATCATTCAAGATTGTGAGGTTCAGAGTGGTGAGGCAGGTAGAAGTCATAGACTTCTCTTCCCATTTCTTCCCTCTTCTTTTCTTTCCTTTCCATTATTCTTATATCTGTTCATTGAGTTCAACAAAATTTGTCATGGGGTAAAACCTTAAGGGCAGTTCTTTCCACAGTCTAGAAGAACATTATTGGGAATTATTTGGGAATAGTGAGGGAAAGGTGAGAGAGTGGTTGTTGTGGCATTTGGCTGCCAGCCAGGGGTTCAAAACCACAAAAACACCATGTATGCTCCAACCTCTTCTGGGCCTGAATCTTAGAAATGGTCCCCTGGACAGGTTGAATTCATGTATGGTAATGATGTCCAGTCCAGAAAACCAGCTTAAATGTAATAGAAAGAAAAAAACCCGTAATGCAAATGTAGGGACTTTAGCAACAGCTTTGATTGAATAGAGGTGCTTGTTGGGCCGAATTATATGCTTGTATAGACAAAAACAGAGCATTTGAATGATTTTGTAATGGCATATTGTGAAGCCTTAAAATGATTTGATAGAATTTCAATTGGTCCTCCTAGGCCTGTCTTTTACATTTTTCTTTGGCAATGAAATCTGAAGCTATTATGCAAAGGACACAATCTACTGTCTCTTATGATCATAACAAAGGCAGTGGCTTATATCTTGCTGCTGATCATACAGCAGTCTGGTGCTTACATCAAAGCTTATCCTGCTAAAGTCAGATGCTTATGTTGGAGTGTCCATTCACTTTTAAGCCTTGGCTGAATCAGACATACAAAAACAGCTTGCATAACCACGAATCCGCAATATTCATTATCTTCACCTTTCTCACAGGGTCACTCCAAATAATGATTAATCAAAATTAATGTATGAATTTAGGGTACTAAGCACTTTCAGCCTTAAATGCCTTAAGACAACTAACTCCTGAGCAACTATAACCAAGCACATTGGTTCATCTTTAGTGGCAAGTCTTCAATCCCATAGTAGATTAAATGACATTATTTTTTCCACTAATTTTATTACAGCATTGTTCTTCATGCTCTGCATAATTAAAGGTCTTTCATCATCTGCATTATGAACCTCTATTTTTGCTGGTTTATAACTTTGCCCATAATTTACTCTGAAAGAGAGACTGCAATATGGGATCTTGTCACAATCATGGGTTCTTCTTGCACGGACTAAAAATAAAAGATAGGTTTTTTCAGAAGAGATTAATCAATTGCACCCTTCTGGTTTAGTCTGGTAGAAGGGTTATGAGTCTCAGAGTGGGCAGAAGAATCTGTCTTTTCTGAAAAACAAGCTTCGTTAGGTACTCATCTCAAAATTGTTGCTCAAGTCTGATGAACAGTGTAAGTTCGCTCCTTTTTTGAAACAAAGGAGTCACCAGAAATACAGTATTTGGTGTCAGATGCTCACTGCAATGTTCTGATACAAAGGAGCCTTCTCTTTTCAAGTAGAATTTGCCACCATTGGCTTCTTGTCTTTCGGTATTTAAAAGCAAACAAAATGCCTGAGGGAAAATATATAACAGGACAGGCATAGCAGAAAATTTTAATATGAAATGCTAGTATTTCATACTTATTCTGTGCATATGGATATACAGATTAAAGACTTCCTAAATGAATACTGACACAAACTGCTAGAAATGTTATGAAGATGCAGTCTGGGTATTTTATGATTTTCTTGCACAACTACTGATTTTGTAATGGCATATTGTGAAGCCTTATAATGATTTGATAGAATTTCAATTGGTCCTCCTAGGCCTGTCTTTTACATTTTTCTTTGGCAATGAAATCTGAAACTATTATGCAAAGGACACAATCTACTGTCTCTTATGATCATAACAAAGCTATAAAATGTCCATTCTTTTGTAGACCGTGACATTTTAAAATGCTTCTGATTTTACTAGCTCTTTTCTGTTACTGTGTTTATCCTCCCATATCTCAGTGACACTATAAATGGTGTCATTGTTTTATATCACAGCTCCAAGCCATCCCTTTTCTTACAAGAATTGAATTGGACCCAAAATAAGGGTCTTCCTGTCCTTCAGAGAGATTGACAGGGCCAGTTCAACTTTACACCTTTGTAAATTAGTTCAGTTGCTTCACTACACGACAGCACCAAATCAGAAGTTTTCCTAAAATATCTGGGCCACAGTGGATCACAAATAATCATAACTACGATCATAACTACTGTTTGTGAAGGTAACAGAGGGGAAAAGAGTGAGTATTGTAAGGAAAAGACAGGGAAAGAGCAGGAAGAGGAAGGGAACCTGTACCATTCTCTAGTCTTGCCTGTATTTGAGTGGGGGAAATTCGTGTCTCTTTGGGTGATCTCACTGCACTGCCTAGTCCTGACATAAGCTACTCTGATGCACAGTATGACGTGTTGCAAGAGGGAAAGATATACCAGGCAAACAAGTACCAGTTAAGGAGAGCCCATATTTAGAATATAGCTTTATGCTATTAATTCAGCTAAGCACTTGAGGATGTGTCTGGGTCACCCAGTTCTGAGAGATAGGTACATATGTGTTCAAAATTCGGCACACATTTTCTTGAATATGTGGGGCATTTTTACAAGAATATTGAGCATTTACAGCTTAAGACTTCCTTAAATGTTTTTTTTTGAGTTGACCCTGAAATAAAAAGGCAGTCATAGAGAAGCTGTGAATTAAAACACCTGTCTTGTTCAAAGGGAGTCCTTGAGTTGTCAGTCCCATTCTGAGCTTGGATATGCACTGTACATAGTGTCTGTGCACCTGGATTCTGATGGCAGCAGAAAGGCTCACAGAGAGGTCATCTGAACAAGGGACACTTGAGAGCAGCAGGACACTGTTTTTTGTGCCTGGTAGAAGAGAGGTAGTTGGTCAAGAAAGATGGTGTTGGTCAAGAAAGATGGTGTAGCACCTGCAAGCAGATTAAGGGTCAGGTACGTTTGGTCACCAGCTGGTTACTGCCACTCCATAGGGATCCTAAACACTACTGGCATTGATTTAAGTCTATAACCGTTGCAGATGGAAGTCTCAGGCACATTTTTAGCAGAAACACAGAAAAGCTGAATTTTTTTTCTTTCTTGAATGTTTCATGTATTATTTTGCTAATATATGCCTCTCTTGAATTTTAAACATTAAAAATTACCACAGTTTCTCTTTTGCCTCTCTCCCTTCTGATGTCTTCCGAGTCTCTTTGAACGAAGGCTTGGCTGCATAACTAGCCCTGCATCAATGTTGTGGTTTAACGCACTGGGCTAGCAGCAAACACTATACAGCCACTCACTTTTCCTCCCCCTTCCCAGGGATGGCAGACAGAATTAAAGCAGTAAAGGGAAAAGAGACTCGTGGCTTGAGACAAGAACAACTGAATAACTAAAAAAAAAAAAAAAATGATAATAATGTTAATAATAATAATAATAATAATATATACAGATATACAAATGAGTGATACACAGTACAAAAGCTCACCACCTGATAACCAAAGCTCACCTCGTTCCAGGCTAACTATTCTGGAGCAGAAAGAGTCATGAAACTGCAGTCCTGGAACTGAGATAAGAGCCCGAGTGTCCAAGAGACTGAGAGATGACCGAGAGAGTGAGACAATTCCAGGAGAGAGAGAGAGAGATGACCCTGAGAGAGAGAGAACTTCCAGACAGACTCTCATCTCTATACTGGGAATGAGGTGTATGGTATGGAATAGATCATTGGCCAATTTAGGTCTCAATCCTAAACCTAAGATCAAATCATAAACAAGTAATTGGGGCTGTGCTCCCTCCTGGCTTCTCCTGCCCCTGCAGACACTGGCACAGCAGAGAAGCTGAACAGTCCTTGAGTGTCCTGGCAGCTGCTATAAACATCAGTACGTGATTAGCCTTTTTAGCACAAATCCAAAACATAGCCTCACACAAGCTACTATAAAGAAAGTTAACTTTCATCCCGGATGAAACCAGGACAATAAACCACATCAGTCCCTTTGTCTGTGTATGAAATAGCAGCACACGCAGGTCTCCTACGACCAAATGAAAGAATTAAGAAAAGACTAAGTACTTTGATTCTGCTGTTAGCCCAGTGTGTGCTTCATCTAACTATTCCACTGTCCACTTGGAACATGTGGGATTAAAGTCTGTGTAACAGATGAACATACTGCAAGCAGATAGAAAGAAAGCAGCTATTAGCATTAATTTGTATTACATCTCTTGCTTGCAAAAAAGCCCCTCTCAAAACTAGATGATCATGAATTCTAGAAGCAATAAGAAGTATTTCTAAGTATCACATTTTCCCAAACAAGGCCATTGAAGGAAAAATAGGAAAAAGTCCTGTAAGAAGCTCAAAGAAGACAGAATGAGGAAGGGAAATAATTCCATCTGGGACTTAAAACTCAGTTTTGGTGATCAAAGGCAGGCCTTCTAATGTGTTTCTTCTCTAAGATTTTCAGTTTATTGAAGTCATGGGATCTCTGTGTTTCACATGATGTTCCGAAACGGACAGGATTAGCCCTCTGGGTCTAGATGAGTGATAGTGTTTCCTTTTATTGAAGGAAGATTATTTAGAATAACAAAATTTGTATTTTCTTTGTTGTCACCCCTATATTGAACTGACAATAGTAACGTTGTCTTTCTTGCATGTACACCACCAGCTTTAAAATTTGTCCTTGGATAGTGATCTGGCCTAAATTCCAGATCTTAACAATGTAATTATTGATATTGATATATAAATATAAATATTAATTTATTGATAACTAATATCTTTCTTGGGCTTTCAAACCATAATAAGGCTTTTCTTATAAATTAACACATTTTATATGTATGGTAAGAGCAGAAAGAGAACATCATGTGTCCTTATGTGGACTCTGCAGTACACCCAATCCAGACACAGTTGTTTGCATGCCCTTCCTAAGTAAAATTTTAATTTACAGTTCTAATTCAAACGACTAACTCTTAAAGAGCACTAAAGGGAACTTTAAAATTATGCTGATTAAACTAACAAGCTTGCTTATTATATTGTTTTGACAATATTGGTTTTTTATTTAAACTGTTCTGCAAGGCAGTACCTCATGTGGAACAGGAAGGATGTTCACTGACTGAAGACAGACTTTACAACACAGCATTAAAATACGTTAATAGCTGAACTACCTCTGCAGCACTACAGAAAAGAAATTGTGATTCAGCCGTATCTCCTTCCTTGTTCCTCTTAGCTTAGGGAAGGAAGAATGTAAATTGGCTCCTCTTATTGTCCTTTGTGGAGTCGATATTTGACTGTCTTTTGGTAAGCAGACTGGGATAGCAGAGTTTATTGCTCCATAAACAAGTGTTTCTTAGCTGACAAAACAACCTCCTTCACTGAAAACAAAGTAAGACTTTGTTCAATGTAAGTTCCTGTGAAAAGTAATTTTTAAAAAAGGCTCTGATTTAATTTCCCTTGGCTGTGTTACTAATACCATTTGATTTAACAAAAAGAAACTTTAAAATTTTTAATCTAACAAACAGAAGAAACCTTCCTCCTGCAGCATGTATTTAATAACTGTCCTACCCTCTTAAGATGTCATTTAGTGTCATTTACAGTCTGCTGCTCAAATCCCCTGGAAATAGTAAAGCAGGGGTTAGATATTTGCCTTTCGCTGGTTTTAAATAAGGCCTTGTTTAATCCCTAAGTGAAAGACTTGGCCTTCTCCTCTAGGAAAACCAGCTGATAATAACTGTGAATGTGTGACTCCTGTGTCATTGAAAAAAGATCTTCACTACTTGTCTTGCCATCTTTTCTATTTCTCTTGCTGTAGGTGTGGAAGGGATGTGGAAAAACATTTACTAGCCAGCCTAACCACTACATGATTTGATTGTAGGTAGTCCAAAACAAAAATATTTAATTTTTGTGGCTGACTACTAAACAGAAAACAATTTTCATAAACTAGCAGCTCTTTTGATGTGTACATATTTTGAGCTAAGTCTCGCACGCTGGGAAGATCAGAACACACTAAAGTGGCCCAGATCAATTAAGCACATGCTTTATTTGGAATAGGTACCACAGTGTCTCTCTTCTCCCAGCACAACAGAACAGTTGGCAACCTTCCCAGTGACATAAAGAGATCTTTTGAAACCTATACGCCTACATAAACCCTTAACATCTTTGACTTAAAGGAATCAAGTTATAAAAGAGATGCGTATGGTTTATTAACCATAGAGAGGCTTATTAATCTTTTCCCTCTGCTTCCTGTTACTCCAAACAATTCTGTCTACAAATATATTTTGATAACTTACAGATTTTCATGTTATCTCTAGCAGAGGGGAAGTGGCATTCTTTTTCACCCTGGGATTTCTTTGTTGGCCCTTACATTCCTGATTAAATGCTCAGTGGAACTCCAGACAGCACATTCCACTTTTTCCCAGCCTAAAGTCATCAAACTTTAATAAGAGGCACATTTCCCAGAAACAATATTATGTCCAAATATCTAATTTAAATTAAAAATGAAAGAGTTGGATTCAAAAATTCATGTTAAAGAAACCTCAGCATGACATGATAGTCAATAAGAAATTTACTAAAATTAGGTAATACCCTGTAGGCATTCATGTTGAGCAGCTGATTCTATTAAGTGGCAAAGTGCTCACAGAAAGGGAACCTTAACTACAATGCAAAATAACCATGTCCCATGGAGACAGGAGAATTTTTGTGAGTGGACCTAACACCATCATTCAGGGACAGCTCCAGCTAACTTCAAAATGTTTCACCTCCAAGCAGTGAAAATCATGCTTGTATTTATTATATTTTTGCATAGCTGTGTCCTGGAGCTGAGTCCTACGGAGTGGCTGTAAATAATAAGTTGATAGAGTTAAAAAAATAGTATTAGAGGGTCAAAGAGAATTGAGAGCTGTAGAGAAGGGAGAAGGCAAGGATCTATTTAGAAACGGGTTAGAGAGTCAATGTGGTAGAAAGAAGAGAGAAGCTACTTTCAGCTACTACAACATGTGGAGAAGGAATGAAATATCAGCAGTATGAGATCTTATGTGGCAATGTGGACAAAAATGGTACAGAACACACAAAATAAATGGGAGGACATAGACAGAGATAGGCCCTGGAAAAAGCAAGAGAAACACTTTAGAGGATTTGGAAACAAAAAGGTAAAATTATGTGGGGAGCAATATTTCTCTGAAGCTTTCTCTTAAAAAAACTGCCCTTGAGAAGCACCTTCTTTAAACAGATCAGTTTTCACATCTTCTCGTGTAATTTCCACTGAAACTCATAGAATTCTATGCTTACACAATATCAGAAAATAATCTGAAATCTGTATGAAGCCAGTAGAAAAATTTTGAATTTATAGTAATAAAATTGTGTCTGCAGTAATCTGTTCGTTTCTCAAGAAAAAGGAAACAAAACATCTAAAAACTTTATTGATACCCTAAAGAAAACAAATACAAAACCAAAAAGTAAAGCAAGTTGTCTTAAGTAAGCCTTTCATTGAATTATGTTATTTCCTGCAGCCTCCATACTCTGTCAATTCAGATATTTTTGTAAGCATTTCTATGTGCATTAATGTCGATGAGAAATCCCAATGCTTGTATTACTAAGCAAATTATTAAGAGCCAAGCTAAAAGTGAACTCCTCCCAAATTTGTCTTTCAGGTACCTTGGGTTTGCACCCTTGGGAGGGAGGATGGAGCCCAGGTGTCTGGAGGAAGTCAGTTGACAAGTGATGTGGTTGTTCCTCTGTGACTCTCACATACTTGCCTGCAGCCTATCATGCCAGTTCAAGGTTTGCAGTGGTTTTCTTGCCTCATAGAAAAAATATGGATCTTGATAACCTAGCCAGTTCCTCCCATCATGACAAACATGAGCTTTAAACCCACATATTAACTGTGTGGAAACACACTTTACAATTTTCTTCTAAAAATTGTAATTAACAAAGATGCCATACTTATTTAATCTCACAGAACCCATTCAGCAAAGCGCAATAATGTAGCCACATCTGTATATTTGCATACTAAAAAAGTTTAAAAATACTTGTATAAAAGGCTTTTAAATACATGACCCAGTCCTGGTGCCAATTATATGTTTCAGCACAGAGAATTATAATCTTGTTTTTTGCTACGTGTGTGTGACTACCTAATTACAAATCAAAGCTTTTTAACAAATAGCCTGATTCTAGCATTCACAAAGGGGTAAATTAGGATTACTGCTGTTAAACAGAATGGAATCGAGCTGGTGCAAAAGCTTCTTGAAATAAGAATTTTGCTGAAAGTTTGTCTTGCTTGTTTCTCTGTATCTGGAAGAAAAATATGTTAAAAATCCTGGCTGGCAATCTCAGATTGGCTTTTGAGATTTACACCATTAATTTAGGGGTTAAGATATGATTCTTGACTGCAAGCAACAAATGTTGTTACTGTGGTTAGGCATTTCAGTCTTCATGAAATGAAAACATCTAAGTCAATGTCTAAATTATGTGTGTTCCTTTATACCTAGCTTCTCTGAAGTAAAATTTCTTCTAAAAAAAGGAGCAGAAACAAATTTTGCACTATAATTAGTGCACTGCATTTCTCAGGTGTTTGCTGGAGAGGAAATACTACACACAAATAAATACACTTGTAACTCATACAGGGTTCACAGAACACAGAGGAGAAGAACCTCTGAAAGATGAATAATGGCCTTGCCAGTGGGAGCTCATAAATAGGAATATAGTCTGAATGGACATAAAATTGGTCCATTCTTCTCTCAGCTGATGCTGGTATTTAACACAAGGGAGACGGAAAACTCTCCTCCTCATTACCGTGAGTTTACCTTCCTTCAGGAAGTGTATGAAACTAACAGCAGTAGAAATCAGGCACTCATGTATGAGAGTAGAATTTGGCCCATACAGAACCTTCAGTCACTGTTTTAGCATAGTTCAGAAGATGCTCTTCTTACTCTATTCATCTTTGGCTCAAAGCTGATTTTTTTCAATGTAAAACTTTTGTTTACATTTCTGGAAAAAAATAATGTGAGATAGGCCCCTTCCTTACAGAGAAAATTTGCTTCATTCTTTAGATTTCCACAAGCCTAAATGACCATGTTCATCACTGAGCATGTAATGAATACTTGCCTTGCATAATTTTTTTTGTACCTTGATGTAGCAGAAAGGCATAGTACTAATTGATCAGTAAAGATTTTGACCTATTCTGTTTTCAGTCATACATAAAATCTAACTCAATTTGGAGAAGACTGAAAATGGAAGTGACTATATTCAAATTAATTCAAATTGCTTTAGTGCCTAAGGTTCCATGTTAGTACAATCACAAATGTTTTTGAGAAGCATACAGTTCTCTCATGGTTGTGTGTATTTTTACACTGTCTCACTCAAGAAAAGACTGTAAAAGCTGCATAGCCTATAGAAGCCTAGTAGTGGTGTCACTTCACAAATGTTTACTTCAGTATAAACAGGATTATGCCGTAAATTTCCACAATCAGATGCATACAGAATTTAGTTTAAAATACGGAAAACGATCAACTTTATTGTGGTAACTTAGCTTTCTGAAACATCAATTGTTTGTCTAACAACCTCTGAGCTAAGGAATAGTTGTGTGTATTGTAATGTACTCCAGAGATGGACATCTAATTGTCTAATCCAAGAGGGGACCTAAGTATAGCCATAAATGCAAGTAATATTTTTTCCTGACAACCTGGCAAAATAGAGCATATTGCAAATACTTAAATTAGCATTTTGGTTGGGTTTTTTTCCCCATGTGTTTTATCTTCTCACTTTCATCTGTAAGGTATCCACTTTTGACTTTTGTGTATCTGAAGTTCCTTTATTATTTATGAATATCAGTGAGTTGAGAGTAGCTCTCAGGAGGAGGGGAGAGAATCAATAGTCTAACACTTGAAGTACATCTTTCACATTCAAGATTACAGTGGGTGACCCACAGCAGGTGAACCACATGATTAACGTCTAGCAGCCTGGAGTGTTCTTTACTATTTGAGCTCTCATGAGAGCGTGGGTGGTAGCGTTATGCACCAGGGCCACCACAACATGTAAACTAGGTATGGCAGAATTTTTGACAAGGAAGACACGTTTACCCCCAGGGCAACAGTGGTTGAGAAATTCATGCAGGAGAACAAATACAAGCTTCTGTTCTATAATGCCCCATGACTTCTGAGATGAAGACCTCATTAGCCTTTAGACCATGAATTTTTCTTTATGAGAAATAGAAGCCCGATGCTACAGGTGATCCCAGGTCTGTACTAGTTCTGCTGTGAGAGGTTTATGGCGAGTAGAAATACGAAAACTCTCTCAGGAATTTCCAGATCATTTCAGTTTACCTGTCTATCACTTCTGTAACATCATTGGTTTTGTTCTTCTGATTGTTGTGAATTTTGTCAGTCTTACCGATCTATTTAAAGATTTTACTTGTAGATTTCAAGATAAAAAGCATGGGCCTATTGCAAAGTCTGCTAAAATCAGTACGAGTCTTTCCATTAACTTTAATGGACTTCAGATCAGAACATGAAAATATTATTCTTACTTCCTTTTTTAAAAAAAAAATTAAAGAGCCTTTTCAAGCAAAACACTTTGGCTTGTCTTTAATTATAAATATATATTATAAATAAGAGTCTTTAAACCCCACAGTTTGAACTCATTGTGCTTACTATAATGTTCATTCTTTTCTAGTCAATGATTTAGTGAACTACTAGAACTGTATTTGAAATAAAAGGTTTGATGTACCTCTCTGTGTGTATAAGCAGGCACTTGTGCACATACTAATACGCTTAAAGACCAAGCAGTACTTTTTGAGCTTCTTTTGAGTTTTCTCACTATCAGTATTATGAAAGTGTCGACACTTGAGATCATAGGCGGAAAAAGGAGATAAGATACTTTAAAAAATAATTTCAAGAGATTTAAATATAAATGCCCATAGCGGTGGATATAATTTGTCATTGAAAAGAAGTAAAATCAGGTTTCATTCTAAATAAGAAGTAAAGTTATAATGTCTATTCTTTACAGTAGAACTTGTTTTTAATAATTGAAATGGAAGAAAATTACATTCTGATATTTTGAATCAGTATTTTCACTTTTTTTTTTCCCCTGATGATTGTGATAAATGAAGTTGATTTTTAAATAAGATATGCTTAATAAAAGCTTTTTGTCAAGGAAGAATTGATGTTAATGGCATTGGTGTCATAGTTTTTCTAAATGAACAAAACTTTCTGACAGGATAAATGTTTTACAAGTTTTCAGTAAGAAGTCATGCATGGCGTTTTTCAAAGTCTAGACAGATTTTAATGCTGAATATATAATGAAGCAACAGTTGTGGTTATAGGCTGCTATCTAATGGCAATTCAACTTTATAATTAACATTTAGATTTATTTTGTTAATCCAGTCTTTTAGTAGAGTATATATAAGTGAAGACAAGAGAATGTGAATCTTCCACACTGAAAGTCGTACATAGTATTATTACATTGCCATTATCTCTAAATAAAATTGCTGATTATTTATCAATCACTGGAAAAGAAGTATTTTCTTATCTCTACACGGTAAATTTCATTATACCTCTTCAACAGACAGGGAAACTGACGCATTTATTTGTGATGTATTCAGAGGAAGTTAGAGGTGGAGCTTTGAACAGCTATCAGCAAGCTTTCCAGGAAACCTGTATATTCTAACAAGAATAGAACAATATAATTATTGTTCATCTCTATAGTTAAAACATGTAAACAGCATGTATAGTACTCCTTAATTTTCACAAAAATACCTTTCACGGTTCAGTAAAAAATTGTCTTCTGATTTAAATAGATGTACTCATGTAATTTCACAGGGGTTTCTTTACATTGACTATCTATGAAATTATCAAATGTTTTGAGTAATTTCTTTAAAAATAAATCCTCTCTCAGTAATATAACTGGCTACAGTTGTACCTCAAGCTAATAGTACTCTTGTCCACAAATGGACTGAATGAAAAATATATTAGTGGCTATTACAAAGTCTAACTTTTAATTTAGTTTCTTTGGATGGCTCACAATAATTTGAAGTCTTTAAATCAAAAGTAGATAGCATTCTAAAAGACATTATAGCTTGACAATTATAAGCACAAAGTAAGAACTCCTGGGTGATGTTCTTTGGCCTGTGGGAGGCATGAAGTTGGAGTAGATGATGGTAATTGCTCCTTTTAGCTGCCACATCTATAAATCTAAAGTACCTTTTCCAAAAACCCAAGGGGAGGGGAGAATAAATGGTCATCAAGAAACAGTGGTTTCTGTTAATGCAGCCTTCTAGCTACCGTTTCTGACAGTAGTTCCCTGTACAGAGATCACCGTTGTGCTTTTTTCCATCAAGCAAGGAAGTGATTAAAACTTCTAGCAATACTTGTATAAGGTGATATTCAAGATATTGACTTTAGCCAAATGAGAGTTAGGGTAAGTTACACCCCAATATCATTCTATCTTTTCATTTTACTACTTGTCGTAAAAGTCATTTTGCTAAAGGAAGCAGGCCTATTACTGCTGGTGATTTATTCAAAGGAGCTCGTTCTGCTTCCCTCATGGCTATCTTCAGGTGCTTAAGGCATATTTCCCTAACCAATTTCATACTCCGTGAAATCTTTCTCTCTCTCTTTACCTCTCTTATCAGGAAAGGATCAAATTCCCTCACCTTGAAATAAGCTTGTTCTACCTTTTTGTGCAGTCATGGTAGATAGGCGCATCATTTAGATATTCTCACAGGTAATCAGGAAGGTAACTGCTAGATTAGCTGCCACTGCAGATTTGTTTTTAAATGCAATCTTAATTCAAAAACAAGTGACTCCCTGACCTCTGCAGAATTAATAATGTCTAAAATCCACTTAGAAAGTCTCTCAGTCTTCATGTAGGTGTTTCTCAGATTTCAGCCTTTCTAGAAAAACAGGTAAAATTCAATTTCTTTCCTCCCACTCATTCTTAAATCCTTGGAGCTAAGTGTGAAAGCATCTTGAAGTCATTCCATTTAAATCCTACCTGAATTCCTGCCTCAGGTTTCTGCACTGCAGTGCACTTCTTAACCTTCTGTTCTTGAATTTCTCACTTTCCTACAGATCAAGTCTCCCAATAAACATGCCATTAAAGAGTGTAATTAATTTAGGTGATGGGGCTATGGTTGCTGCAACCACATGAAGTTCTAGCAAGTGACCCTGCTGTAGAGCTTGAGTGTAGGTTTTCTGTGCTACTCTCAGGGAATTAATCTTTTATGCAATATGAACACACTGATGGAGTATATAGCCACATTTTTAACTCTAATTTGTGCATATAACTTTTAGCTGGGGGGATTTAATTTATGATTATAAATTAATCCAGTCTGTTTTGATCTCTTCCTTTCTCCTTCTGTGTCCCTTCCCCAAAAATCCCATAAGAAATTTTGTATCCCTGATTTCTCTCCATTCCATTGGAAATGGTCTTCCTACTTGCATCCTATAATAAGTCCTATATCCCTTTAGGCAGTAATCCATCTTCATTTGCCTGGTGTTCTGCAGAGAGTTTCATTAGTTGAGTCACCTTTGTGGGTTTCACACTGGGGACAAACGTTCTGCTCTGAGAGTTGCAGATGTAGCCTATGTGGGTGGACTCCATTTCTCACTGATTAGGTTACTCGGATTCCTCCACCTGCCATCACTTCTATAATCTGTTTAATTTGACTTGCCTTAGTTGGATAACCCAACATCAAGCACATTCAATTTAGTATTACAGGCAAAGCCTCGGAGGGGGTCAGTTGTGGCATTAGCAAGGGTAGTGAGGAGGGAATAAGCAGTGGAAGAGGCTTATTGTGTAGCTAGAAAGCAATACTGATGTTGTTTTTCATCCCATAGCAACAGGGACCAGGGTAAACTGCCAAGAGGTACCTAGTGTCCCTTTCTGGCAGCCCAAGAAGAAAGACAAGAGCTCCACAGCTTGATTCCTTGCTTTTGGCAGCTCAAATATGATAAATGCAACAGGAGTGCTCTGGAAAATAGCCTGATGAAAGACATAATTAGACATCATTTACCCATGGCAGACAGGGGAGGTATGTACTTATAAATTTACAGTACTTTTCATACTGCATTTCTTTATTAACTCTTTACTCCCACTATAAAGTTGGAATTAAATTGCTTTTGTCCTGCTTGGGTACCACAGTGAGAAGACAGTTTTATTCTGCAAGTGAGTCAGATGGATTTGAATAACTGCTCAGTTGATAGTTTGGAAACATGCTGTCTGGTTTTGAATTGTTTATTGTTTGACTCAACAAAACAATCTCAAGCAATGTATATTTCAGCTTTGCCCCAGATGGTTTTGTTAGCAAGTTCCCATTCAAAAAAGAGGTATCAGTGTCTTGTATTAAAAATACAGTTTTCTCAAACACACATTCATTTCACTTCTTTTTCTCTTTTGGTGATGCACAAATAGCTTGAACTCTTTGAGGGAAGTAGGATGAACCTGTCAGCTGTGGAAGTAAAATGCTAGAGATTCAGTCCTTGCCTTGTTTCTTCAGCTGAGAAGATAAGAAAAATCTCTTTTGCCAGGAGGTAAGTGAAGAGGTGCAAATGGGTGACTGCTCAGTTGACGGGTGAAATTCAGAGGAGGTTCTGCTCTGCTAGTAGTTGAGGAAAGGTCTGTGGCAGCTTAAGGAGCAAGTGTCTTCTTGGTGATTTGTTGCTGCCCTCCACTGAATCCTGCACAGCAAGCAGTATGAGCCCTTCTTGCTGCAGTGTAAAGTAAGTTAAAGCTTACCTTCAGCTGTCAAGGAAAGCTGCTTAGATTAACCCTGTTGGTTTCACACTATGATAGCTGAGGAGTGTTAGTCCGAGCCATTCTCTTGACTCAGCTGAACGGAGCAACTTGCTGATGAAGGTGGAGCCTTTTAGATTGGGCTGGAATGGAATCTGCAGTGACTTTTCAGCATCCCTTCGATAAATCTAATCTAATTTAATCTAATCTAATCTAATTTTAGAAATACTTGTCAGTAAAAACAACTTTACTAGCTATCAGTGCTTATTTTCAAAACAAATATGAGACAGAAAAAACCTGTGAAAATTTATGAAAGTTAGAGTAAGAAGTTAAATTGAGTCTATGTCGGATATGTTAACTCCCAGTTGGGATGTAAAGGTATTCCAAGGGCTAGTCAGAGAGTCCCTAGTGAAAGAGTTCCTCTTTTGAAAAACAGTCTCAGCAAAAACTTTTTGTAGCAGTATCACTTTGACAAAGTGTGATTTTACAAAATTAAATTAGAACTAAGCAGTCAGGAAATTCACAGATCAGGAACCAAGACATGCAACCGGAGTCCATGTCCAGCTTATAGCTGAAGCTGATCAGGTAAAGAGACAAATTATTCCAACCATGCTTGATGAAGGTATGTGGCACACAATGATCAGTGGGCCTACATGGACAGCCTCTTCTCCTAATAAATATGCTGGGAAGCTTTTCTTGATAATATATAGTGACAAACTCATGAACATTGTAATAAAAATCCCAGGAGCTCTTGTAAAATCTCTTCAGGGAATCAAATGTTGATTCTTTTTTTCTTAGTATTTGTTCTCACTTTTCCCACTTACGTAAAAAGAATAATGTTCATAGCACTGACATAAACTTGCAGTAAATTACTATTGATTTTATCAAGTCACTCAGCTGCATTTCAGTGTTAAAGCAACTATGGGGCCATTTATTGCTTCCTATAGTGTAATCTGCATTGACGAGCATTGTGTGTTGAGAATGGCCCTATTGACATTGTGGAAGGAAATGACTCTCTGTAGCCTGAAAATATAGTCAGTTTGTTAATTGGATAAAATGCTTTCTTTATTGGCAATTGGTTCATTCCCCACCCCCCAATAACAGAATTTATGGAAATGCTCTTCAAACAAGGAGGGAGGGGGGAAACAGTGATGAAAACAATAGGTATGCTGTCATTATAAAAAAGAAAATTATTCTTTAAGAATGGTATGGAAGAACCTAGTTCACGCATTCATCTCTAGTATGTGTTTCTGAACTGTCAATATATACTACCTCCTAGTTTATAGCCTGACCTGAAGCTATTGTTCTTGTTTTTCTATTTATTTGTGTATAAAAAAGAATGTTACTTTTTCCATATAGTATCTACTTGGGTTGCACTTAATGCACTTAGAAGTGATTTAATTCTAATAATCTGAAATGACAAGTACTGTATGGGTTTTCTGTTGGCATTAATAGGATTAAATCAGAAGTGAGATACATACTGACAGAGAGGCAGGAATTAAGGATCATAAAAATAACATTTGAAATGGTTCTTAAATTGATATAAAGCTCAAAAAAAGTGCTAGGAAAAAAATCTAAGCAGTGGGAACAAAGGAAGTGTGCTGTTCAGTTGCAAAAGAACTAAGGGTAGGAACAGGTAAAATAAAAATGGCAATGGACAGTTTTATGAGATCTGTTAATACAGGAGAGAAGTGCCCTAAAGGCTAGAAAGAGGCCACAGTAGTTCCAATATCCAAGAAAGAGAAGCAGCAAACACAACAGAAAGTTAGAGATCCATTAGTTTAACTTCATATTAAGGAAAAGCTTGGGAACAAGTTGTCAAGATCAAATGTAGGAACCCCTAAGAAAAGTACAGAAGAGATTCCCTTCATGTTTTCTTCTCTTTCTTTCTCCCCAGTATTTGAGGATTTCAGCTACATTTTCCAGTAAAAATAATCAAAAATTAGACTCTCTTCCAATTCCTTAGTAGCTGGAAAATTTGGATAAAGTTAAGAGAGGAATGCATTTTTGAAACAAATACCTCAGTAAAAAGTTTGTATTGTTAAATAAGAATTGATCTTATTTCACTGAGGAAAGCAAGCTGAAAGGCAGAAAGAACTGGTACCTACTAAAGATGAAAGAACTATGTGCTACAAGTATTAAATTTATGTGAGATACTGTCTTTTCCTCATGAGTATGAGTTCATACTCGTGAACTGAAAGTATGATGTCCAGATGAACAAATAGTCCATGAGAGTAAATTAAGCATGGGTAAATAACAAATTGTACACTTATGTACAGGGAAAGTGAATAACTTCCTCATCTAACATGGGCTGTAACAGAGTTCTTGGGAAACAAGGAATTATTCTTGTTGGAGGGAAAATAACTAGGGTGAAGATACACAAGTTTCAGTAGAGAAAAATGGGAGTATTTTTTGGTGAGGAAGAGTGTTTATCATAGAAGGCCATTTGAGTCTCTAACATCAGAAGATACCTTCTCAAGGTGTGGCATTTCCACAAGTTTAGCGTATTTCAAGATAAGAGAGCAAATGCACCCAGTAGCTCCTTTACAGGCTTTGGGGCATTCAGTCTGTGTATTTTCTATTGTTTCTACAGAGGCAGTAGAATAAAACTTATTTATGAGTATAAATGGGGCAGAAAAAGACAAGGGCTAGAAGACTGAAATGAAGTTGTGATATTGTGTGGCTTTTCACTCTGTTTCAGTGGAAACTTTATTATTTTAGCAATACTTTGGAAGAACACGGTCTTGATGATCTAGGTTTTGCACAGTTTTTACTCCAGAGAAGACTTCACTTTATATGTGGTCAGACAAAAGGGGTTTGATTGCCTTTTATAATTTTTCAGAAGTCTGTAATCATTATTAGAAGTTCTGTCTCATAAAATTCCACATTAAAAATTTGGTCCTAAGCATTCCTTAGGAAAATTAAAACACTTCATTTAAGTTTGTTGATTCACCATGGGTTTTTTTCTGCTACAGGCTTTTACTATCTATTTCAAGCAAGTAACTGTTAAAATTAAATTGATTTAATAATAATTGTATAAAAATCAGTTGCACAGGTAATGGTTTTATCGTCTTCCTCCTGCTAGATTAATACTACAGGATGTGAAAAATGCAAACTAAAATTTTATCATGCTGCATAGTTTGGGAACAAGCATAATACTCTTTGCTCTCCCAGGAAAGGTCTATACAAATCAGCAGAGACTGAATGAGCTTAAATAGCAGTAGCATTATTCCTTCATCCATACAGACTCTAAGAGGACTGTAGGATGAAAGACATGTAAAGAACATACAGATGGATGCAGATTAAATTTGGAATATGATCAGACGATCTCTTCTGTTAGAACATTTTAATAATATCCTGTCCTTTAGCTCAGGCATCGTAGGTGCTAATCCCTTTTAATGAAAAGAAAATTATTTTGCTTTACTGCTTGCTGTGAACTATTGCATCCTGTTCCTAGTTCCACAAATTTGTAGCAGAGTTGCTAAATATATAAAGTTAAAATTTACTTTGTATCAAAAGTAGTCCTGGATAAGTATTGAAAGTGATATTGTTTCAACTCTCAGTTGTTCTAGGACTGTTCCAACAGCAAATGAGAGAGAATTCATATGGGCATAGATTCAGGGTTGCTACCTGAAAACTTCCTCAGTACTTATTTCTCTGTTACCCTAGCCATGCTGATTGTCAGTGGAGAAAGATAAAGTAGTATACTTTTATAGCAGATATCAGTTAAAAAACACTCATTGATGCATTTTGCTGCATTTCAGTGCCATACAAAATAACTGACATGGAAGTGCTCCCTCTCCAGTATGAGCATTCCTTCAGGATTTCATCCATAAGTAAAGGGGGGTTTTTTTGTACTGTGATTACAGAAAAAAGGTTTTCTTCAGGCTTGAGAAGACGACGTAGTAGGAAAAACCTGTATCTCTACTTTAATCATACAAAATTATTTCCCAATTATTTTTTGCTGTCTTTTTGATCCTTTATTTTTCCAGGTAATTTTTAATGTGGATACAGCCCTCTCTGCATTTCAGCCCACTGCTTTTTTTGGAGGAACTTTAAATTGCAGTTCTAAATAATATGCTATTCAGCACTAAATAAAAAAGTATTAACAGACTGATTCCATTCAGACATTAATTTTTGTTTTCTGTTGATGTATTAATTCAGACCTGCAGCAGTGTGTTATGAAGGATTCCCATCAAGGATTCCCATCAAGAAAAATTTAGAAGCTTTTAGCCTTTCACATTAACTAGCAGTGTGAAGTGGAACTAGTCTGAGAAATTTCACTTTAAGATGGTCTTCTCTTCAAGTAGCGCAATATTTTTCTTCCTACTAGAATATAACTATTGCAAGCACATAAACCCTCCTGGTTATAGTCACATTACAAAGCAGAGTCCGTCATACGTAACTCCCAGAACTGTAACAGGAGTTACATGTTTAAGTCCCCCTGTGTCAGTTAACATGCACATACAGAAACCAAACAGCTTGAAGGCAGTAACAGCTTTTGCTAGAGTTACTGAGGTTTATTGTTGATCTTTGTTCTTTAAAATAATACATTAAAAGAAGCATTTGCTGTAATCTATCCAGTCAAAAATCAACTTTAAATTTGACAAAATAGGATTTACATGCTATTGTTGGATGTAAAAAACCTAGAGAAAGTATTACAGTATTATTCAGATCATATGCACTTTGATGTTCTATATTTGGTTA
Organism: Pterocles orientalis; assembly: GCA_011057875.1. Classification (NCBI taxonomy): domain Eukaryota; kingdom Metazoa; phylum Chordata; class Aves; order Pterocliformes; family Pteroclidae; genus Pterocles; species Pterocles orientalis. The sequence continues at coordinate 2,834,536 of WKFP01015274.1, read as the reverse complement.
TTTTATCTGACACCTGGTTTGCCCAACATCACAAAGTTGCTGTCTGCAGTTGCATGCAGAATGGCAATACTTTTCTAGCCTTGTCACTTCTGAGGTAATTCACACAGTATGTGCTGTCCAAGTTTTCTTAGAATGAAATGGGAAATGCATAGCAGTTATTTGATATCTTCAGACGTCAAAGAAACATAGAATGGTTTGGGTTGGAAGGGACCTTAAAGATCATCTAGTTCCAACCTCCCTGCCATGGGCAGGGACACCTCCCACTAGCCCAGGTTGCTCAAAGCCTCATCCAGCCTGGCCTTGGACACTTCCAGGGATGGGGCATCCACAGCTTCTCTGGGCAACCTGGGCCAGTGCCTCACCATCCTCACAGGAAAAAATTTCTTCCTAATATCTAATCTAAGTCCACCTTCTTTCAGCTTAAAATCATTACCCGTTATCCTGTCGCTACACCCCCTGATAAAGAGTCCCTCCCCATCTCTCCTGTACCCCCCTTTAAGCACTGGAAGGTTGCTATAAAGTCTCCCCAGAGCCTTCTCTTCTCCAGGATGAACAACCCCAACTCTCTCAGCCTGTCCTTGTATGGGAGGTGCTCCAGCCCTCTGACCATCTTTATGGCCCTCCTTTGGACCTGATCCAACAGGTCCATGTCTTTCCTGTGCTGAGGACTTGAGAGCTGGATGCATTACTCATGGTGGAGTCTCATGAGAGTGGATTTGAGGGGGAGAATCACCTTCCTCAACCTGCTGGTCACACTTCTTTTGATGCAGCCCAGGATATGGTTGGCTTTCTAGGCTGTGACTACGAATTGCTGGATCTTGTTAAGCTTACCTACACCGTTATTCCTGGCCTCACCCACACTGTGTCAGCAGCCCTTGTAAGAGCTGCTGGTTCCTAGTGAGTCTCTGTACTCCCCTGGGGTTTCCATGGCTCACAAAACCTCCTGTACACTGCAATCCCCCACTCTGCTGCTGGATGTGCCTGCACTGGAGCTGATCACCTTTGCGAATGACTTCATATATGGCTTCATGCAAAACTCTCTGGATGCAGAATGAGCAAGGTTATTTTGATCTTGGTAACAACAGCTAGATGGGCAACAGAACTTCCATTATGCTTCTTGGCAGTGATTTGAATATGAGTATATCTAGTGGTAGGAAGTATGGAAGAGCATAGAAAGTACAAAAAAACATGGACTTTCTCATAGGTACTGACAGCCATCCTGTAGCAGATTATTTAGTGCTGAAAGCAGCATTACTTAAATGTTGAAAGAAGCATCCTGTGGGGTACAAGGTGAAAAAGGAAGATATAATCTGACTGAATTCAATCAGAACTATTCAACTGAATGTCTCTCTTCCTGTAGATTTTAACTGTGTATCAGCTACAAAGTTAGGCAGACCTTTGGTCTAATGCAGCACAACTATTTTTGTATGTTTAGCAAGGCAGGCTGTTGAGTGTTAGCAAGGCACTCTGTTGAGTGCTTGAAAAATGTCACAGTGGCTTGCTACACAGAACCAGGGCTTTAGAACCAAGGAACAGAAATGGCATAAACCTAGGGCAGATCACAGACAGGTCTCTCTTACATGTGCAGAATTGGTTCTGACTACGGAGGTACAAATTATCCATCTGGTCAACAGCCAAAGTATTCATTCAAAATGATAATAGCTTTTGGTTTTGGCTTAGGTTTTTTCATAAAAATTAATATATTTGCTGATACTGTCAGAGAATCAAAAAGAGCTATGAAACAAAACAAATAATTTTCAACAGTGTTGCTTAATAGAGGTACATAGAAATGCACTATTTTTTTCCAGCTATATCTTTGCAAAGAAAGTCTGCCTTGTTAACATTTGTTATAGCATTTCCTACTAAGAATTACACCCCAGTGTTCATGAACTACCATAGAGTTGGTGTGCTAGCATTAAATCTATGCTATTAGAGGAAGCAAAGGCAAAAAGTTACTGTCCATCTGTTTTACAGTCAAGCGAATACACCTTGCATTGGCCAAACTGTTAAAATGTTTTATTCTGTATTTTGAGGTGGAACATACTTGTTGCAGCTTTCACTATAACAGCATTTACAATAATCTTGTGATGTGACTTGCTCTGGTTTGATCTCTGTATAAGCAATTTACTTGCAATATAATTTTAAAGTAAAAAGGACTCCAGGATAACCTACAGAGCTTCTGTAACATCCAGTGTCACTCTGTAAATACTGGACTATATACATGTTATTAACTTAAATCAAAGGATTCATATACTGAGTCATCAAACTCCTTATTATTCACTTTTTTGTGACTCATCTTGGTAGGTAAACTTTTTAAGTCAAGTTACTGCAGTTCCAGCAAAACACTTGGGCACTGAGATTCTATTTTCTTTGTTTGCTTTCCAAGGACAAGCCAGAACCAAAAGGTTTATGACTAAACAAAAGGGAATAACATGTACCATACAATATGAGGTCATTTTTTTTATTGGAGGTTACTGGCGACATTGTTAAAAAGAGCACAAAATGTGAAGGGCTTGTTTGCACCACCAGAGTTATAAGGTAAAAGTACTTCTGGTTGCCATGATAAATATATTGCAAATACTAGGGAAGGATTTTAGAGATAGGTGTAGCTGGAGAGTGCTTGTTACTGCTTTTTTTAGCTGGCTGCTCAGAACTGGGTGCAGGATGCTAAGGGCCTAGAGCTAAACTGTTTTAAGCCGGGTGGGTATAGTCTCTGGACTTTCCATGCTAATCTAGTGCCTGGCGTTAATTTAGTCTTAAAATGACTGTTGACAGCCCCACAGAATCTTCCAGGAAGCTATGGATTTACAATACTGGTGACCCAAAAAGGGAAATTCTTCTATGTTTATGTTGGTTTTAAGCCCAGAAAATCAAGCATTTGAGCTCCAATATCATGAGTTTTAAAAATAAATTTGGTACCTGGAGCCACCCTTTGAATTCTTTTTTCTGTAGCGGATTGGAGGTAGAAACAGCATAAGCGAACTATAGTGCAGAGCAGAACTACATGGAGATCAAGTCTTCGAATTATCTGAAACTAAAGTGAAACAAATTCTGATCCGGTTTGGTTTATACAGCAGGAATGTAGAGGTTTATAACCTTCATGGTTTTCTTTGTTTATGGTTGTATTCATTCAATACTCCTTTTACTTCCCGAGCTTTTTGGGTACCCTTTCCCTAGTTGTAATTAACCCTTTAATCCTTCATGTTGTCTTTCATCCCTGTATTTGCAACCCTTATTCGGCTTTCTTCTGCCCCTCTGTGTAACCTGACTTCTCAAAGTATAATGAGAAGGTGTTGAAAAGAAAACCATATTTTCTTGACACAGTTACCTGGATCTCCTCTTGAATATACCAATGACTGGAGGCCAGAATATCAAAGGTGTAAATGAGACGACTGGAATAACTATCCCAAGAGCTTTATAAGGCAAGTCCTGGAAACTATGCTTATAGTAACGGTTGGTGTTTAACTACCAAGTGATATTCTAAAGGATACTAATTAAGTTTAGTGAAGTTACATTGTTGGCAAAGACGACTAATGTCGTGAGATATATTTTGGGATATGCAGAAAATCCACGCGTATTTTCCATCTTGGCTAAGGCAATGTTTCTGGACTGTCAAACACTGTCCACTTCAAGAAAGATATAGCCAAATGGTCCAGAATCTAGAAGTTAGTTAGCTAGCTAGCTAGCTAGTTAGTTAGTTGATGATACAGACTGTTGAGGAAACACTGGTTTGCTTTAACAAAAGAAAAAAACTTATGGAAGATGGGAGATTTTTCTGTGGGAGGCTACAGGAACTATATGATAACGTTGTTTTACGTGTCCACTAGGATAGGACAAGGAGAGCTGAATTTCAGCTGCAACAAGGGATTTTGTGTTAGTGAGAAAAGATTTCTGACTATTAGGGCTGGAATAAGAAACTTGAATCTCCACCACTGGTCTTTAAAAAAAAAAAAAAAAAAAAAAAGAGCTTAAAAAAATGTCTCCTAGCAAGGACATTCACAGCTGTTGCTTCCTGAGGAGCAGAGGCTTGACTTAGAGGACATTTCAAGGCCTCTTTCAGATTGACTTCTGTAGATGTCTCCATTGGTGAAAAAAATCTCATAGGCACTAATAGGCCTTTGTTTGCCTAATGGTTGCCCCAAACATTAATCTTTATATTAAGAAAGTTAATTCCTTCATGAGATGTGTTGCTGAATGAGAAATTCAAACATCACGCTGGTAATGATATTACTTGATTATTCCTTGCCCCAGGTTCAGAAGTGCCACTTCTGAGCTACTACTAATTACAGCTATGTTGCAGCCAATGCATTTGCTGCTATACCTATTGTACTAGCTTGGTAGGTCATAGTCATTCATGCACTGAAGTCAAAAGAGTCATCTAACTCATTGTGCAATAACAGAAGCTGACACTGCATATTTACAATTTTTATGTCAGTAGAAGGTGACTGCATCTGTTTATTATTCACATTAGATGGGTTATGACCTTCAAACTAGCAGGCAAAAATATCTTGTGTTACTGAACTCAATAAGCGCCTTAGTAGAAGTACCAGAACCCACCAAAAAATCAAGATGAAAGCTAAGTATCCAAAGTTATGAACAATGGAGACAATTTATGTGTTTAAGGAACCTAAATAAGATGCTTAGCACCCCAAAATGCTAAGGTTTCTCAGATTTGATTGGGGCATGTGAAAATAAGTTTCCAGCATTTTATTTTTAAAAAGGCCTTTATTTAGGTCTCCAGTGAGGTTCATAAAACGAATTTTAACCTCCTGACTTTGAATATTTCAATCAAAGTATAATTAAAAATCATTCTCCTTGCCCACTTTCTGCAGTAGGGCTTTATTCTTCATAGCTAGGTCATAAGAAACTAAGAACTTTCATTTCCCCTTGAAGAAGTGATCTGATTAAGAACTTTTGTCTTTCTCTATGAGGAGAATAGAATTTAATAAATATATATTTTTTCATATATCCATCATTACTATAGAAATGAATTCTATTGAATTTGTGTTGTGTTGTTAACAAAGAACAGTATGTCAAGCTTATACCTGATATGCTTATAACTATTTGATTAAAAGGACATTTATGTGATCAACAACAAACTAGTATTTATTTGCTTTTTTATTTTCCATTTTGTTCCATTCCACATTTTTTAAAAAATGCCAGAAAACTACAACCTGTGAATAGAAAGGTCAAAGTGTAAATTTACTTCTATTTAAAAGCTATGCTATTGATTTTATTATGTGTGTGAATCTAGATGGCTCTGTTCTTTACCTGCACAAGAATATATTATTGGGTTGAGCTTGTTAGGTAGCTGTGTATAGTTAAAAGAAAAAAGCTTTTTCCTGGAAAATGTCAGTGTTAGCAAAGTGTTCTGCAGTGATTCAACCTAAATTGAAATGATTCATTATATCAAAATGACACAAGATGCTTTTTAAGTGTTTAAAAAAAAAAAGTATGCTGCATTTTATTAGCTTATGCATTATGAAGGTTGTAACTCAGGACCCCACAACTGGGGTTTTAGACACAAAAGAGGGATTGCCTTAGGTGTAGCATAAAAGATACAGTCTCACCAACAAGGCTAGCTTATAGGATACAATGGGATGTCATGCTCCCTACCTGGAAATGGATCAAAGTGTATAAAGGGCATTTTTTTCGGCACCTCTAATGTAAATTTTGCTCTAATTTTTGGAATAAAAACACATTTTGTGTGTAAGGAGTAGGGTAATGTCTAGAACTTATCAAATTAATTTCTATCCCACTTAAAGTAGGAAAGCTTATAAAAATGAGAGAGAACATGGGCATGCACCATGGACTGGCGTACCTTTGTGAAGCTGTTATCATTTTACTTCAGAAAAGGAAGTATGTCTGCTGCTATGTCTCTGAACTCACTTTTTTTTTCTCCGGTGTAGATGCTGGGCACAGTACTGCTTCCTTTAATGCCACTACCAGTCCTCCCACTAAAGTTATTCAGACATATCACTTCCTACATAGAAAATATATGTTGATAACACAGTAATTAAACATTTTTACAAATGTCTTTGCTAAAATATATGGATTCTTCCTCATATCAAAAAAATCCTAAAAGGAAAGGGGACTTGTTTGGAACTGCATACCAATATTCCTCATTGCACATTATTCCTGAGTCCCTGAAACATAAAAAAAAGAGTATACAACAGTCATGCATTACATTAGCAGCAGACTGCTGTTTTGACTGTAGACATGGAGTAAAGTAATTATTTGTTATTGACATTCCTAAAGATAAAAAATGATACTAATTTTGAAACCTAGCTGAAAACTCATGCACAGTGTTGCTCGTGATTGTATAAACATTGTGAAAATAACAGAACAGCACTTGGAAAAGCAGAGACTAATCAAAGACAGGCCACAAGGTCTCAGAAAAGGCATGTCACATTTCACTAAGTTTTGGAGACAATCTGAGGTGAAGATGGACATTCAGGACTTGAAAATTGTATTCTCACATGTAGATTAAGAACAAGCAAAGCAACAAGGCTCCACATCAGCTGGCTTCTTTGTATTAGGCCTTGAATAATGATAGTGCTATGAAGTGTTGCCAAAACCTCAAGCTGTATGAGGGAGAAAATAAATGGATTAGGAGTTAAAAACACATGCTTGGCTGCCTACCCTTCACAGAGCTGTGGGGCAGAAAGTAAAACAAAGATATTAGGTAAGATAAATGACGGTACGATGTTTGGCACTGCAGCATGTCTGGCTAGAAAGAGCTATTCAGAGGATGAGTGCAGCACAGGAGATATTATGTGTCCTGCAAACAAACCTCATCCCATCCCAGTGCATTAAACAGGAATATCAGTTAACAGTATTTATGTCCCCAGTATTTTTTGGAAACATGTGAAAGAGCATATTGCCTGCTGATAACTCATGTCTTCATTTGCCACTGTTCTCTGCACTAGTGTTTTTACGCAATTTAGCATTGTTACTGTGCTAGGTTTTACTCAGTACAATTAAGGAGATAATCTCTTCTTGGCAATGTAGTCTGTGACTTACAGGCAAATGCAAATCTCTTTCCTCTACATGCTGGTGTGCAATAAGTCTAGGCAACATCCCATGGTGATCCCAGGGTACCTAAGAAGAGGAGGTACTCAGATTTCCTTGATTTTGAGTTTCAGGTTCATATGACTATTGACATTTTTCACAACATCATTTGCTGTTGATTTGTACCTTTAGATATTTACCAGCTTTGTGCAAGTGGACACAAACTCTTACTCGGGCCCCCACAGAAAATGTTAATGTGGTGTTAAGGTCAGTCCAGAGTCCCAGGCAAGCGCAGTAACAATGAGACTGACAAAAAGGCACTGTTCCAGCAGCTCCATAGGGCTGCTCCATCAATGCACAGTTGGTCTCCAATGCTTCACCTTTTCCACATCGAGTATAAGCTTATAAGCATAAGCTGGGTTGCTCCAGCCTTTTCTGCAGCCTGTGCAAATACCTGCACACGTGTTGGCCAGCATTCCCCTCTCCACCAAGCATAAACCTGCTCTTTGTTAGATAGTCCCCCTGTGGCCCATCAAACATGTACTGCAAGGGTAATGTTTTGTAAGTGAGGAAGAGAGTAAAAACAAAGGAAAGCAAATGTTAACCAGCAAAGAGAAGTGGAAACACCTGTTTGGCAGTGAGGAACAGCTGTACATGTGCAGCTGCTGCTCCCTCTCCATAAACGCCACCTGCTTGTTGCTTTACTTAAGGTTGACCAAGTTCTCTGCAGGCCTGTAAGATTTAGTTGATGCTATTTAGAAAAGGAGGCTCCTTCACCCTGGGGATTTACTCAGCTTTAATCAGAACTTCTGTGGTAAATAGCAGATGTATAAAAGTTGTATCTATTTTTTAATTTTATTTCTTCTAGAGAAGAGTTTTGGATGGAAATTTTTCTTACTACTGATCTTTAAAACAAACTTTGGATGACTTTTGTAGAATGATATGAGGCCCTGAATTTATTTTTTGTTATCTTCTGCCTCCATTTACTCTTTTAACTGACCCTGCAAGCAATGTCATTTGTGGAGGAGCTACTTAAAGTGATTGTACTTGTTGGAATTTACATATGATATTCACTTTTAGAGTTTGTCTTTTTTTAGTAAGAATGTTTTCTGTTAGAAAATGCAGTTTCATTGCAATTTAAATGCATTCTAGGTTATTTCCATATTCACTTCGATTATAATAGCTTATTTGAAATTAAGCATGCATCTTTCCTACATGCAAGAAAGGTTCCAATCATACATCGGAACTTAATTCCCACCAGAGAGCATCCAGCTCACAGTATAATCATGAGCAACAGCTAAGAACCACCCAAATTATATTGCATTGAACGACAAACTATAGAAAGTATGAGAAGAGAATACGAGTTTTGTAGCAATATGCAAACTGAGTGTAGATGCATAGCCATGCAGTAAACAGTGCTGAATAGCCTAGTCAAAAAAGAGTTAACTGCTATTGAACTCCAGGCCACTAATTGTAACAACCAGCTCATAACCAGCTTGCCTGTCTCTGCATTTCTTCCCTTTCTTTCTTTCTTTCTTGTAGCATAGATATATCATATGCTACCAATCAATAATTGGTTTAAAGATAAGTACATTATCCATTATAAAGTTCAGACAGCTGAAATGTTTAGGTGTCAATTAATTTTGCACAAAGATAATTGGAAGTTGGGAACATATGCGACAACAACATTCGGACGTTAAGTTCATAGGAAATTCAGCATTGACATATTCTGCTCCAGAAAAGGTAAAAAATTAAGTGTGGGAGGCTTTTTTTTCTTTAAAAAAAAAAAGTCAACCCTCTATTACACTGGTAAAGAACAGTGATCTTTTGTAAAATGTATTATTGGCAGTGATTTCTTCCATTTGTGTCTGCCAAGTTTTATGACAGTGTACATAAAACCAACCATAAATAAAAAAATCTTCTAATTAGAGTACTCATCATCTTGCATTAAAAATTGGTACAAAAAAATAAATCCCTTTAGTGGATAGCACTTAACTCCAGTTGACAGTAAGATCAGTCCTACATATTTTACTCGTAGCTTTAATGCTAGTGACGTCAGTGACTTTTGTACAAGGTCAGCAATGTTTGCCCTGAGTCATGTTTGCTCAGAGGGAATACATATAAAGAAAACTACCTTTAAGGAAAATCATAATATGATCCAAGAAAAATATCTGAAATTCTTATTTCCTGTGAAAGGATCATGTTCAAAGACCTTTTTGATATCTCTGTACTTTGGGTATGCTGAAATACATTGAATTGTAGCCTCCTGTCCTCATTTTATGTACCATTTAGAAGGTGGTCCTGTATAAACATTCCTCCAGCAGACTTGCGTCCAGTGAGGTGTGACGCTCTGCATGGCATCCTCAGCTAAGGGGAAAACCTCTTCTTCTGTGTCATGCTACATTCATTTGTCACAAGAAAATGTCCCTCTCTGAAATCTTACAAGTCTAGTAATTGGGGGCATGGTGTGCCTTTTTGAATTTGGTCACTACCAAGAAAAAAATAAATTGCCTTGTGGCTGCTGCTGGGAAATAATCAAAGAAAGGGAGGAAAGGGAAGAAAACCCTGACTTTGCTCTGTTATACTGACACAACTTTGGAGCAGCTCTGTTGAAAGAGCTCTTTTGCTGGATACAGTATACCCCTGGCAAAGAAAACCTGTTTGTACCTTTGCCTGAGGAATGTTAACATGTTAAGCTGAAAACCTCAAGAAGGGTCCTGAAATTTGTGATTTGCAGTTTGCTCTGCTCTACCACACACCTGCAGCTTCCAGCATTTCCCAGTGTGAGTCGCTCCTGCAGGCAGCCTCCATGCATGCCTACAGCTTCCTTCCAGCTGGCTGTTTGCCAACCAGCCTTGTGTGGAATGCTACCTGGCTTAAAATGCTTTGCAGTCAGATTTTAGAGCCTCTTTCTATTTTTGCTTTGCTACAAAAGTCAACAAAAGGATCCCCTCTCAGCCTTGTACCTTTGAGCATCAGCATCAAACTTTGCAATAGGATGTGTATTGAGAACACTCTTCATTTCTGTTCTTAATTGTCACTAATTTCTCCAGGCTTACCTTAAAAATACTTTGCATTCAGTAGCACATTTTCTGTGCCATTTATTTACCATTTGTTTACCATTTCAATAAAAGCAGAAGAAACAAAATCATGACAATTAACAGCATGTATTGTTCTCTAAGACAATTCTTGTAATTAGTATGTTAATTTCCCACAAATATGACCAGAACTATATTAGCAACCAGTATTACCATATGCTTCTGGGAAAAAAATAATTATCAAATTGTTTAAGAGTCTTCTGGGAAAGGAGAATAGAAGATCTGATTTAAGACAGCATGATGTCTTGAGAAAATTACACCATGTCCCTGTCATATTTTTATCTATTACGGTGCTGTCTGCTGATGCATTTCCATTTGAAGAGTGTTGTAATTTATCATGCAACTAAAGATCTTCTGAACGATGGCTAGTTAAGTATCAATAAGCAGAACACAGGAATCTGCTGAATGTGTGGCAGAAAGCTAACCACTAGCTAAAGGTGGAGTTGGTCCTGTCAGATCTACTTGCATGTTATTACCAAACCTTGGCATCAGCTGTGGGGTTTTTTTTCTCTCTTTTTGGCAAGGGAATTTGAACAATAATTATTTGATAAGATTTTTAAAAAGAATCAATGCTCTGCATTCTCTCTGTACTTCTGTATATTGCAATCCAGCCCAAATTTGCTTGTCATTGTTATGTGTTAGATGATCCAGGATCCATCCAAAGGAAAGATCATCAGGGCTGGCATAAAACTCTTTCTGGGCTTCTGTAGCCCAGATAACCTTAGTTATATTTTGCTGGTTCAGACTGTTGTGAGGATTACTTCATCTTTTCTCACCCTGGAAACACACACATTTCTTGTCTAAACTATGGAGTATAAAGACAAGCAGTGTAGTGATGCCATATGTTGATGAATCAATGTGAAAGGAGTTTGGCAAATTACAGCTTAGTTTAAAAAGGGGAGGCCCCTGCTAGGCATTTAGGCCCTTCCAAGCCCAGGTATTTCTTTTCTACTATGGTGGGATGGGAAACGTTAGCCAGTTGGGTGCATACTTGTTTTCCAAATTTCATAAGGATTCTCTACTGGTTTAAGCTTTTTACATTCCTCTGCTTTATTGTTTAGAGCAAGTACAAAAACATTCATAACCTCCTTAGTGGCATTAACATTCTGGTAAGGAAGCTTAGAGGAGCAAGTTAGGCAGAATCTAAATGTATAGAACATCCTTTAGTTGTATCAGCAACTCCACCTTTGTTTCCTATAGGTATATAAGAATTTCTTGTTGAGATTAACCAAAGAAAAGGCTGAAAATCTACTCTGAAAGAACATAAAATTTTGCAGAAAAGCTCATAAAAATTGTCTGCAACAATGATCTGTTTTTCTTGCATGGCTACTCAAGTGGAATATTTTCTAGCTTTTTGGTTCCGTGAAACTGTTCTAGATATGCTGAAAGCCAAGAGATTGCCTCTGATTTGGAGTGGTGACTATTCTTTCACGTGATTTGATATTTGATAAGAAGAATTTGAAAAGAAGAAAAAAATGCGCTGCAGACCCCCAAGAGTCAAAAATCATTATGTATTAAAGCTGGATGAGCATTTGTTGGGAAATTATACCTATGATATAATAAAATAGAAAATGTCCATTTTGTGTGATTGTGCACTCTGAATCTTAATTCTCTCAAAAGTTCTGAAAAATCATGTTGTTCTATTTTCCTAATGAAGCAGTATGACTTTTCACATTAAGCCCATGGTGTTTAGTATTTTAATGTCTTAAGCGTTAATACTAAAATGCTGAAAATCTAATGAACATAGTTGTCTCCCAAGAAACTGTTATATTCTTTTAAAGAATATGTTCAGTCTGATTTTTTTCTAAAACTTTTATTTATCCTGTCCAGTTACACATCTTTCTAAAAATCCAAGATTTTTGTCTACAGAGTGTAGGAGACAGATACAAAAACAATGTTATCAGTATTATCAGCAATTTGTTTCCTGGTCAAAAAAGGAGAATTAAACATAATTTTATTATATTAATATTGTCTAAATATTATGGTTAAATACGGATTCAGCACTCATATTGATGGTCTGTCATGAGCCAGCAGCTCATAGCTCACTCTAATTTAAGGGACAAGATGAAGAGTTCTGTTCAATTAGGTAACTCACTACTTCATGTAATTATGTACTTCTTTTTTTGTTGCATAATTGAAGAGTTTTGGGCATTTATATTTTGAACCTACGATTTTTCTATGAGATCCAGGTCTCTGATACCACAGTGACTTCAGGTCACTATGGATAGGCTGAGGTGACTATGGGGAGTATGGGCTGAGAGGAGTCAAATCCCACTAACTTTGCTGTCACCAGGAAAACAGTCCACACAAACCTGTCTTGCACTGTGGCTATTTTGCCATCAGTGGAGTTAATACTGCAAAAAGGCAGTTTGCCGCATTGTTGGGCCACTGAGCAGAAGGAAGAAGAGAGATTTGTAGATGTTTACGAAACTGAGTTCATTTTAGAAAGCACGAATCAATTCAAGTCCCCATTAGTAAATCTGGACCAATAACACCAATGCTTTTCTAATGCATTTAGGAAAAGTATTATATACAATAGAATTAAAATGGAAATGGAGTTAGTCTGAATCATCTTTGTAAAATGTCAGTAGTTCAAAACCCAGTGTAATTCATTTTTATATGTATTCAGACATAGTGAAGTGCCTTACAACTGTGTGAAAATTCTCCGTTGTTATATACCATTTCAGGAAAATCTCTAGCTCACAGAACAGATTTATAGCAATTCTCAAGCATGTAATCCCAGATAAATCGTACAGTGCAAAATATAAAAGGAGTTAACTTAGGGACCTTGTATACATTTATCATAAAACAATGAATATGAAATAAAACAAGTAATAAACTATTTTTAAAATACTTTAACTCATTTTAGAGGAACTGGAAAAGTAAACAGTTTAAGAGACAAACTAGAACAATCAAAGAGCACTCGGTATCAAAACACAAAGCAGGCTTGTTTGCAAAATGCAAGTATTAAGAATATTCAGCCAATGTAATGATTTGATTAGTTTAGCATCAGTGGGTGCTTCACCATGGATAAGGACAGTGAATGCCCTTAGGTGTCTAATATCGCATGCATTGTTTGCCTTCACTGTGACAACTTCCATGACAGCATCATGCATCGTGTGTATACATGTTAATGACACCATATATTTCCAAATCACATGTCCAGGATATTGTCTTCAGAGTAAAAGAACATATTGTTAAAGTATTGCTTTTCCAACTGTAGAGTGTTGATGCTGATCTTATTTTAATTACTGAAACAGCTATGTTTCTGTTTCCCAGAAAAAAAGCTAATGCTACAAAATTTCTGTGCTTTACTCGATAACATGTGTTACAGGAAAACTACACATTCTTTAGAACTAGAGCCCACAAAGAAACATTGTGGCTTTTTTAATTACAAAGATATTATGAGATTCAATTACTTTGGATTAAGGTTGTGATTGTACCGTGGTTTGCTTAATTTTACTGATTTGGTGTGATAAAATGATAACACCTTCCTTTTTGAGTTGAGCTGTGATTGTGCTGAAAATACTTTGCAACTTGTAACTGAAGCCTAGGTTCACTCTCTTAGAATATGTGGTACATATGGACAATACAGTCCAAACTTATAATTTGCCTTCACAAACTGATTTTAGGTATGAGCAAACTGTGCAAAACTGGTATGCTGCATTATCCTAATCAGTCTAACTTCATTGTGGAAAATGAATTTATGATAATATACCACAGAATCATTATGCATTTGACCTTATTAAACTGGAGTGGAAGCAAATTGTATACCATTGACCTTAACTTTGGCTCACTGCCTAGATGAAAGGAAATAATTGCACTAGTAAAAATAATAAAATCGCTGCACACAGCTCTGCAAATTGAATGGACCTTGGCTCAGTGCTATTAGGAATGATTTAGCCCATAGAAATAGAGTTTTATAATTAACAGTGAACACAGACAGGAGAAAAATACTAGTCCACTGGCTTCCTTTAAGCGAGAGTGGATGGATGCAATTGTATTAGCAGCTAGTTGTTATAAATATTGAGGTTGGTTTCAAAGGCTGGAGCAGAAGAAATGCATGGCAGGGTGGAGATGGAAATTGTGGCTAGAAGCCTAGAATGAGGGGGTTTTGTAATCTGAATGAGAGCAGTAACTAAGGAATCCCTAACTATTCCAATTAAGGAAATTGAGCTATTGAGACTTGCTGCCTATGTGACTTTGGTAGAAATTTGGCTCTGGCACTGTGAAGGGAAAAAAAAAAAAAAAAAAAAAAAGACTGTAAAGGTGCCTTCCCTAAGGTCAATGAAAATACTCCAGTCCTTATTTTGGGTAAATAGCGTATTTGCATTTGATGTTGCTGGAGAGTGGAACAGGTCATGGGTATGTACATGTGGTCACTTAAGTGGAAGGATATGAAGTCTTTCTTTTCCCAGAACTGGTAAACAACCAGCTCCAAGAACCAGAAAGCCTGCTGCTGGGATTGGCACAAAGTCTCCCGAGGCCACAACGAGATTTGATTTTAAACCTATTATTCAACAAAAGTAGTATGCTGCATGGTTGTTGGGGTTTTTACTCCCTCCAGTTGCTATTCTTTCTTCCAGGAGGGATAAAGAGTCAAGTTCTGCTTTGTCCTATTAATTTAATTAGTATTGGATTGATGTAATTGAGAGCAAAATTTGTCCTGTGCTGTTTAAATTAAATGAGAGCTCCATCAGACTGATTCTTTCATATTACAGTGCATCTTCATTACAACATGATTTAATTCCCTCTGTGATTTCAGCCCTTTATTCCTTTCCTCATGCAGAGTATCACTCTGATACCATCAGTCAGGTGGAGCATTTTACTGCTTCCTTCACAGGACCTGGTTATTCCCAAAAGAAAAGAAAACACACAAAAAAAGGAGGGGTGGGGGAAGACCTTGATGAACATCTCACATTTTGCTTTTAATATTAATGTTGCAGTATGAATGACAAGACTTCATTACTAACACTACTAACACAAGCATGCTAAGAATATTTTTTGTAGCAAAGCAATGCCACACAATGCTTACTGCCCAGCTGTTAACATGAAAGGGGAACACGTTGGCAGTATAACCAATACTCAGTTGGCCTTCCTTGCTGGAGTGGTTTTATGCCAAACACATGAAGTTTTAATTATAAGCAGTTTGAAATATTTATGCTCTTTGCATTTCCTTATTCTTGTACAGAAGCAAGATAAAAGTTCTTTTGAAATTTGATGACACAAAGTATTTGATACCAACACCATGCAATTGTGGTGCCTAATTAATTAGTCTGAGTGAATATTTATGTTGTTCGGTTTTCTATTATTGTATTCTCTGCTTAGAGATACTCTAAGCCAAAAAGTATCATTGCTCAAAAAGACCTGAAAGTAATAATCCTTCCTCTCCTTCATTACTTCTCTTCTTCAGTTCAAAAAGACACTTTGGTCCACTATGGGAATTAAGCATCTCTGCCTACGTGTGGTTTCTGGAATGGGATCTGCAGCTCTGAGTGAATCAGTTAAGCGTCTCCTTCAATGCATATATTTCAAGGTACACTTAGCATTGAAAGCCCTTTTCTGCATTTGAACATTCATGTCAGTCCTTTTAAAGGCTTAACTAAGCTCACCACTTTTTTAATATCACAGCTGGCATCACAATGTTATAGTTACCTTTGTAAAGGGTCTTTGTGGTTAACACAGATGCCCACAAAGAAATAGGACCTGGGTTTTATGCCCTGTTCAGCCTTGAAGGTCTCCTGCATGCCAAGATAACTAAAACTCACTGGCTAGGAAAGGTGAGAAGATGAGCAGATGATATTCTAGAGCTGACTAGCAGACAAGACATGCATTCCACACCAAAATGTGCTTTGTGGTTTTGTGGATTTTTTTTTCCTTTAACCTAATGACAACATAAAGTAAAATATAGAAACATTTTCTCCCCTTTTCTGGAGAAATAACTAGTCATTTGACCGATTGCACACATATATACGTATATATAACATCTTTTCTTGGTTTTTGGATGGTTACTGTGCCTCTCGTGAAGCTCACTCTCATAAGTGCCCATCAGGTGGACTCTGAGTCTGCCTGCTGGCTCAGATTCCACCAGGAAACTAAATGGAAGAAAACCTTAGGTGCCCAGATTATTTCAAACTCAGCAGGATTTTTGAGGAGTGTTACTGAAGTTATGTTCTTGGGTCCTTTCATGTATTTGAACTCTAATCTTTACAATTGCTCTGATTTTCAGGACAGGTAGGATCACTTGAAAAGTGATTCTTCTGTATTTTTTCCCTCTAGTGACACGCTCCGAGTCTAAGAGAATCAGTGCTTTCTGATGGGTCCACCTTCTCTAAGATGGAGAAGGAAAAATGTGATGGACAACAGGGAGTTGTGGTATCTGGTAACTGTTGGAAAGAACAGATTTGCTTAGACATGCATTTTTTAAAAGACAGATGTGTAAACTAACACAGACTTGTCTAATTCTGAACTGCAACTTCTGCAAGATGGAGAATCCTCCACTGCACACTGAACTACATCATATAAGTTCAATAGCAATCCCATTTTCTGTCCTTCATTAAAGTACCATCAGAAAAGTGTTTACACTGCAGACTGAAGTGTACTGTAGCCATACTTGAGTTTTAAATGAGCTGTCTTCAGTACTGGGAGTCCTTGGCAAGATCAAGGTAAATTAATCTTCCTGATCTCTGTTTTGTCATGGCTATGCAGCTCTCATTACCCAGACTAGCTCATATAACATTAACTTGGATATCTTCTAACTGCACTGTTTTCCGCATGTCAGATATATCCAAAATCAGTTTTCTTTTTTCAGTCAACCAAGAAAAAGCCAACTGCTTATCATACAGTCCAGTCAAAATGTTTCCTGTCCTTGCAAGTCCCACACCACCTCTTATCTACCTTTGTCCCAAGCTGCATCTAGTAGTAACACTACCTGCATGTTTATCAGGTCTCTTGAAAGTTGCTGCCTGATAAGCATAGTTTTGTTTTGTTTCGTTTTTTACTGACCAGTATTTCAGTACTACAGTGTCCCTTACAGCTGAACTTCTCTTCCATTTACCCTGTACTCTAGGTCTTCTATAGATTGCAGGATTTTATAATCTCCTTTCCGTCTTGCTCCATGGCTTGCTCTGTCTCTGAGCCTGGACGTTCTTGACTCAGAGTGATATCTAGGTGTGGTGGGTTGACCCTGGCTGGATGCCAGGTGCCCACCAAAACCGCTGTATCGCTCCCCTCCTCAGCTGGACAGTCGAGAAAATATAACAAAAGGCTGGTAGGTCGAGATAAGGACAAGGAGAGATCATTCCCAGGCTTAACATTACTCCTGAATTCTCTACCTCGCCCCCCAAGTGGCATAAGGGGATGGGGAATGGTTGTTGTAGTCAGTCCATCACATGTTTTCTTTGCTGCTCCTTCCTCCTCAGGGGAATATGCCTCACACTCTTCCCCTGCTACAGTGTGGAGTCCCTCCCACAGGAGACAGTCCTCCACGAGCTTCTCCAATGTGAGACTCGCCCGTAGGCTGCTTCACAAACTGCTCCAGCATGGGTCCCTTCCACAGGGTGCAGTCATTCAGGAACAGCCTGTCCAGTGTCACGAATGAGATAAACAGACTTCTTGATTAGTGTGGATTTAAGTATTTAAATTTGGAAAAGGAAAGAAGAACAATATTTACAGGTTCACTTCTAGATTTTTTTCACTGATTTTTTCAAAGGGTAAAAAATGGAGCACTGAATTTGCTAAATAAAAACCAAATACACAGTGAGTATAAAACAAAAGGGTCAAAGGCAAGGAGGAAGAAATACCACGACAAACTGGTAAATAAAGTTTACTGTTAACATGCACTAAAAAATGTTTTTATTTTGTGTGTATGTACCTTCGTAAGAAACGTTGCCACATATCCAACCAACTGCAGTATCTCAATCTAAAGAATCATCTCCACACTGTGGCTTTTCTTGCAGTAAGACTCTACCGCAACTATCTGTGCAATGGGGTGATCAATTCCATCTATGATTATTTGATGGTGTTTTTTTTTTTATTTTGATTTGAGTATCTCACAGGGCCTTTAGCTTCTAGGATTTTTCTAGCCCATAAGGTAGGGCTTTTTCAGTGCTAATTAACTCTTTTTTTACTACTGCCTTCACACATTTTTATCTTTTTTACTTACATCATGTGAAAAAAAAAAGTGGCACCACCAGTAAAAGGTTTATAAATGCCATCATCTTTTCTCCACCAAAAAGATTCAGAGGACCAATTAATGATATAATTCTCTTTAACAAAAAATGTTGCTGTATAGCTCCACAGAACACCTTCTCAACCCAGATCTGTGAAGTCCTATTGACTGCAGAAGGGTAGGAATTAATCAGGGGACATTAATGAACATTTATAAGGGCTGTAAGCAATGCTATACATATGACATTGCATAGATTGAGCATCTGACTGGAAAAATATTGAATGCCTTTGACAAACAATCAGGATGTTCTTATTTCCTGATACAGACTATATCTTAATGCAGCTTTCCTTCTCTTTTCAGTTGATTGTCTTTAAAATGAGTCCCAACCTTTTGGTTTAGTTCCCAAAATAATTATTTAGAGTCTCATGAGGCTTGATAAGCATGCACCATGATTTTGGTAGCAAGTTATGCTCTAGAGTTAGAGCCTTGCAGGTAGGAAGCCCAATTAGAGGGTTTCCTAAAGGGCTTGATGTACTTGAATGCCCCACAGTGCAAAAAGTCTGATAATTCCTGTGGCGCTAAATCCTTTAGTGTGCTCTTTTGGGTAAGCAAGAACAACATATCAACAAAATGATGTTAACCTTCTGCCTTGCAGGCAACCACACAGACAATATACTCAGCAGGTGAATGGATCCTCAAGGTGAAAACATATGTCGCTTATCAATATTTAAGATATTAATAAGTGCCCCCTTACAACTATTATCTATGTGCATAATTTTCAGCTGCTGACTTTCTTTTAATTAAAACTCCGTTTGCCACATGTAGCTGTTAAATCTTGCAGATTACAATATTTTGTCAAACTCATGAATTTGTAACACAAAAATGTTTGATAATGTCTTTCATTCAGCTTTCTTACATATCATAATGCTGGCACAATAAGACACAATAAAACATGGTACATTGCTTGTTCCAGTAGTGTTGATGTGAAAGCAGAATGCAAAGAATGCAAAAGACACTGTAAGCAAGATCATTGCAGCAAAGCCTGAGGCTCATCATTTTTATAGTTTTTGCTGTAAAGATTCACAGAATTTTGGTTTTTAAAAATATTTCAGAGACAACTTTTTTTTCATTTTTCTCTTTCTCTCAAGTTTGTGAGAGTTCTTCCTTTGAACAATTCCTGATAATCTGTTTTGCTTCAGACTTTCAGGCCATCAAAAAAACCTGTGGGTGAAATGCCTTATATATTATTTCAGTGGGATTGACGCCAAGAGCAATTTTTCACATGCTTCGATCTGTGCTGCTGCATTAGTATAGCAAGGTTTCAGTTAGTGCCAGTTGAACAGAAGTTTTATATATGAATAACCATTAGGGCATAGATTGAAATCTCTAAATTATTTCATATCAAATACTTTTACATTATAGTGGGTTTGGGTCATGGTCTGACAAGTTGGACCTGAATGGAAATGATCACCTTGTGACAAAAACCTCCTTATCCTACTCATTATATTTTCAATTGTAATACAATGCAGCACAGACTATGATCTCAGGTTGTGCAGTTTTGGAGAAGGCTTATATGATACCTCTTACTTCTCCATCTGTATTTATCTCTTTGTATGAGGTCCAGTGCCATAGAAACAACTTCATGGTGTATTTAGATTGTTGTTTCATAGCAGTGTATCAGAATAGTCTTGATTGGGCCACTCGGCAGAGGGAGTCTTCCATCAGAGAAATTACAAAGCCCCTCTTTTGAATGCATCAGCATTACTAAGTGAACAGCATTTGCTTATGTATCTGACATTGCTCATGCCTTAACATGTTTTGGCCCTTCTGTTTGGTAGCCTAGCTCCCAGTTCACTACTTTTCAAGTGTGTCTGCACTATTGTCACCAGCTACAAAACAACTGTTCAGTAATTATACAGGCAAAAATACAACATTGACAAAAATGTTCAAAACACAGTTTCATCTTGAGAATACCTTACATCACAGTATATGTAAGTATAGACATCAGGGAGCAACACCCAGGTACACCATAGAAATAAAATCTAATATACATTTAATAAAATATACTACTCTTTGAATTCTGTCTGCTCTCTTCATGTTCATGAAGATCTACTTATGGTGAGTAGTATCTTACCCCAAAAGAAGCCATAGTGATTTCAGGAGAAGAGTTTGAAAGGCAAGATATTTCCTAGTTTAAGACACAGCTGAAGAGGCTTTTGAAAGAGGCTTACCCAATATGACCTCATGCAGTACTGACATCCTTCAGATGTAGTATAGAAATAATTCTATAAAAAACCACACTGATCAGTCAAACTCTCAGGAGAAGCAGTGAGAAGGTATGAGGATGCATCCATTACTCAGAAGCTGGATAGAGGATACAGACTTCTATGTTCCTTGGCAGGAAGTGCTTTATTACTAGAATATCAATTACATTTATTTTATGAGTCTTCTGGTAGTTTAGAGGTGGGGTTTTTTCCTACCCCATTCTATAACTGGAATAAGGACACACTGCTTCTCTGTGATCATGAAGGATCAATATTCACTAGGTATTGTATCAGAATTTAGTATTTTTTTTTTTAATGCTGCGGGTAAGTTGAATGTGCCAGCAGAATTCACCATTATATGTGGGATTACACTCAAGGAGACATACTATATTTTTATTATCTCAGTCTTCTGGTGGGTCCAGATTATGTAAGGGGTTGGCCCAGGATTTGATTGGCCCCAAATCAAGACAGGACCAAGAACAAGATGCATGTGCTCTAAGTGGAATACCACAACCAGGCCTGAAGAATGAGTTTGGAGTCTTCAGTATTATAGAAATGTAAGTGTGAAGTCTTATACTTAATTTCAGAAATAATCATAGGCACTTTGTGAGACACTAGGAGAAATTCTGGATTTCTAAATGGCAGAGTGAATATTTATTTGGTCTTTATGCTGGCATTTGACTTTTGAACATCTGAGGAATTTTGACTAATTTTGAAGAATGAAGCCGTGATTATTTTTGGCTTATCACTCCAAAGCAGAGTCCTGCATTCCTTGCACGGCCAACCACCAAGCACAAAGTCTTTTGTCTTTGTTTCAACTTATTACCTTCTCATTATTTATGAAAAATGCATCAGGATTTATTTGTACTGTTGAGGACTTCCAAGAGATTTTATTAGACATTTTTATGTGCAAGGACCATTTTGGAGAATATATGTGCTCTTATGTTCAGTGCTCACTCTAGTTTCTCTTCCTGGCAATTATGCCAATTATTTATCATAGTCTTCTGGACTGTGATTAGAAAGCAGGCAATAAAAACACAGGATGAAATCCTGACTCCATTGAAATAGAAAATAATTCTGCTACTGACTTCAGCAAAGCCTGTGTCTCCACAGCACACTTTGCTTTGGTTCTTGTTCGAATGATAACTGCCTCATGTGCAGCGAATTCATTCAGTCTAATTCCCTTCTGAGGTCCTTTCTCTTAGAAGTTCAGGTTCATTTAAAAAATCAGGTTTTAAAAGCAACTCAAAATACAACCCAACGTGCAGCAGAAAAATCATATTCATGTTTAACAGCTTTGGAAATACTTTCAATACTGCACTTTTCAAGCTATCAAATACGAATTTGATATTTACCCTGTCACATCCCACTCATTTGGTGGGTGAGGGCAAGGTTTCTTTTGGACATCTGCACAGCAACCTGGAACACCTGGAACAACACTTTCACAGATTCAACTAAACAATAATTTTATTTTTTAAAAATATAAAAAATGTAAAAAAGTCATGCAGACCCTGCATTAGACTGACTTTGGCTGAACTTTCTTTGTTGGTGCCTCAGAGGTGGGGGCATGACCTTCTTAGCAAGGGAAAGGAGCAAGGTTTGCTACTTCATTGTAAGGGAATAAGGCCATAAATCCTTTATTAGCAAGGGAGTGAGGCCTTTGGTGCATTCCTCACTTCTTTTCAGCAAGGAATAGGACTAGGGGTACAATTACAGTCTTTTACGACCAAGGTGTTTGAGACAAATCATTTGTTCACAAGGCCTTCCCTTATCAGGGCCTTTGACAGGCAGTCGCAGTCTTCTGTAACAGACCACTTTCTTTTTAGGTCCCTTGCACACTCCAAAGATAATTTGATTTACGCTGCCTTGGTAAGACTACTTACCTGCAGATTCTTTGTGGCTAATCAAAGTTACGCTTTGTCTGTAGCAGTTGTCGATGATGTTTTTGACTTCACTGCACAGCACGTTAAACTGTGTTGCACCTCAGAATCACTGATATACTAACAGAGCCGTCCCCAAAGATCTTATATAACTCCCACAAATGCTGCTCTCAACAAAGATCACAGGTACGGCTCTGCACACGTGATTCCTATGAAGTAGCAAAGAGAAAGCCTGTTGTCCCTTTGCAGAGAGACTCCTGGCCCTCAAGAGAAGTAGAAGCATTAATCCAGATTACGACATATGGCACAGTTTAAGACTGAACAGATTCACAACTTTTGGTTTATTTCAAGAAATTTTAATATTTTAATTTAATTCATTTCAAGACCCCACCCCACTAGTCTTACTTTTCAATCAATTTCGAATTGATTCGGTATTGAAATATTTTATCATCTTGTGAAAAAACTATTTTTAGGAAGTATATGGTATGGATGTTCCATACCATATGGTGTCATACTCAGCATATAAAGCTGGGGGAAGAAGCAAGGTGGACAGAATTTAGAGTCATGGTCTTTCTCTTCCCAAATAACCATGATGCATGATGGAGCCCTACTTTCCTGGAGATGGCTCTTAACACCTGCCTGCCATGGGGAAGTAGTGAATGAATTCCTTATTTTACTTTGCTTGCAAGTGAAGCTCTTGCTTTACCTATTAAACGGTCTTTATCTCAACCTATGAATTTTCTCACTTTTACCCTTGCGATCCTCTCCTCCATCCCACTACGGGGGGAGTGAGAGAGCAGCTGTGTGGTGCTGATAGCCAGCTGGAGTTAAAGCACTACACCTGGTCTATTTGATGAAATCTTATCTCTTATACAGAAGAGAAGAAAAAAAATGAAATAACCATAGAACTAGAAAGTATACTTTGTCATGGATAACCAAATGTATAATTTCTAGCCTAGCATTAAAAGTGAATACAGAGCTGAACACAGGGATTGCTCCTAATCTAAAAGCAGTGACTTATATAGCTGCAGGCATATTGTTAGAATTTGGCCTTTTATCACATTTCCCCTTTACATTTTTTTCAATTCCAATCAAAAGGCTCATTGATTTTTCTCTGGTAGGGAGACTCCAATAAATAATGAGGAAAAAAATGCTTTCTTAAAAAAATAAATAATCTGCTAGTGCAATGCAGTGAGATGAATGTTAAGATCATCAGTTCTTCAAGGGAGCAATTTTGTAAATATTGCTTGGTCATTTAAGTCAACAGGACCATTCAAAGGAATGAAATTTTTGGTTAAGTCCCAGCTTTGAGCTTGTAATCAAAATAATGTTCTTACCAGCTAATCAGTAGCGCTCATTAAATTCATCCATGGAGTTGTTTGCAGAAGCATCAATGTTGCTTACAAGTTGAGTGTTGTTACCCAGATACAGTATTTTACAAGAACATATAAATCAGCAGGCTCTGCTCAGATGGGCTTATGCTTATTAGACTGAGAGTGAAGCATCTTGGTGAGGAAAAAGAGAATAGTTTAGCAGAAACAATACAGAGGAATTTGTGTAATATTTTTTGTAAGAAAGCAACATTATGTAGGTTCCTGTTGGCTTTCCTTTTTAATTGCACCAAAGCTTTCAAAACCTGTACCTCAGGATCTCCAAGTATTTAACTCAAATCTAAAGAAGATTTCAAAAGACATCCTTTGACCTCATCAATGCTGCTTTTAATCATTGCATGGTTGCAAACAGAAGGGTTCTTAATTTCTGGCACAGATAGTAAGAAAAAGGATTGTCTCATTGCTAATGCGTGTACTTATCATCTTGACTTGAGAGACCACACACGAGACCAAACTAGTTATGAAAAACTCTCAAGAAGCTGGAGTCACATCATTGCTCCCATCTATACTTGTATAAATGGCTTTGCAAGCTTCTGTAAAGTCACACCATTCTTCATTCTGTTTTCAACCTTGGAATATTATTATTTAGCCTAAGACAAAAATAATTTCAATTTTCTGTTTCTTTTTCTCATTCTATAAGGATCAAATGGATCTCAAATAATTAAGTTCTCTTTAAGTGCTTATAAAATCATAACTCAAAATAATATTTTATGATATGCTCAGCATTATTTATCCTTATAATATATAATTTGCCTGCCCACATAACCTGCTCTTGCTGATCTGGACAAGCAAGTTATTCAGGCGATGAATGGAAAGCTTTTTCTTATGTGTGAAGAGTGAATGACTGGTTTTTGCTCTGTCTTGTAACTGGTGACTCAGGTCCAATTCTCTCACTGAAGTGTTATGAACTTTGTTCTGGTAGGACTGCTCAGATAGAATCTCACCAGTTCAGGAAACATCGATGAAAAATGTTCAAACTGAAGCCATTATATCTCAGAAAATTATCTCAGAGGCAAGATACTGGTATTAGATGGATAACAGTTCTTATTCAGTGTAACAATTTTATCTTTCTTTGCTCTGTTGCACAAAATATTGGAAAAGCCAGATCATAAAATCCATAGAGGACACAGTCCTGTCTTTTTGTTTATTATATAAAGTGCTATTCACACATATGACATTAATATTAATGAAATGACTCACCAGTAAATGGGTAACATAATTTTCAAATCAGCATCATTCTTAAAAATCACAGTAACAGAAAAAAATAGAACTATATTGTTGCAATGGATGAGTGAGAAAAATAAATGTTATACACATAGCTGGTCAGAATTATAGGAGGTTGTCTGACACGATAAATACTGTGCTTACTATGAAGAAAATAGCTTTCTTAATTCATAGGCATCTAGTAGGAAAACTGCATAAACTGTCTTAAAGAATAATATAAAAACTTTATCTCACTCCTGAAGTGTCTTGATGTATTGACTTGGATTTTGTATATTGCATGATAATCAGATTTGTGTTTATTCATTTATTTACTATGCAAAATCAAGTATGCTTAGTTTTAAGAATATATTCTTCTAGTAAAGCAGCAGCTACACTAAGCCATTTACTGGAGAGAATTGTTACCAAAAAGAAGATCCATTATATTTTTATAGAGAGAAATCATAAGTCCATACCTCACACTTCTGGGAAGGCATGAACAAACTAGATAGGAAATCATTCAAAATGACATGAAGGAAAATATTTGTATGATCACTAGAGAACCTTGAAAAGACTGAGAGTTACACTTGTAAAAGTTACGATAAGAATATATCCTTTACAAATGTCTTGTAAAAGGAAAGGTTTATTATCTTTGTCATATTTTGAGCACCTCATTTTTCTGCTGATCATTTGAAAATGTTCAAGTGATTTTTAACAATTCTGCTCCCAGGGAAAGTTCTTTTTTGTTATAATTTTTTTGAGTTTAGAGGAAATTATAGATGATTTTCACATTTTTGGAAGGGGCACAGGAACAAATTAGATAAAAAAATTGGGAAATTGCTGTTTGTTGATAACACATTTCATATTTACATACCACTTTATTCTTTCAGTAACCAACGAAAGATATAGACATGTTTACATTTAGAGCTATCATTCTTTATAAAGCTCAACAACTGTTCACTACTACACAGCTATTGTGTTTTAGTCAGGGGCAGGAAATAAATATTTTGATTGGATCTGCCAAATGCCATTAGTTAATCAAAATATGCATATCTGAGATTTAATATGGGCAGGACTCTAATTTGTGTTTGTGCTAAAAATTATTTCACATCTTCAAGAGGGTAGAACTGTGTCCTTATGTCTCAGTCAAGACGACACACAGCTAGGGGACTGGTTCACGGCCAGTTTTCATCTTATTGTTTGGCCTGCCATGGCCCTTTCTAGCTTATAAGACATTCATAGAAGACAGTTGAATATCTGCAGCTGAAAAGAGCAGGAGACTTCACAAAAATAAAGGAAAACAGCTACTCTTTATATTAATTTCCTTATATGAACAGGCACCAATATCTTTCTCCTCTATTTGTATGGAGGTTGTCCACTATTGTGAATGGGAACTCCATAGGAGAATATGCCCTTCAGTGTCTATAGTGCTTTTACAGTCACAAAACCAGCACGTGCATAAAAGCAGTTAGATATAGTATTCTCCGTTATAATTTTCAAGGAATATTCAGAAAAAAATTATTTAGTTACATGTCTAAATGTAATTTGCTCACCTAATTAAGTAATTATGATGTTGTGGTTGTGAACCCAGCTAGCACTGAACACCACACAGCTGCTCGGTCACCCTCCCCCCTCCTGGGGCTGGGCGAGAGTATTAAAGGGGTAAAGGAAAAAAAAAGGCTTGTGGGTTGAGATAGGAACAATTTAATAACTAAACTACAATAAAATTGAAAATAATAACGATAATAATGGTAATAATAATTGTAGTATAAACTAATATACAGACATACAAATGAGTGATAAACAGTGCAACTTCTTGCCACCCAGTGATCATTCCCAGCTAGAGATCCCAGAGCAGATATAGTCCCGAAACCACAATCCCAGAAAAGATAAGAGCTTGAGCATCCAAAAGACTGACAGCTGACCAGGAGGGAGAAATAAGACCCAGAAAGAGAGAGAGAGGTATTACCCTGAGAGAGAGAGAGTACTTCTGAAAAGTCCTTGACTGACCTGGCAGCAGCTGTAAACATCAGCATGTGATCAGCCTTCTCAGCACAAATCAAAAATACAACTTCACTCGAGTTACTATGATGAAAGTACTCTGTCCCAGACAAAACCAGGACATGCCATTAAGTTTCAGAGTGGAAATTCTAACTTTAGGGTTGGGTAAGAACCTGGCATTCTCTGTTTGAGAACATGAAGGGAATTTGAATACGGTAGCTAAAGGTGATAAATAAATATCTGTAATATCCAGTTCGTAGACGACTTAACAAGACAGTAGGATCCAGAGGTCCTGTTATTTCTCATAGGCTAATACACTTGCCCTCATTTTAATCTCACAACACTCTAAACTAGCGCTACTGAAGTCAGTAGCACTGAAGTCAATAGCTACAATGAATTGCACTGAGGTCAATAGCATTATGCTACTGTAAAACTGGTGTAATCACAAGAAGAATCTGTCTCAGTATCTTTAGCTGTCAGCTCTTTTTTCTGCCTCATTCAATTGACAATGTCTATGTGAGACTTAGACTCCCAGGAAAAGCCTTCTAGCACAGACTGGAACAAAGGAAAGGTGGAAGGACACGTTACAGTCAGGCTTATAAATTTCTGCTGAGACAAGTAAATAAGATGGTCTACCAGAGGGGCGACCATAAGTCAATAATGAAAATTTTCTGAGGCTAAGTAGACAGTGTTTACTAGTAAACTTCTGAAGAGATTGTATGACAGAATTTCCAGCTTTGGTTTTATAAATATGCATAGGTGCTTCCACTCTTCTTTGACCAGGATAACTCTCTGAGCAACTTTTCTTTTAAATTTCAGTAATTCTAGTCTGCAAAAATAAAGAACAAAAACCCAGAAATGGGAATACACAAATCTCAAGATATACATACCATATTCTGACAGAGTTTACAAGAAAATTGGCTCCAGAAAACAACTTTAAAAAATGTTAAAATCAGAAGTAAGACAAGAGAGAGTAAAACCATAACAAAGTTATAATCACTTATGTCAAAAGTATGGTTTGAAAAAATTCTGAGCAGCTTACTTTGGCACATGTCAAATTCTACAAAATGTCTGATGAGTATGAGTATCTCCATGTGATCTAAGGGCAACCGAAGGCTACTGATTATATTAGAAATATTAATACTTTGCAGCATTGAAGTCATAATGTTTTCTCCATCTACTACTCCCTCAACTCTGATATCTTTATTTATTTATTTCTCCAGATAGCGAGGATAAGCTGGTGGTTACTCTCTTTTCAAGTTGTAAATGGGTACACTGCAAGACTTGAAGGGGGCAAGTCACTATGCCAAGTTTTTCTTGTGAAATGTTTTATGGTGACTCAGCTAACACCGTGAACAAGCCTCAGTTCTGGTATATGGATGAGGCTACATGGACTTTAGTGGAGTCAGAGTTAAGTCTCTGATGGCCTGACCTTATCTGTCAACAAGAGGCACATAGGGATCATAACCTCTTCACTATTCTGGACCTCCATTAGATTTTCCTATTACTATATATTGCTAGCACTAGTAATTTTTGTTGTATACTATAATATTATAAATTAGAGTTAAGCAGAATAGATTTTCACCATGAAAAGTATTAAGAAAAAAATTGCTCTAGTTTGACACCAATTTCCATGACATAAAGAGAGTATGTATAAAACTTTCAGAAAGTCTATTCTTTAAATTATTTAGATGGTGTATAATTAATATGTTCGGTGATTTTGGTAAAGAGGCTTAGCTTTTAATCCTTCTCTAAAGATAAGAGATCACAGGAGTGAAATGCAAATTTGAGGTCTTATTTTATGTTTGTACAATGATATCAAGCACATTTCACTGTGGATGAGGATTTAAAAAAACAAAAAAACAAGAAATCCAGAAATCCCCATAGGCTAATTATTACATTATCAATGCAAGCAAATTCCTCAGCACAATTCTGAAAGAATAAGGACAACAGCAGTTCAACACTGTCTGAATCCATGGTGTAGCAGATGAGAAGGTGCTGAAATACATTAGTTTCCCATAGGTACTTTGGATATCTAATAAGTGTAGTAACCAAATGTAGTAACTAAATGTAGTAACTAAATGCTCCAATTCCATTTATTTAAGGAAAAATCTTCCCAGTTTCAGAGGTTGCAGAAGCCCCAAATACTGCTGAACTGACAGTTTCTCGACACAAGGTTGGAGGGAGCGAGAAAGAGAGATGGACAGACAGACTCCAAAGCCTCTCATGGCCTGTGGCATCACACTCTACATACAAAGAAGAGATGTCATCACTGTGGTCTGCAAAGTGTGTGAAGCTAGTGACCATACACTCAGATAAGCGATTAAGAAAAGGCCAATGCCAGAGCAAATCCTGAGAACTGTGAGAGATGGGGTCTGACGGATTCATCCATTTCCACTGACACATTTAATTGAGTTTTAGAGTGGTGTGAAAATTTCAGACAATGCTATCCATGCATTTTCCTGTGTGATATACATATACATCACTCACTATTGTTGAAGCTCACAGTTAGTTTCATAGAGTAAATCAGTTTGTAGAAATAGGCAAGATCCTCAGTGAATCAATGAAATCTGATCTCTTACTGATTCACTTAGTACATCCTTCTACTTATCCTAATGAAGCAGCTCTCTCACAAGCTCCCTATAACCACATCATTTTCAACTGTTTCCCTTGACAAGCATACTCTCTAAACTATACCTCCCTGCCTACCGTCCCTTATGCAGGGAACCTGCTGATCACAATTCAAGCTGGTCCTGAGAGGCCCCTGCTAACTGCTGAGGAGGAGGAGAGCAAGCCAAAAAAAACCCCTATTGTCTTGCCCTTATTGGAGGGTGAACATGGATGATGACACTGTTCCTGTTAGCCGCAGATTTGCATGTAGGAGCTTGAGCTATGAGACCTCTATATCTCTGTCAAATCTAGATGAGGTTAGACAATAGATGTAAAAGTTGTTTGGTAGGGATTAACAGACTAATGTGCAGATGGCAATCTAGCCTGTGTAAACCCTACTTTCTTAGGAAATAGTTCTTAAATTGTCCTCAGGTTTTGATTGTCTTTAAAAACAAGACCTGATTCTCCCCATGAAAACTCTGGTTTAGTCTTGAGCATGAAATAGGAGGAAAATAATACGAAAAGTATCTGTCCTATGAGGTTCCCAAAGCTCAAGAAGCTTTGTTTGGATAACCCCAGGTTGTTTGGATAAACCTAGCTGATGACTGGAACTTCAGTGAACTTGAAGGTTGCCCATCTTTGGAATATCTATCTTCAATGAAGGTGGCAATTAACAATCTTTTTATACAACGTCTCCACAAATATGAGTTAGTTAATAAAATGATGAGCAAGACACTTTGTATATATTTGGTAAATACAGATCCACAACTACAGACACTGTTTGCCCCTTAACCTCTGTCATACACTACAAAAATATTATGTGGCCTATTCTGTGTTACTGTGATAGTGTTCAATATTATTAATTATGTTTTGTGTAAGTTTCTGTGCAAAAAAGCCAGGTGTATTATTGTTGCACCCAAATTCTGAATTGTCCTGCTGAGCTTATATTCCACAGGTTGATATATCATTAATTTGATTTGACTGTTGTAACCCTTGTTCCATCAGTCTATGAATTAGCCACTCACTGGCTGTATGCCACTGATTAAGACACGATGGGATAAAGCAAGAAATTTACTAGCTGAAGGTAAGGGAAGCAACCAAGATTCAGCCACGTGATAGAATGTTTATTCAGTTTGCACGAAGCTGTATCTTGTTAATATTTCTACTATCTAAAAAATATATTTGCAATACTAAATGTATCTACTCCCCCCAAAAAATCCCAATACAAAAGCATAAAATTGTCGAGAACAATGAATGCATTAATTAGATGCATAGAATTCATGCTAACATTCTATTATCTGAAAATAATCTGTACCAGAGAAGAATTTTGGTTTACAATATGTAGGTGAAAAGTTACTATACTATACATGCCTCCCCAAAGAACTTGATAGAGAAACAAAAACAAGCAGCTGTCCACATTTTGGCAATATTTGTATGAAGGTGGTTGAAACATGTTTTAGTTTCATTTGAAAAGATTTTACATCCTCTGTGTTTACTTAGAGGTTGAGACTCAAACATAATACAAAGGAAACCTAAGCACTAAACTGGAAATATTTATTAATTTCAGGTCAAAACACAGTGGATTTTATTCAGTCTTTTTGCTCATGCTCATACTCATTGAAATTATTCTTCTGCCTCTAGTAAATGCCATAACTTTCTACAAAAGCAAATTCAGTCATTTGCTAAAAAGACTCTTGTTTAATGAGTAGCTGCATTAAACTAATTTTGGAGAATGTCCCGACCATGTCGTTTTCATTCATTGCTTCTCTCTTTACAAAAAAAAAAAAAAATCTATCTTGGTACTCTGAAAAACTATTGTGAACTTAAAGCTTTTTCAATAATTCTGAAAATCATAAAGAGATTATAAATTCAGCCTTGTAAACACTGTTAGAGCTGTATTACAGTATGTCCTGTTTTAAACACAGTAAGATATCATAACAAATTATATTTTATTTTGCTTAATCATGTCTTATGAATAACTCTACATCTTTCATGAATGCACAGCAGTAAGTAGCTGCATATTTCTGTTGAATTTCTGCCCTGTGCAGACCAAAACCCATGACTTTTCTGCTACCCTCTCTTTTACCTCCCTATTTCAGCAAGGCTGCCAGATCCATAGTTCATTCCAAATGTAAGAAAACAAGTGTCTGCTGTTCAAGATGACAGTGACTTCTGTCTGGTCCATTATCACATCACAAACTTGTCTTCCTTAGGATGCCCGAAGATTGACAATCATTATGAGAGCTATTTTATTTTCATACCTTTAGACAACTGATTTAAGAAACAAATCTCTCTTATGTAAGAGCAGTTCTGGATAGAAAAGTAACACAGTAAAATTAATGTAAGTCGTTCTTTTTGTCATAAATTTCACTCAAATTTCAACACTAAGAACCATTTTAAAATTGACAGACTGCAAAGCAGGCGAATTGTACTTGATAGCAGATTTTTAAATACAGATTTCGCATAGTTTTGCCAATACACTGGCCTTTAAAGTTATCCCTTTTATTTTCCCCACTTTCTTGCATCTAGTCTTTAGTACTACCTAACATCCAAAGCACATTTAGTTGTACTTTAGAAATACACCATGTCCTGTGTGCTTTTGACATGAAGGGCTCTCATGAGGACCACAGGAGCAAAGTGCTGACATTTATTCTGTTTGTCCAAGCTGTATTTTAAAGCTTGTAGTCTCAGGGATTTGATAAAGCACCTTGGTAACCTCTTTCATTGGTTCACTAGTCCTCCGATGAGAAAGCTTTTTCTGAATATCAAATATAAATTATTTTTGTTGAAAATGAAAAACTAAGATAAATTAACAAGTACTTGATACAATCCCTAAAGTTAGTGTCTCCTTATTCTACCATCAAAGTAATTAATGAAATATTGACTAGAATAAAGGAAAGGACAAGCCTCTGTAGGGATCTCCAGTTGAAATCCCACTTTACCAACGAACCAGTCATACCTACTCTACGTTTATTATTTTTTTCTTTTAGTTTTACACTTCCAGAATGGTAATTTCATACATATACATTTCCCATTAGTTATTTTAAATTGTTACTAGTGGAACAGGTTTTTTTTTCTACTTCTTCCTTCTTATCCAGTGTCTTGTATTTGGTTACAGTGTCAAGAAGCAAGAGTTTGGTTTGACATAATTAGTTCTTCATATATCTCAGCTGTTGTTATCACCTAATTATTCCCCAGCTGCTTTGAAATCATTTGCTAAGAATACATTCTTCCCAGATAGCAAACGTTTTTCATTTTATTAAGTTTTACCTGATGTATATGTAAGAGCACATGAGGGAAATTTATGGAAAATTTACACCACATTACAGAATACAGCCTTTTGGAAATATATTCTTTGTTAAAATTTGCATTCTGCAGAACTACATCATTGTGTACAAAGAACATTGATAAAACAGGAGAATTGTTGTGGCAGTTTAATGTGATTTTTTATTTTTATTTTATCTTTTTAGGACTCCTGTTAGTACATTTCCTTTTAGCAGTGTTAATGTATCACACTTTCAGCAAAACAAATTAGAAAAGAATTTTTATTACTTTAGTGGGATTGCTGGAGACTTTTTTCTCGCTTAAGAAATAACATATATTAGTCAATTAAAATTATCATCTGTTTATTACAAACCAGTTCACAACTGTGATGTCAAGCTAAAGGTTGGGTGAACACATGAGAAATACATATGTGAAGTTTCCATCAAGGAGCTGTTCATCAAAAGTAGTACCTTCTTCCCTGTATGTATGAGGTCTCTGAGCCTTGCTTTTACTGGACTCTATTTGAATTTGCCATTGACTTCCCAGCTAGCAGGAGTGGGGCCTCAGTGTGTTAGGGTAGATGGTTGAATTTCACAGACCATTGCTTCATACGCTTGAGGACCACTGTGAGATTTAAACGTCCTTCCTTCCCACTTTGAATTTCTACAAAATCGTTTGCAATTCTAACAGGGAACAGATTCCTCCCATAGCATTTTGATCTCTCGTGAGTATTTCAGCAAGGATGTCTTCACAATACCTGGTAGCACAATAAAGACCCCAAATAATGGTCAACATTTCTTGAAACGTGTAGTATTTCTTTCTTGATGATCCTTTTTATTTTTCTCTCTTGCTATGCATCTTAAAAAGAGGGGTTTTTTAACTTCAGGGAAACAGTATAGTGTTCACCAGGTTCTGTATCTCTTGTTATCTGCTTGTCTTCTGTTCAGGCTCAGGGACATTTTCTCACTATGTTCAAATGCCTTTCTGGTGGCTGATTACTTTGGCATTTTCCCATTCCATTTCTGGCAGGGTGGCAGTGTATGTTTTTGCAAGCATAAGTGAAGTTTCAATGAAGTTAAATGAAAAAAACTACAAGTTAATGAATTGTTCAGCTTTAGCTTTGTGGTCATCCAGCTATGCATTAAGATGCAAACATTATCTGAAATATTACAGAACAGCTGAACTAAAATGATGAAAACAACTCCAGTGGTTTGACAGGTACAGCACTGAATTATTTTTATCTTCTGTTACCAATTTGGCAGCGGTTCTGCATTTCCTATATGGTGACCTATATCATAAACATAAG
Organism: Pterocles orientalis; assembly: GCA_011057875.1. NCBI lineage: Eukaryota > Metazoa > Chordata > Aves > Pterocliformes > Pteroclidae > Pterocles > Pterocles orientalis. The sequence continues at coordinate 2,800,341 of WKFP01015274.1, read as the reverse complement.
ACACAAAGAAGGTACAGAAATGAGTTGAAGAATCTGTTACATTAAATTCTCTTGTCGAGTTAGAACGATTTGTTACATGAAATTCTATTGCCATGTTATAATGTTTACCTGTGATCCTTCTTTGGTTGAATTAAACCTGAATTTTTCACAGACAATAATATGCTCCATAAGTCCACAATCTAACAATTCTCACGTTTTTCTTGATTGTCTGGTGTCTGACTGTAATTTATTTACAGCTTTTATAATAATTTATCTTGTACAAACCCATGGTGTTTGTAAATCAGAAAGTTTTCATGTTTACTCTTTGTCTTTATCCATTAATTTCATTTGTTTGTTGTTGTGTATATGCATACATATATACATTAAAAAAGTATTTCAAACGTTTATCTCAGTCTTCCTATCACACGAAGATACTAATATCTACAGTTTTTTCAAGGTGCTGATATGGTTTTCATAGAGTATATGATCTCTGTTTCTAAACACAGTCTCAGTCAAAGAAACACAGTTTCACACTCATAGTTTCTCCTGATCTGTGCTCTGTCCAAAGTGGCCATTAGACACAAACTGCTGCTCATTGTCAGTCCTGATGTTCTGCAGCATAGTTCATTTCATCAGGGCTGAAAAACAAAATTCATTATATTTTCTTTACTTTTCTCATTATTTTTTTTGACTGATTGAAAATTCTCTGTTAACTCAAGATGCCCTCCTAGACTTGCTATTTGTGAATAGAGAAGGACTCATGGGGCATGTGATGGTAGGTGGCTGTCTTAGCCACAGTGATCATGAAATGGTTGAGTTTAAAATTTTAAAGGTAATGACAAAAAAAGGACAGTAGGGTTGCTACCCTGGACTTCGGGAAAGCAAATTTTAAGCTATTCAGAGAGCTATTTTGCACCCTGGGATTCTGCTTTTGAGGGTTTAGGAGTCCACTATTGCTGGTCAGTCTTCAGGAACTGTCTTTTAGAAGCACAGGAGCAGGCAATTCCACTGTGTCATAAGCCAAGCAAGTCAGGCAGAAGACCAGCTTGGCTGAACAGGCAACTTGTCACGGAGCTCAAGAGGAAAAAGAAACTGTATGGTCTCTGGAAGCAAGGTAGGGCTTCGCAGGAAGAGTACAGAGCTGTGGTTCCTTCATGCACGGGGAAGAAACAAAAGGCCAAAGCTCAATTAGAGTTGAAACTGGTCAGTGTTGTTGCAGATAACAAGAAGGGCTTTTAAAGTATGTTAATAGCAACAGGAGGTCTAAAGAAAACATTCGATGGTCATCTGTCTAACAGTGATAAAGAAAAAGAAGAGGCATTCAATATAGTTTTTATAGAATCATAGAATCATAGAATCATAGAATGGTTTAGTTTGGAAGAGACCTTGAAGATCATCCAGTTCCAACCCCCCTGCCATGGGCAAGGACACCCTCCACTAGACCAGGTTGCTCAAAGCCTCATCCAGCCTGGCCTTGAACACTTCCGGGGAGGGGGCATCCACAGCTTCTCTGGGCAACCTGTTCCAGTGCCTCACCACCCTCACAGGAAAAACAACTCTTCCTAGTATCCAATCTAAATCTATGCTCTTTCAGCTTAAAGCCATTACCCCTCATGCTATTGCTGCACTCCCCGATAAAGAGCCCCTCCCCATCTCTTCTGTAGCCCCCTTTAAGTACTGGTAGGCTGCTATAAGGCCTCCCCAGAGCCTCCTCTTGTCTAGAATGAACAACCCCAAATCCCTCAGCTTGTCCTTATATGGGAGCTGCTCCAGCCCTCTGACCATCTTTGTGGCTTCCCCTGGACTTGGTCTAATAGGTCCATGTCTTTCCTGTGCTGAAGACTTCAGAGCTGGATGCAGCACTGCAGGTGAGGTCTCACAAGAGCAGAGTAGAGGGGGAGAATCACCTCTCTCGAGCTGGTCACACTTCTTTTGATGCAGCCTGGGATGTGGTTGGCTTTCTGGGCTGCAAGCGCACATTGCTGGCTCATGTTGAGCTTCTCATCTGCCAGCACCCCCAAGCCCTTCTCTTCAGGGCTGCTCTTCATCCATTCTCTGCCCAGCCTGTACTTGTGTTTGAGGTTGCCCTGACCCATGTGCAGGACCTTGCCAAAATTGCTGAGGGTGCATTCAATCCCACTGACCACGTCTCCAACAAAGTTGTTAAACAACATTAGTCCCAGTACTCACCCCTGAGGAACGCCACTTGTCACTCATCTCCACTTGGTCATTGAGCTGTTGACCACAATTCTTTTGGTGCAGCCATTCAGCCAACCCCTAATACTTATCCACCGTGTGGTCCAAATGTCAAATCCATGTCTCTCCAACGCAGAGACAAGAATGTCATGTAGGACAGTGTAGAATGCTTTGTTCAAGTCCAGGTAGATGACATCAGTTGTTCTTCCCTCATGAAAATTTTTATTTTATTTTATTTTATTATTTTATTTTAATCAAAATTTCAGACTCTGGAAAATGTAGAGCAGCCTTTGTTTATTTTGTCTTGTTAAAAATAGTGCGGTTTGTGTGATTTAGTATTTTTACTTTTTATAATTTCATTTTGTTATTTTGTAATTAACACTGTAGATGTATTTTAAGGGTTCTTCTTAAGAAGAGATTTGGAACATCTAATGGATGCATCTGATTTTAGGCAAGCAGATCATTCTCCCTTTCTTTTTGAAGTATGAGTGACAAAGAGTCAGTCAGTAGGCTGGATCAAGCACTAAAATCATACAGTAGTCAACCCATCTATATTCAGACAAATCCAGTGGGTTTTCAAGCACTTTTGAAGAAGATATGGAAATCATTACATTGGGAAAGTGGTAGTCATTGCTGGTACTTTAACTCTGGATGTATGCTTCAATAGCAATTCTGTGCAACTTCTTTGATTGTTTAACTCCCTAGAGGAAAAGGCTGTTTATGCTTCTTTCCCCAGCACGAAGATGGACAAATGGTAATGTGCTTTGATGGTTTGAATCATCGCTACTGAAGTTTCATGATGGTACACATTGACTAAAACTACTAAACTAAAATTACATAAATGAAGCAAATGGAAATTACTTTCCACAGAAATTAAATGCAGAGCCAGAATATATCCAAGGTCAAGGGGTAGATAGAAATATGTATCAAAATTTCACAGTACAAATAATAACAGTGAAGTAGTAGCATCCTGTTCTTTTAAAGTACATGGAGAAGCTGGTTTCCATGAAAACACAGTGTTGTGGGAGCTATTTGGTTTTTTGTTTTGTTTTGTTTTTTATCAAGCATGTGCATAGCCAGGTAAGTTTCAAGTCTTGTGAGAGATATAGGCTATAGCTTGGAAAGGCTTGGCAGACAGAAAAATAGTTATTTGCCCAGTGGCTGGCGATGACTGTGTTTGGTATTCACAATGATTTCAGCAGCACTCCAATGTAGGTAAACCCAACAGTGAGCATCTTTATAAATGTGTCAAGGTAGCAATGTAAGATCTGCTCAGCCTTAGAGAGCTCTGTTAGATCTCTAATAGCACTAGTTTCAGATTTTAGTATAAGGTTTTATCTGTATATTTGTAACTGTAATTTGGATCTAACATATACACTGCATTGGTGTGTACAACAAATAATACCACAGATTTGCTTTGTACTGATTTAACCACGCTGTTTTGGAACTGCACTGATACATATGGCTTTCTTCATTCCTCTCTTTCTCATCCATTCCTAATATCACTACTTTTTGCTTTTGTCTCATGGTGCAAAGGGATTAATCTGCAGTGATGCTCCTGGATTTGATCTGTGATATCTGTCTGCACATACCAGCATTGTCTGTCAGATAATTGCTCCAATTATTGGCATTGTATTTGAAAAGAAATGTGTTTTTATTTTCAAATGTGAGCTATTTTATGGAGCTATTTTAGCAGATTTTTGCTTTTAAAAAAATCAGGAAAATATGTGAACACTAGACAAAGAAATGGAAAATATGGGATCATGCAAGAATTTAAAATTAAGTCAAATTAACCCAGACAGAGTGAGTCTGTATCCAATACTGCATAAGGGAATGCCATTAATTTTCACATTTGTAAGAAATTCTCCATTATTTTCCTTTTTTTTTAAATTATGTACTAATTTACATAATATGAAGAGCCCTATCTAATGGGTTTAGTTCTCTGTGAAGAGTGTTTATGCCTTTGTTAATGTAAAAGTTAAAACAAGACAGTAGTTCTAAGAAGCTCTAGGGATGAGGTGGTTAGGGGATACATGATCTTTCAGCTCTAAAGCCACAATTTGCCCTGAATGCTACAATCATTACCTGAAAGCCACCCACTAGCTTCATGTCAGAGTGGGAGCATTTATTCAGGGCAACTAACCAGTAACTAGGTTGTTCATGTTTTTTCACATTAAACTACCCTTTTTTCTTTCTCCTGTTGCAACCTACGGTTGTTCTCAAAGGGTCATTTTATGAGACTGGTCACTAAGGAAACGGTCTATGCTCTATTGAGAACCTGAAAGAGCACAAATTCAGGAGCAAGAGGAAATAATTTGCTGGCAACTTGATGTGGCAGTAATTATAAGTATTTGAATGACAACTTAAGCTGAGCTATGATAGCTGACCGACAGCACTTTTGAAGCAAGATTAATGCTGGAAAAAGCTACAGAGGTAAGATCATATGGATACAAGATTCAAGGGAAAAATACTTCATATTCATCATGGGGAGAGAGGAAATTTTCACCAGGGATTTGAAAAATGCATAATGTTCGCCTTGTATCAGAAATTCCTGTGTTGTATCCATTTATACCTCCTCAGATTTTCCAACGTACCTTACCAGGTCAAGATATCATAAACTGTCCTAAGCAGCCTCCACAATTCCTCCAGGTATACACCCCTGAATCCTGCTGCAGTGGGTGGTAACCAGAGCTATAGCACAAGATAGTTTGACTCCATAGGAAGAGCCAAACCCCCAGGTAGTATTATAAGGAGCTCATCTAAATGTAACAAGATCACTGTCAGTCAGGCTACAATTTTAAGGCAACAATTTGAAGTCCATCTTCAAGAACCTCAAAAGTGTCATGAATTACCTGTAGCCTGGGATGTTTTCTTCCAGGATGAATGAAACAGAAAATGAATACAACCTGGGCCTACTTTGGCTGCTTTGCTAGCAGAGTTTGTAGTCACAGATGACAGCAGCATGGACCATGTTACCCTACACAGTCCCTTTGAGCTTGCATCTATAATTCTCCCCAAGGCAGGATCTGGGGTGGCGGTGTCAAACCCCAACCACTGCTGAGACCATTCATCTCTTAAGCAACGAACTCTTAAGTCAGACCTAGTGGATATTCTCAGTTAGCTACATGTTCAAGAAAATCTTGACAATTAGCAAGCTTCAAATGCCACATACTAAATAAGAAAGGACAGACTTAGCCAGGACATATATGTATCTCTCAAATCACTTCCCATTACCCTTCATGAGTCAGTATTACCTTCAAAGTAATTTAACTCACTGTCTTGTCTTCCCTGTTGATAAAAAAATAATCTCTTCCTCTGAGACACCTAATGGATGATCCCCTGAAATACATGCCTAAATAATTATCTGTCTAGGAGACTCTTTTATACGGTGAGTCGTCATTCATTGTCACTATAAAGGGCTTGTTCTAATTTTGAGACCCTCATTAAAATTAAAATATCAAACAAAGCATATGTCTCAGCTATTCCACTAGAATTGCAGCAGTAATTCTGTAAAGCAAGAAGAAAACAAAAACAAGATTTCTGAAGCCACAAATGTAGAATATCCAAAATTTTCACCACAGCTAAGTCAGAGTTCAAGGCATAGAACCTTTGAGTTCAAGCTTCTTGGAGGAATTTTCTCTTGCTAATTGTCTGTAAACTAAAGAGACAAATATTGAGAAAAACAAAGATGCAAAATATTATACTCCAGTGCAAACTTCAACAGTACCTCCAGGGAAGGAACAGAATGCAAGTTGACAGCACTAAAAAGCAATAGTTTTTCTTTTTTTACTGTTGTGGAAGAGGAGGTAGGTTTGGGATTACAGGAGCTCTTATAGGATATTTTATTGTTTCGTATGCAGACTAGCATGGAAGAAAAAATGTGGAAAATTATCTAACAAGAATGTTGAATGATTTCCAGCTTCCACAGACAGCTGAAGTCAGGTTCTCAAAATCTTTCTTCTAACAACCTTTGTATTGGATTTCTTTTAGAAGACACAAATGTAGCAGGCTAAAATTAGAAAAATATCCTTTGCAACAAGCAAAAATGGAGTTCAGTATGATATTAGACTCTAGAAGTACAAAGACAGAGCAGGGTAGGGGGAAGCAACTACAAACTCTTGAGGGATCAGAATGTCCATAGAACAAAACCACTATTTGTGCCTAATCCCAGTCATTAGGGAGCAATGTTTGGTTAGTAGCTTTTGTTCAAACCACACATCAGAACAATTCTTTGAAAGAAAATTTGGCTTTTGACTTGGAAAAAATTGAACTGGAAATGTATGCTGAAAAACTTGCAGAGCACACAGCTCGATCTGTAGATGAGAACAGCTGTTACTTAGCAGAGTTAGACAAGTCCAGGCTTTTCCTTAGCATATAAGGGAGCAATGCAGAGGAAGGTTAGGGTACAACTGAAGATGTTAAATGTGTGGGTTTCCTGCTTACACAGCAATCATGAAAAAGGAATTAATGCCAGCTTAATTCTGAAAGTCAGTTTATACTAAATACATGCAAGCTGAATAACCTAGTTTATATTTATGCTGCTGTTCTCACTGACTGGATTAATTGGTTGCACAGAGCTTTACATGAGCACAGCTGCTCCTGCCATGGAGGTACCTGTGAAAGCAGGCAGCACCTTCCTCCCACTGTGAGGAGAAAAACCACTGGTTCTTCTTTGTCAGAGTGTGTCTTGGCTTTAGAGTCAGCTATACCTCAGGTGACATCAGTGGTACATGGTGGCAAGTTTATCCCCAGTTCCCACTGTTTAATCCCAGTGTGAGAAAATCCTCCTGCTTCATGTCTGCTACACTAAGTTAGCTGCTATTTGGCAGGGGATTACCCAGTGTTCCATCACCAGCTGTCAGTGGATCAAGAAAAAACAAAAGGAACAACCCCTACTCCCAAAACTATCGCACTTATGTTCGTGCCTCATGTCTCTGCACAGTACCTTGGTTAGTGGCTTGACAGTACTCGTTTCAGTGTTCCACACCTGTAACTCTCCCTCCCTATTACTTCTCTGCTTATTCTCATATCCTCATTCGCAACTGTGACTGTCTTCTTTCCATCTCCAGAAGAGGTTCATGTGTATCAATAGTCAATTAAATATATACAGGAACAATTGCTAAGAAATGCATAGCTTGTTTCCTGGAAAATAAAGACACTTGTTTCCTTCATGTCTTTACACTCGCTCCTAATGTCTCCCTGCTCCCTCTTTGCACTTAAGCATTCTGTGTGTTACTTACAGACACATAGACACCAAAAAATACATTAAAGGTTTAAATAAGTAGAAGAAATTTGGGGAACCTCCCATGGATATTTAGCACTGCAGTGAATGACTGTCTCCTCTGTATCATATTGCAGATAAGTGACATACTTCTACCATGGCTTTGCTCGGAAAAAGAAGCTCCTTTTTTAACTGTGTGATATTTAGGGCATATCCATGTATTGCACAGCCTATACTTGCTCCCAGCCCCATGCACAGCAGCAGCAGCTGAGCAGTTTCCTATTTGCTGCCTGATCAACAACTTCTTGCAGTTCTCCATTTTTCTTCCCACGAGGAAACCTGTTCTCTGCTTTGACCACAGGTACAGGAAAAGCTCAGCCCATCACTACTGTGCTGGCTTTCTAGAAATGGGTAGCTGCAGTATGGAGGGTGTCAGGGCTTGGGCACCTAGAGGGCAAATGAGCTGGCACTTTGCTTAGACATCCTGTCTATGTGAAAGCCTGGGAAGATGCACTGGTGGCTGCTGCTGTCAGCAGTGGAAGGGTCAGGGTGTGCAGGGGGGTGGCTGTTCTTGGTGGCTCGCCCCATGCCAGTCCTTGTCCCCATCCTTCCTAGTCCTTCTGCAAGCCCCTGCCCTGGAACTCCCATTTCAGAAATCCACCCAGACCATCAATCTTATCCTGTGGCAGCAGCCATTAGACCCTCATCACCAGGCCCACAATGTTCAGCTTGGCCTGTCCTGCTGAGCTGCTCTGCCATGGGCATGCTGCCAGGACTCTGGGCTTCCTTCCCACCCTGAAGAGCACAAGGCTATACCATGAGTGACTCTGCATGAGGTGCCTTCCTCAAGAAAAGTCATTACAGGACACGTTATCCTGGCAGCTATTGTCATTCCTGATATATCAACACTTGGCTGTTGCATAAACACTCTCCCCTGCATGTTGCATGCAGAACTGGCCCTGCCATGCCCAGCATTGCTGCTGTGATGCTGACCTAGGTGGAACACCTGCTCAGGAATCGCTGGGGGTCACTGTATTCTGGCAAGAACAAAACACCTTGCTTAGGGCTCATCATTTTTTAGGTCGTGTTACAACTGAGGTGTCTGCTCTGTAATGACAGACCATTCTTCTGTGTCAATTGTTCCAAGTGTAGGAGACAATACTTTATTATACTTTATACATATACATATATGTGTATTATATATATCTATTCTATAATAAAGCAGCTAGTCTTAGCTACTTTTTAACAAGATTTGTTTTCTCCTTGTTGCAAAAATTAGTTTTACATGGAGATTATCAATTAGTATGATCCATCAGAGAATGTACTATTGCTTTAAAGATTAATACTGCAGAGATGGTTGTAATTTTGTCCTGTGTAGTATTTGGTTCAATGGGCACATGATGCCACCAGGGTCTTTGAGTCACGTTATGACATTTCCTTTTCTGGGCTCCTTTTGGAGGTTTCCATAATATCTTATATTAAAAAAGAAAAAACTTCTAAAATATTTTTATTACAACCCAGACTAATGTGACATCCAGCTACCTCTGACTGTTATTAAACTGTGCAAGTTGCCAGCTTCCTGAAAGGTTTGTGAAGTTTCAGCGACTTCTGAGTCAGCCTGTAACATTTGTGGGTTTATGCGGAAATTGTGCCCAATCAACAATGAATGTGAATGCACAGCTTTGGGCAAAATGTAGATATGTAAATGTGACTGCATTGACATTGAAGAAAAATATCCACTTCAGTCCCTTCTAAGGTGAGTTTTATACAGCTGAAATATACAGCTGTAGAAATGATAAGAAATTACATTTTCTTTGAATAAACTACGAATGAAGGTAAACATTTTTCTGTATTCGATGGCTGGATTCATTTTCTCCTGTTATACTTCAATCTGTACTCAGTCCTGTCTAGCACAGAAGTGGCAAACAGAGTGCCATCTCGTGGATAAAGAAGACCTGTACTCATAACAAAACATGGACTCGGCTTTTCTCCACTGGTTTCAATGGAATCACTTACAGTGTACAAATGTGACCCGGTATAGCAAGCTGCATGCAGAAGAGTTTTGTGGGGTTTGACACTACTTTCCTTCTGATACACAGAAACAACCCTACGAGGAGTGTGCCAGAGGGCAGGTAAAACCCAAACAGATATTTCCCCAGTGCATATTATTTTGAATTATGCTGGTGGTAATAAGTAGTAGATATTCACTTGGTTGGCTTATTAATAGAGAACAATTTCCCATAGTGGAAAAAGTACCATTTTTATCATGGTATGTTAATTATAATATTTTGGATGCCAGTAAAGATCAGTCATAACATATTTAGAGAGAGTGTGAATGATTAAGAACATTCCTGTAGCTTACGTTTTAATCCAATTTTGGAATAGAGACAAAATCAGTGATGCCTGCCTATTAATAGCTGATAACAAATTTAAGGGATATTTCTGTGCAATCTGTCCATAAATTAGTTTTTTAAAAAGAGATTAATTGACATACCATAACATTCAATACACTCAATCTGTAGAATCATAAACACACACATAGATTTCTCTGTTCCCTCTGAATGTTGGCCAGCTGCAGTAAATGGCTAAACTATAAACAGAAATATGATCCTCGGCTCAGATTCTGCACCATTATCAGTACTATATTGTTTCCGTGTCAGATCATAGAATCATAGAATTCTTTGGGCTGGAAGGGATCTTTAAAGGACATCTAGTCCAATCCACCCTGCAATGATCAAGGACATCTTCAACTAGACCAGGTTACTCAGAGCCCCAACCAACCTGACCTTGAATGTTTCCAGGGATGTGGCACCCATAGTTTCCCTGGGCAACCTGTTCCAGTGCCTCACCACCCTCATCACAAAAAATTTCTCCTTTATATCTAATCTAAATCTACCTTCTTTCAGCTTAAAACCATTACCCCTTGTCCTATCACAACAGGCCCTACTAAAAACTGTCCTCATCTTTCTTGTAAACCCCTTTCAAGTATTGGAATGCTGCAATAAGGTCTCCCCAGAGCCTTCTCTTCTCCAGGCTGAACAACCCCAACTTTCTCAGCCTTTCTTCATAGGAGAGGTGTTCCATTCCTCTGATCATTTTTGTGGCTCTCACCTGGACCCGCTCCAACAGGTCCATGTCATTCCTGTGCTGAGGACTCCAGAGCTGGATGCAGTACTCCAGGGTGGGTCTCACGAGAGCAGAGTAAAGGGGAAGAACCACCTCCCTTGAGCTGTTGATCACACTTCTTTTGATACAGCCCAGGATATGGTTGGCTTTCTGGGCTGCAAGTGCACATTGTCTGTTCATGTCCAGCTTTTCATTCATTCAGGGCTGGTCTCAATCCCTTCATCCCCAGCCTGTACTGACACTGGAGGTTGCCTCAACCCCATTGCAGGACCTTTCACTTGGCCTTGTTGAGTCTCACAAGGTTCACATGGCCCCTCGAGCTCATCTAGGTCCCTCTATGGCATTCCTGTCCTGCAGGTGTGTCAGCCTTACCACTCAGCTTGATGTCATCTGCAAACTTGCTGAGAGTGCACTCAATCCCTGTCATTGCCATGATGTCTATGTCTCTGTCACTGATGAAGATGTTAAGCAGTACTGGTCCCAATATGAAGCCCTAAGGGACACCACCCGCCACTGATCTCCATCTGGACATTGAGCCATTGACCACTATCTTCTGGATGCAACCATCCAACCAGTTCCTCATCCACCGAACAGTTTATCCATCAAACCCATCTCTCTCCAATTTAGAGAGAAGGATGTTTTGGGAGACGGTGTCAAAGGTCTTACAGAAATCCATATAGATGACATCAGCGACTTGTCCCTTGTCCACTGTTGCAGTCACTCCATCACAGAAGGCCTTTGGTGTAGATGGACCATCTACATCATCCATTGACTGGTCTACCAAATCCAGAGCCTCATGCCCGTTGTACAGAGGCACCCAGGAAGGTGAGGTGGGCAAGAAGAGTGCTCACCTGCTGCCCCATGAGTGGACTTGCCTCCATTCACTCCTTCCAAAAGGAAAAAAAAAAAAAAAAAAAAAAAAAAATCACCCAAAGGTAAAAAAACAATCCAGATCAGGTGTGCACACATAGAGTTGTATGCATTTCTCTCAACCTACAGCATACGATATGGAGCTTATGGCTCTGAGATTTTATTCTGGGTTCCTGCTGGCTGTGGGAAGACAGGCAACACCTAATCAGGCATAAAGCTAACATGGCACTGATGGTTAGTGTTTGAACAGTCAACATGAAGTTTATCTAACAGTAATGTCTAGAACTAACCTGAACCAGCAAAGGGAGCTAAACATTTTGTGAGGTGAGAACAGCACTTTGCATCCTGGCTGTGATGTTTGTGATCTGATACTTGAAGCTCTGAGGCTGTGCTCTCAGATCATGGCCAAAAGAGCATTTTAATTTGCCATGCACATCCTATGGGAATTGGTTTAAGCATCATATTTTCCTGTCACTCCCTTCTGTCTCTTTGCATCGGTTGTGCTAATACAACTGTTTGGCCTTGTATAGTAAAGCAGACTGGGGGAGTTACCCAGGCTTAAAATCCTGATCACTCTGTGTGTGCCTGTGTGTGTGTGCATGTATGTGTGTGTGTGTGTATGTGCTCCAGCCTGGAGTAGGGCAGATAAGGAAACAGCTCCTTTTGAGGTCTACTGGCCTAGCTATGTCATCTAACTGCACTCTGAGATTCCAAACAGACCAAATGAATTCACCAGGGCTTCTTTTGGCTTAAGCTGTTTAACAGACTGGCTTGTGAGAAATAAGCACACTGCAGTTTAGCCCACTGAAATTCTCAGGTTCCTAATGAAACTTTTAACAAATGAATCTCCCCACAAAACAAATTGCAGTGTAAATAAAACGAAGTAGCCTAACTTACTAAACTGACCCAAGTGTTTTGCTCCTTATTTAGAAGGATGCCAAGTGAAAACTGAAAAAGTACTGTGCCGCTTTATGTTTTATTCCTTGTACATGGCTTTATGCTGCAAAACATTCAGCTGATTCACTGAGGAATGAAACATTGCCAGAGTCAGGCCAGCTATTCTCTTGGCTGGTGGCAAGGGTAGCCTTGCTAGCCTGCTCATGGGGAGTGCTATCTTTACTCTTACAGGGAGGGTGGAACGATTTTTGTGTTCTATTCCCCAGAAAAGACAAGGGCTTGGATCCAAGTGAACACATAAAGTCTAAAATCCCCGAGCCAGGTCTCAAAGCTCTTTCAAGGGCAAATATCTAGCTCACAACAAGCACTGTGGGGTTGGGGGCTGTTTGGTTTAGGTATGTAGAACCAGCCAGTTCCTGATTAAAAACTGACTTCAGCAAAGCCTGCTTTCCTGTGCTGTTCATGGCCAGGCCCCAGGAGCTGCTGTGTTTGTAACTGGCCTGATAGGTTACCCTTCATTCTCCTCCTCATGGCTGCTCACTTTCCAGCTCTGGAGTCCAGGCCATGCTGTCTCAGCTCCACAGTTTCCAGTTCTGTCCCTGGAGCGGGCTGTTGTTTATTTGCTAGAAGGTCCCTGAAGTTTAAAGTCAATCAGCTGCAGGGCCATCAATCAAGCAACAGAACCATGTTGTTTTCTGTCCCAGAGCCCGAAATCTTGACTGAGGACACTCTGCAAGATCTGAGCAAATTGAAGATAAGTTGATTCTTATCAGATGGATTCACAAAAAGTCACCAAACACTGAATAATATCCGAGGGCTGTAACACTTGAAAAATAGGCTGTGGGTAATTGGGTTCATGAATGAAACATTACAGATGGAGTAAGATGCAAATAGTAGCTTTTCTCCCTTCTTATTAATAGGGGGAGTTTCTACTTCCATTTACACCATGCATGTTGCATTCTTTCAGAACATCATTAATTTGTTTATTGCTGAGAGCCAAATTTGGGTCTTAAATCAAACATAGAGCTCTTCTAGCAGTTCCATATAGCAGCACCAGGGAGGTGTTTAGCAGATTTCTGGTCCCTCCAGACCTGTTAACAAGTGATTCTGTATAAGGGACAATATTAACAGTTTTTTGGTGTATTTCAGAAATTGAGTACACAAAACTGTAAGAAAGTTTGTGGGACCTCCTAGACATATGCTGTGTCTAGTCTTACTGATGCAGTTCTGTGAAAAGTGGTGAAGCAGACAAGATCTGTCAACAATTATTCACCAAATGTCGGATTTGCTAAATATTGCATATAGATTGCCTGCTGAATAATAAGGAGCTAGTTCTGGAATTTGCTTCAATCTAATTCCGAGCTCCTCCCAATCAGATATTAACGTCTGAACTTTCAAGTATATTAGATCAAGTTATTATTACTTTGATTTCATTGCTGCCTTCTCACAAGTTCCTATCTAATTAACAATGATTGTGCTATTTGAAAAGTGCTTGATTTTTCACCCCATGGAGCAGCTTAGAAGTAACGCTAGCTGTCTTAGCAGATCAGTCATTTGTTTTGATAACTCAGGTGATTAGTACATTGAAGTGCAGTTATGTCATTCCAGATTCAGAATTGTTGAAACATAATGCACAATGTATAAAAAAGCTCTTTAGGAAACATTGGTGTTTTAAGCATTCCACAACTTGTCAGCTCTGGTAGAAGAAACAATAAAAATAGCCAAGAAACGTTCTTCCTTAGTGAAATGACAGAAGAAAACACTTTTCACCAATGAATTAATTCCCCTTCTTTGATTAAACAAAGTATGAGTTTGATCCAGTTGCTACTGCATCAGAGAGAGCAAAAGCAGAGACTGCAGAGACAGTGCATATTCCTTCATGGGAATGAATGCATGAGTTAAATAGACAGTAATGTCTTTCAAGTCACTGACGGTGCATTTTCAGAAGAGGCACTTTTAAGAGTCAAAATCTTACTGAAGCGTTTTGGGGGAGAGGTTAATGCCCTTAAATACTTTTCATATGTCTGTACAGGCAGCTTAGCCTGTTCTTAAACTCTGAACAAGGCTTTAAGATAGATCTGTGATGATCTCTGACTCACTCGGCGTTTGAGTACAGTTGGCGATGAGTGTTGGCCTGTTGCTCAAGGCCAGAGCAAGAGCCCTCCAGGAAGCGTGGAGCATGTGCTGATGTGAAAAGGCCTAGGTTCCCAAACAGGAGTGGCTGCAAAAAGCAGATTTGGTCACATAAAATGTGATATCAGCATGTTCACTTACTGAGTCCAGTCTTTTCAGTGACCCAAATGCACAACTTCCAGACATTTCCAGACCGCCAACTCCAGCTTCTCTTGAAGGCAGGGAATAATGGCACTGGGCTAATGACAGTCAAACCTGGAGCAGCTCTTACAGCTCTTCAGCTGGAAAGGATAGATATTTGCATTCACTTCAGCTGACTCCCAGCACAATTCCTCCATTTCTGAGAGGTGACAGGATAAAGTACTTGCAGATAATGCTCTTTGCCCAGCACTTGGCAGTCTGACATGTTCTGTTCCATTTTACGGGGCAATGAGAAGGTATTCAAAAATAGCACAACTTTACATTAGTTGCATCTGTGGTTTGCAATACTATTGTGGACTCCAAATTTAACTAGGATATATTTGTTATTTCAAAATGGATCTTGTACATACAGTTTCTCTCTTATCCTCTTAAAAAAACAAACAAGCCCCCAAACAAACAAACCCTCAAACAAAAAAAAAAAAAAACCACCAGAAAGACTTGATAATGATTTAAAGTGGAGCTAGAAGGGGGATGGGAAATGGGTTGCTAATGTTAAGTACCTCCTGTCACCAGGAGGAGCTTAAGGCATAGTGAGAATAAATCCTGGGACATGAACCTATGTTGACTGGTCCTGCACGCCAATGGGGAGCAAACCCAGCCCTCTGGAAGCAGAGACAGAGCTTTTGCTGTCTTAGATCTGAGAGTGCATGTTGGGTTCTTCTCCTGTGGTGTTCAAGTGTCAGGTTAAGGGATTCAGCAGCAGGTGCAAAACTGGAGCAGCTCTGCCTATCCTGGGAGCAAAATGTGCTTCCACTCCTCATCACCTCCTACCCACCTGGATGCCTTGCACATGGACTATGTATCATGCACATGCCAGCTCCGTACACTGGCACTGCACAACCACTTGCTGTCTGCTCATTGCCTAATTCAGGTCACAGGGAGAGTCCCAGGGCCACCCCTCTGTGGTGATATGCAGATACCCGCTGTGTTTAGAGCACAAGTGTAACACTTCAGGGCATTTTCCAGACTGCTCCAGTACTATTTCACAGGTACAAGGACAGGTTAATTTCTGCAGTGTCAAAAACTTATCATTTTTAAGGAGCCATTAAGTGAACAGTAACTCACCAAAGAAATCACTTCTTGCCCTTTCAGAAAACCTGATTGTGCTACCATTCATTGCAGTGAAAATAATGGCTTCAAGCCAGTCTTTGTGTATATTACTATGGGCTTCCTCTGCATCCAAGCAGATCTCTGGCAGCTTCACTAGGGATCTGTAATTGTCTTTAATTAACGTAGACATAATGATAGGAAGCTGCAAGATTGTAATGGAGATGAGAATTTTACTTAACCAATGGTCTTATCAGGTGCTAGTTTGTACATCTGTATTTGCTGCTTCACTCTTCAGAATAAACAGGCTGGAGAGACTACAAGAGAGGTGTTGAAATAAAAACCTGAGAAATATAAACTCAAAGTACTTCAGAGATGCAGTGAACCATAATCTTCTTCAAACCACAGGCCATAGTCTCTCGCTGCACATATGTTTTGATGGTTCTGATTTACAAATTGTTTGGAAAAAGAGATTATTAAAGTCCCTGTTATTTGTCACTTGAAACCTTCAAAGTAGTTCACAAAGAAAAGTGATGCAATTTTCTAGTCAGGAAGACCAGCTTAAAGGCAAACATGTGCAGCCCTGTAGCGAGAACTGTGGCTTGAATAAACTGATAGTCAGGAATCTGAGAACTGAAATCCTTGATCAGATGATACCACAAGATCCAGTGTTTATTTATACAAATAAGGCGATTAAGGCAAGAACACACACACGTAATTCTCATTAATTTTAATGAAATTACACACCTGAATAAGAGTTAAGCAACTAGAGACACTTGGGGATCAGTCTATTCCAAAGATCATTGTATTAAGAGGGTCCTTACTCCTGATTTTAAAAATCAAGATCAAGCTCTGTTCCTCACTTTTTCCTTCTCACAAGCAGTGATAGGGAGTTAAAAACAAAGAACTGTGCTGATTCATAAAGTGTGTTATAAAGAACATTATCAGCTGAGATGAATGTTACATTGTGTGTAATATTTATTGTCAGAGCAAGTGGAGATGTTTTCTAAATTTTAAATTTCAGCTATGAACTTTGGCAAATTTTCAAATATTAATGATTTTGGGGGGGATTCCATGCAAAAACTTCAATGTGTTTTCTGAATTTGGTTTGCTTGCTTACTCCACTTTGTGTTTGTCCATTTGCTTTCTTAAATCTTTTCAGAAGCAGAAAGATTTTAGAATGTATAAAGCCAGCAAAAGGTTCAGTTTTCCATTCACACATGGTAGTTCTGTTCTGCTTTGGCCTGGAGAATGTTCTTTATCAAAGAACTGCCTAGTGATTCCACCACAATGTAATAGTCCCAGGACAAATGTTTCAGGGTAGGTTTACTTACTCTGTTCTCCTGTACTGACATTTCTACCCTAGGATTATCAGCTCTGCTTAGCATTAAGTATTGTTGAAAATTACTTTTTCAATAACAACATTTCTTTTAAATATACCTGTTTTAATAAAAAATAAGTCATCAGGGAAATACAAAAAATTATTAAAAGGTAGGGAATGTTCATATGATAGAGATGTCACTTCATGAAAGAAATGCAAAGCTGACAGAAGCTGACAGAACAAAGGCCACAAAATGCAGCTGTTCACCTCTATGATGCATTTGGGGAGCACTGATTCTCAAATCTGGCTACAATAGTAATACTGGTTTTGATAGGTTCAAGAGTGTCCACATCCTAACATTTATTCAGTAAATCTCCAGAACTGAAATAGTCTTCTTCTGTGATTTAGAAAACAAACACATGAACAAAAGCATAAATAGAAGAGAAGATGTTAATTGAGATATGACCTCAAGGTGTGTACTAAGCAGAACAGTAATTCAAGTGAGTAACTACTTCCGAAAACTGGATAATAAATAGACTGGCTTAGCATTATGAGTTTGACCTCATTGTTTTGTAGGCTGGCTCCCAAATTGCATTTGGGTGCAGGTAAAGAAATGCTATTAAATCCTGGTAAGCAGCTACAAAAAACTTAGATGCTAAGTTAAAACCTGAAGGACATCTTCACTCCCACTGACTATTGACCAACTGACCTCAGCTGAATCTTGGACCATTGTATGCATGTATCCATACTGACCTGCCAGATGGTCATTTTTGAAGGGCCAAAGTTACACAGATAAAGATGTTTTCAGCTTCTATTATATTTCATTGTGCACCTGTCAAAACTAACGAGCTACAACCTGAACAGGGAAACAATACTTGAATAGCATTTCATGGTGTTAATTAACTGGTTTTTGCACTTATAGTATGAGCTAATGCTGATTTGCACACGGAATTAAAGTTTACTTTCAAAATAGTCATTACACCATGGAAGTTTTTACTAAAATAGGAAAGCACCAGAAATCCTTATTTTAAACAAAACTGAGTCTGACTTCATTGGCTCCAGTGAAAGATGCATTTCACCTCGACTTTGTCCAAAAAGTACTTCTATGACCTCAATGCAAACCACAGGGTTACTAACAGGAATGTTGTCAAGGAAATATAGCTACATCCACTGCAACCCAAATGAAAGTTTCCTTCAATAAATACAATAATGGCAATGATCTTGGAGACAGAGGAAACAGCACAAAATAGTGTAAGAAAAAAGGCATGAAGTCAATACAGTGTGTTTTCAGAACAAACTGAAAAGGGGAAAAATGAGATTTCCTAGATCCCTTGGCATCTATAAACATCAAGACATCACATTTGGGCTAATCGCAAGGCAAAGCAGCCATATAAAGCAAATCTACAGGCTTTCTGAAGAAAATCTACAGGCTTTCTTGGCCTTCTAAAGCATGGAAGATAATAAAAAGTAATCCTCTTTCCTTTTTGTTAAAAAAAAATACTTTAAAGTAGGGTGGACTTTTCTCCCACTTTGTAGGATCTATTTTAAATTATGTATTTAAATGTTCTGCAATTATGGTGCTTTTGTATATTTTCCATGCAGAGAGAACAGAAAGGAAATCCCTCGAAGTTATGATATTTTAAAGAATAATCTTTTTTTTTCTTTCTCTCTGAATTCTTCATACAAGGTGTCTTAAAATAGATAAGACAGGTTCATTACCATTGTCATAATTGTCAGCCTCTGTCAGTTCCATTAGTGGATAAAAGTCTCTACGAATATCACTCACGCACTCCCAGCCAACCTCCCAAACTCTGTACAAGCTTCCTAAAACTATCACCTCTGCTGCTCTTTCCAGTCACTCCGGTTTGTTCTTCAGTCATTTAATATGAACCCTGCTAGGGTCCCCTTGTTACGATATGTCAGTTTTTTCTTCGCCATCCTTCTGCAATGCTTCTTACTTACTTTATTGATAAGTGAATATCTGAATATATTTATTGATATATGAATCACTTATTTAATAAAATAAGTTTCCCCTTATGTTTAGAGCATGCAGTCTTCAGGTTTGTCTGGCAGGTTATAACTTCACATCTTGGAGAAGACCTGAAATGTTGTATATCAGAAGAGTACTCGGGTCATAGACCTTGAGATTAAGCAGAGACAATGTTTTTTATTTCTTTCGTTATACTGAATGTGTCTACAAGCATATCCTCCTCTTGGCATAAGAGGATTTCAATAAGGCTAGAATTCTCCTTTAGACTGCAATATTTCCATCATTTAGGCATTGGTTTAGACTTTTCACATAAATCTGCCTTTGATTCTTTCACTGTTTAGTAAATATGCATAAATGTTTCTTCTGAAAATGAGATTTCATGGACATGTGGAAAGAAAAGATATCTTTCATTTTTAAGTGTTAAAAGCCCCAAATGTAAGAAAATCCAGACCTTGCTATAATGGAGGAAGGAACTCTGCAGAAGTTTACTTTCCTCCTTTATTTTTCTATATAAACTTTGATTAAAATTAAATTTACACGATTATGAAGCTACAAAAGACATTGTAAAACATTTAACACATGCTGTCATGGTGGGTTTAGTCCAGTTCATCCTCCCCTCATACCTCCTCTCATCTCTCTCACTCCATGTAAGTGTCTGTGTACTCCCACCACTAATAGTACAACAGCTTTGACACATGTTGGAGGTCTTTATAAGCCAATTGAGTTCACTAATTTGGCTAAAAACTAACCTAAACAAGAGAAGAAAAAACCCATTATTTTGAGGTTAGTGAGCTGGTTCAAGGATGGTCCATTAAGTGCCAGAGATGGCACAAAGGAAGAGTATGACAAGACCCTTTGGCTGGTAGCAAGGACATGATAAGAGGAAACAGGGAGGACAGACAGTTAGTTCTTCCCTCTTTCATGAAACCACCCCATAAATACAAAAATGAGCAGAACTTGGCCCTTCTTACTAATGTACCTACATCTCTATCACTGTTTTCTAAGCACCCATCTCAGTTTTATCTGTAGATGCCACACTTGCCATGTATCTAGAAGCTGGGACACACTTAGGAGCACCATGACTACAAGAGTTGTGTCACGTTGTCAGAACTCTCTTTTTTTTATATACTTTGTAAACTGCAGGAAGTTTAAAAAAAATCATTTGAAAGACTTCACTGCCCCAAATAATTATTTTACCTACTTTAAAACCTAACTTTAAATTTTTAAAGATATTTCTGTTTTTTTTCCATCTTCCCTTTGATGGTTCATCTCCTGTTCCCTGGTGTATCCCTCTAGTGAAGAATCCAGCAGAGCTGCCTCTATATATCACTATGCTCAAGCCTTTGCTAAGACGAGGAAGATTTAATTCTACCCCCTTTTGGAACAGTCTGGGTTGGCTACTCAGGCCTTGGAGACAATTATGTGAGGCAGACAGCTACTGAGAAAACACTG
This sequence comes from Pterocles orientalis, assembly GCA_011057875.1. Classification (NCBI taxonomy): domain Eukaryota; kingdom Metazoa; phylum Chordata; class Aves; order Pterocliformes; family Pteroclidae; genus Pterocles; species Pterocles orientalis. The sequence continues at coordinate 2,779,908 of WKFP01015274.1, read as the reverse complement.
TTCCTTCGACCCAAGGGGGGCTGAAATTCTTAAAGAGGGATAGACATCCATCTCAACCACAATCTCTTTCCTGATCATTTTGATATGGAGTCAAAATGCTTGTCATTAAAAGTAAACATCTCTTTTTTTGGTTACCGGTTCAATATCCCTTCCCTAAAGCCAATTTATATCAGATCAGCACTGCCGTGTAATCATTAGATTTAAAAAATGTCACCACTCAGTTACAGAATTAGCTACAGTTTCTCTTCTTTCTTGAAAGACCATGTTCCTACACTCATTTGCAATAGTCTAGGGGCAATAGGAAAGATTGTATACGACTGTTTTTTAAAAAATAATAATAAAAAAGTCTTTTAGCTCATGAGCCTTAATTGAAGGTCTTGATTGAAATTAATAGAAAATGTAAAAGTTGAGGAAATTAGGGCAGCTGCAGAAGAAACCCCAGAAGCAAAAGCAGATTAAAGTAGAGCAATGAGCAAACCCATGCAATATCTTAATTTTGTTTCAGTTATTTCTCCCTAGTGTAACTTGTTCCCCAAATCCAGCAACAAGTCTAAAGCACATGGTTCCTTCTGTAGATGCCTATTTATTCTACCACAGTGGTCTTTCATCTGATGACAAAAGGAAGTGCAGCAGTTGGGGAGTGACTCTCCCAGCATGCCGAGAGACAAGAGTAGCTGGCAAGTTGCTCTGTGCTCATTCCCTGTTCCATATGTCACAGATTGAAGCTCTTCAGCCAAGAGCCAGCACTAGCTTAAACTTCATCAAAAGCAGAGTATTTGGTTTTCATTCTAAAGACGGAATGACAATTATTTTATTCTCTTTTATCTACTTTTATTGTAAGCTTTATTCTTGAACTTTCTACAAAATAAAGTAAGAGACTTTTCTGCTTGCAGGTAGCTTAATGAGAGGGTTACACCATCAACCTTTATACACATGAGAAGTCCCACTGAAGTCTGTGGAATTCCAGAAGGTGATAAGGAATAGTCTCACGTGTGAAGAAAACATGGAGGAGTAAGAACTTATATTAGAATATTCTAAATTCACATTCTGTTAATGTAAAGTGACCTCAAGCCATCCTGTCCTGACCAGAAGCATAACAGGTATGCTATTCATAGCATAAAAGATTTTCCCTGATCCACTGTTGAAGAAGGGTTGCTTTGTTGAAGAAGCAAACAATGAAACAAGCCTTGTAACACAATACATTTTTCCCTCTTCTTAGGGTACCCCTTTCCTTTCTATCCTCCATCATTTCCAACCACAGGCAAGTTTATTTAAATTTTCTCTGCAGTACATGGGCATAGTTCTCTTACTCAACTAATAAGCTCTTCACTCAGGGAGGATGAAGTGTTATTTCATGATTCGGTGTATTCAATAAAGTCATCATTTTTTATCATGGAATACTTATTCTAAATATATTTATTTTATTGATAAATCGGTTTAGTGAGCAGTTTCCACAAGAGACTTGGGTAGGACAACAGCAGTTGCTTCTACGTTTGCATTTAACCTGATATCATACAACCTTATGGAAAAAAATCCCAGGTAAGTTCTTCATCCATTATTTTTTAATTGGTTTATTTGTCTTCTCGTTTCACACTTTTCATTGCCTCAGAAGGATAAGACAAGCTTGGCTTTCATCTCTGATGGTGAGCTGGAGGGTGAACAACCCCTGGGTAAAGGAGCACCGAGAAAGAAAATAAGTAAAGGTGTACTGACAACACTGGCCATCCTGCAATTTAGTGAAATTAAATGCCTACCCACTGTGCCCTGACAGTAAAATCTGGCAAGAGTAGTGTTGTGGAGCTGGACAGCCCTGCAGGCTGAGTTTACAAAGAGAATTATTCAGATGATACACTACCAGCAGCATGCCCAGCTTATCTAAGATTCAAAACAGTGATCCATTGCAAACGAGTGGGAAAAGATAGAATGAAAAATCCCTGCCAATCCCTGTTGAAGGGATGCATGCATTTCAGTGGTTTCTCAGGTGATGCTTTCCTGGAGCAGGTGATGGGTTACTTGTTGCACATTGAAGAGGGCTCCTGGATAAAATGGATTAAGTTAGGTGGAAATAATATGGAGCCCAGCAGAGACATACATCTGACATTTCTTCCACTTTATTTAGCACAGTACTCTTTCACACTAGTTCTGTCTTCAGTGTATTGCAGACTTGCACTGTTTCCTATCACACAGTACCTTTAAAAGGATGCACATGCAGGGACTCAACTCTAGTACATACAGAGTTTTCAAGGGTGCTCTCCCTCCCCCTCTTCTGACAGTCTGGCAAAATACATAGAAGACGGGGACAATGGATGGAGTTGCTGTTTTTTTTTATTTTTCCTCTTCAAAAGGCTATGTCCTACAGGTTGAAGCCCTATTATAAGACAGTGGTGCACACTGATTGTTGTATTCCACTGTGTTGGATGTTGTTTGCTGAATATGGCACTTGTTACTGAGTCATCTGGGAGCAAAGACATGTTGTAGACTTGTTAAACACAAATTGTTTAACCATGGAAACTCCAGAAACAGACAGAATCCACACAAACTTTTGCTTTCCTGTTCAAAGAATTGTTAACCAGCTTTCCATGTGTTCAAACAAAAAAGTTTCTTCTCTACCTGGGCCCTATATGAAGGGCCATAACATTAACTTCTGGGCTATTTCTACTACTCTTTGGGAAAAGGAAGGAGTCATATGTACTGCTTACACAATGATTATAAAATAGAGCCTGATCCAAAGACATTCCCATTAATTTCTGGAGACTTTTTATGAGTTTCTACTCCTGACATGAACCTTTTCAAACATAATAACCCAAATACATTTGTGTGTACACTGTCTCACTCCCAGGTGTGGTTTTGGCAGGGGGGTACAGAAGGCCAGTACGGATGTCGGCACATGAACAAGGAAAGCATGCTCCCATGCCGGTCACTGCAGTTGCAATTTCTTGTCTTGGTCTTCTGATTTCAAGAGCTACGGGGGTGTGGGCCACCAGTATCTCTGGTTAGTTCAAACTACTGGGGACTAACCTTTATTTTGTTTTCAGGACAACGACAAGACAAATTGTAGAGAGAGCAGAACAGTGCAACTCAGGGCCTGCGGAAAAACATTTAGGAAGTCCATGCATCCACAGGTAGCATAAAGGTAGGATGTTGGAAATAGTATAAAAGACACCTCCTCCCCGCTGCTTATGTGTACACATGCAGCCTGAGTTCAGATACTGTATCATAAATTGTACTTGGAAATGCCCAGGAATGAGTAGGATGTACCTTCATTTCTTACTCAGAAAATTACTGTGGATGAAAGAACAAGCAACTTATTGTGCAGAACTCCACTCGACTTCAGCTGAAGTCCTATTTGCATGTGCGCCAAACAGCTTGAGGAAACACTCTCCAAGGTTTCAAGCTGTGAGGAGTAGATTCAGTATCTTGACTGGCCTCTGCATTTCAATGGTTCTGTTACAGGAAGGTTTTTCTCCTGGCAGTTTTTGAACACATAAAAAGCACAGTTTCAGTCTCAAGTTCCTGCATCAGCCCAGAAGTAAATTGGGAGAGGTAGGTGACCAAGCATGTCTGTGTGCTGAGAAGAAAAGTGTTCTTTAGAAGCTCTGAGAAAAATGTCAAAGGAAACAAAATATAAATAGGCTTCTGCAATTTCTGAGCAGATTGCATGACAAATTTCAGTAACCAAGAGTAAAAACTACCTTTCTCTCCCAAGAACTTCTATTTGGATATATTAATGACATTATTGATAAGCTAATTGTACCATTACTGAATGTCATCCTGTGTGTGTCTCCTTGAGTGGGAAGCAGTACATCTACTACATTTTTACTTTTTCCTCAGATACTTCTCTTTGCAGAAAATAATGTTACTAATCTAACTGCTTGTTAGCTTTTGATCTCCTTTTGCTAAACCAAAGAAAGAAAAATACACTCTCCCGTAGCAAACAACAGAAAGAGAAAAAAATTAAAAGAGATGGATGAAGTTCCATTTCAGCAAGAAATTTAAGAAAATGTTAGAGATGACAATAATAGGCATGGTGTGGAGCCTGAAGTAATCTTATAAACTTCAGGGAACCAGACCAGATAATCCAACTTGCCCTTTCTGTCTCAGCTGTCTTCCAATTACTATTTACCATGAGGCTACACAGAAAATTTCTACTGGTGGCGACAAAACTTCTAGCCAGATCTCAAAGAAAGGGGTACAATCAAGTGATTCTAGTTTGTAATGCCTTAAAGTGATTTATTCCTTAAGCACGTCATTGTCTTGGATCACAGTCTTGACCTTAAGCTTGTGCTTATGTTATACTTTAAAATTATCCTCAGTTTTGTTTGGTTTGTTGTCCTGACATGTAAGCCTAAACCTTTGTGAGTTTGACATGTTGTAAGTTAGGACAAGTAGCTTAGAAACCACTTAAATAAGATTTGGAGAAGGAGTTATTTTTTGTGGCTGCAAATTAGAAATAAATATAAAAATACGACATCCTAAAACCCTAATAATGAAATTGTATTGCATAACTAAGTTTTCTTCTCAGATAAATTCTACAATACCGTAAGCATCTGTCATTGTCAATAGCCACTTATAACAGAAACATCAAGAATTATTTAGTCACAGTGAAATTTCAGTTCTCTTAAATACTTATTCATTTCATGGTTTACTTGGTTAAAATATGATCTTCTTTCATGCTCCTTTTTTGATTTTTGATTTGGTATCTAAGCTGTTGTTTGAATGGTGGTGGGAGTAGCGATCTGTCTTTGATACTGTCTATATGCTCTTTCACCTGGTAAATAAGCAGGAAATTACCTTAACATCCAGCTTAATGTAGCTGGTTAAACAAAACAGGCACTTTGACCTTTACACCTGCATTTCTGTGCCCGTTGTTAAAATAGACTCATAAACAAGGTATCTTCCTAAATGAATTTTATTCTAAACCTGTGCTCTCTATTCCATAAATTTATTTAAATAGAGTTTTGAAAATTCAGCCTAAACTATACGTAAATCTTTCTAAACTGGACCCTTTACACACATACATTCCCTTTTATGTGAACAGTACTTTGTTAATGGTCCAATAATTGTGGTTACATTTTAAAGACTTCGGTTTTTAATTGGCTGAATATTAATCACAGATCACTTTCAGTTCTGTTGTGATATGCAAATTATTGATGTCTCAGCTGCATTTGTTTTCAGGTATCAGTCTATGCGCATAATACAAAACAACATTCTGCAATTATTTCAATTAGATGCAGTCAACGTTTGGAGCATTCTATTTATTTCATTTCTGTAAATAAAGAAAGCAATTGCTGTTTTCCATTCCCTGAAGTTTACTGGCCAGAACTAGCACTCACAACTGGCATGTGTGCAATACATGAACAGTTTTCTAACTGAATTATGTTAGCATTCACAGTAAAGAACAAGCACTTGAACTCCCCTTGCAAGATTTCATTTGGTTAACTGACTCTTCTGCCTTGGAAAGAGATGTCACCTTGTTTGGGGGTATTCATTACCATTTTAAAGTATATTATGAAAGGCGGAGTAAATAGGAATTCCTAATTAGCAGAATCTGTTTTGCACAAGTGCGTAGCATTAGACGATTTTTTTTTCATCAGATTGCAGCTGTTACCTAAGCAGAGGAGGAATTTCACCTAACCACAAAGAATGAGCTGCACAAATAGCTGTGTTGTCTTAAGAACGGGTCGGGTATGTCTCCTCACAGCGATTTTGTTCCATAATTGCAATTCACATTAAATGCAGCAAATGTTACCATCCTGCCCACTCAGTTTCCACCTCTACTTTTGTTTCAAAAGGGGGGTGGGGGAAGACCGCCAGAAAAGATGGGGGGGAGATTCCTTCCTTTTCTTCTCTTTCCGCCAGCCGCGGTGCTGAGCAGCGCGCACCCAGGCGCTGAGCGGGCGAGCGGGGGCAGGATGGCCCCGTCCCGGCGGTGCCGCGGGCTGCACTTGTAGCTGCTGCGACCTCCCATGGCACCCCCGCGGCGCCCGGCGCGGCACCGGGGCCCCGCCGCTCTCCCTGCCCCGGGGGACGCCTCCCGCCCCACCGCACCCGCCTGAGCCCCGCGGCGGCGCAGCCCGGCATCTCCCCGGGAAAGGTACCGGCGGCGCGGCGCGCCTCCCGGCGTCCTGAGAGGCTTTCGCGGTTGCGATGCTTTGGGATCGCTCCTCCGGAGCCGCGTCTCCTTCCCCGCCAAAGCAGCGCCCGAGCGCCGGGTGCGTGCGTGCATATGTGTGTGCGGGTGTGCGTGTGGCGAAGGGGAGGGGGCTCTGTGCGTGCAGGGGGTGGGCGAGAGCCGTGCGATGGGAGCTGGTGCCCGTGTGCAGAGGGATCCTCTCCCTGCGTGTGTGCGGGGGCCCGCGGCACCGGGGCAGGGCTCGGCGAGGCGGCTGCTGCATGCGGCGGAGCGCACCGGGGTACTGCAGCGCCGGGCTTCGCTTTGCTCCGCGACCCGGCGCCCGGGGGTGCTGGCCCGGAGGGGCGGCCGCCTGCCCCCGCCGCTCGGTACGTCCGTGGAGCTGCCGGAGCGGAAACCTCGCGGAGAGAGCCGTGGAGCGCAGCGGAGCGGGGCCGTGGCGTCCCCGGCCGCCGAGGTAGGGAAGGTGCCGGGCTCGCTGCGGAGCGCTGCCGGGAGCATCGCCGGGGGTGGCCGGCCGCCCCGCCGGGCGTGTGAGTGCGGGCGGAGAGGGGGGACGCATGGCGGGGCTGCGTTTACGTTGGCATTTAAATTTCTTTTAATTATTCCGAAGGTTTTGTTTCAATTGCAGTAATAATTGCTGCTGTTATTTTAAAGGGGGCGGGGGGGGG
>WKFP01015274.1:2607447-2762207 GCA_011057875.1 Pterocles orientalis | reverse complement strand
GGGGGGGGGGGGGGGGGGGGAAACAGTAGCTTCCTGCCGGAGTCTCTCTGCCATCGCGCTGGGCTCTCCCCGCCAGCCGGCCCCGGGCCAGCCGGCACCCGTCGCAGCGCTGCTCGTTCCTATCCTTCCCCGGAGAGCGGGCGGGCGGAGGGACGGGCGCCGGGCGGTCCGGCTAAGCTGGTGGAGATGTGGGAGGGACGGCAGGGGCAGGATCTGTGCAGCGGGGCCGGAGGAAGGGGGTGTGCGAATATGCTGCGGACTGGACTTGCAAAGGTGCCGGAGGATGGGGTGGGGGGGGCTTTTGGCTGCGGGCTGCACGGTTGTGCCTTCTGGCAAAGGGAGGTGGAAGGGATGCTGGGCTGCACCGCTGCGCTGTGCCCGTTCCCAGCCGGCATGTGCCTGCGGTGTGTGCGCCCGTGTCCCTCCTCCTCCCCCGCAGAGAGGCAGAGGGCGACGGGGCTCCCGTGGCAGAGGGGAGTCGGCACCAGCGGAGCCGGTTGCGGCGGAACATTGCGGTGGTGCCCGCACTGCCGGCCGGGCTCGCCGACCCGCGCCCACCCCACGCAGTGCCCGCAGTGTGCCCGCTGTTTATCGGCCGGGCCCGGGGCTGAGGAAGAAGAGGGGACTCGAGCGCAGGCGAGGCGGGGATACGGGGGCCGGCGCCTGGGAGGGGGAGGGAGATGGAGCCGTGGGGGCGCGGGGGCAGTGGGCTGCCACTGTGGGCTCGCTCGCTGCGGCCAGGATCGGGAGCCTGCGGGGATCAGCAGCGACCGCTCCGCTCCCTCTTCTCCCCGTGGTCCCTCTCTGTGGCCTCCTTGACCCCTTCAGCCACCCCTTCCTCTCTTCGTTCCTTGCCTCCTCTCAGCTTTCCCTCACCCTCTTGTCCTGTCCTCCCTTCATTCCTCCCTCATCCCTCTGCCCTCCCTTCCAGGTCCCCCGGCGCATCCTCCCCTCCTTGCGGCTCCCTCCAGCCCGATTCTCCTCCCTCCAGCTGGCTCCTGCTTTCTCCACTTCCATCCTGGCTCCCTCCTGCCAACTCGGTGGCTTCCCCCAGCAGGAAATGAAAGGGACAAGTTGGGAAATGGGGGGAATGGGGAAGGTGGAGGGAGCAATGTATTGATTATTGACTGATTTGTTAAAAAAAAAAAAAAAAGAGCTACCTTCTAACTCAGAGGAAATGCTGTGACTCCAGTTCTTCTGCGTAAAAAATGGCAGCTCAGCTGGCCTGACTATATGTGAAGGGTTCTTGAAAGCCACCTCTGTATCAGTGCAGGGATAAGAGCAAATTACATAATGTTTTACCAAAAAAAAAAAAAAGTTATTGTCAGGTTTCAGTAGTGTCAGGCTACTGAATTGTGACTTTGTTTTGCCCTGCAAGTCAGGGTATTGTTATTCCTGGGGATGGGGCTGTATGCCTATGCATGCTTCTTCCATATCTGTGTGCTTCCATTGGTCACCCAGAGCTGATGTTGTTTTGTGGATAGTTCATTGTATTTCTTGTTTTGAGGATAGTTCATTGTATTTCTGTGATCAGTTTACCACCTATTTATTTAAACTAGGTATAATAAATGACAGAAACAATGTTTGTGCATGCCTATGTATCCCTTGAGAGAATTTCACTACCTTAGTGATAATCTGTGTATGTTGATCCTATAGATATATACACTGAGTATTGACATTGCTTTTTGTGTCTGCATCTTCATTGTTCCTATATTGTGCTATTCCAATCCAGATGTTTGGGCATGCATAACATCAGCATTTGTGTTTAATATCCCTGAAATGTACGGCAACATATGAGCAGTGCAGGACTGAAGAGAGTAAATATGCATAAAATTTGAATCTCCTTTGGTTTTTTACCTTGTTAGTTATGCATGTTTAGCATGTACAAGAGATAGAAATATATTTGACAGACCTCAGAGTTATTTGTGTTTGTCTACAGAGATTTACATTCCACATTTGAAATAATTCTAGCTCTCGTGTATTTGGTTGTTAAAATATTTCATGTTATTTTAAATTCAGTGCTTGTAGTTTATCTATAATCCAGGTACAGTAGCTCAGTGAATACAATTTTTAACCCAAGTGACATTTTTGGAACAGTGATAACTGAAAAATGTTTTCTTTTTTCTTTCCTTCTTTCTTCTTTAGATTCTTTATCTTTGTTCAGGAGCCTAAGGTTGCTTGCTGATCACAAGAAGATGTTTCTGTGGCTTTTTCTGGTTCTGACATCTCCAGTTTCTTCTACAACTGCAGATGCTGATATATCTGTGGAAATTTGCAATGTTTGCTCCTGTGTGTCAGTTGAGAATGTACTCTATGTCAACTGTGAGAAGGTTGCAGTCTACAGACCAAATCAGCTTAAACCACCATGGTCTAATTTTTACCACCTCAACTTCCAGAACAACCTGCTAATTATTCTATATCCAAATACCTTTCTTAATTTTACACATGCAGTGTCCCTGCAACTGGGTAATAACAAGTTGCAGAACATTGAGGGAGGGGCCTTTATGGGTCTCAGTGCATTAAAACAGTTGCACTTGAACAACAATGAATTAAAGATTCTCCGAGCTGACACTTTCCTTGGCATAGAGAACTTGGAGTATCTCCAAGCTGACTACAATTTAATCAAGTTTATTGAACGGGGAGCCTTCAATAAGCTTCACAAGCTGAAAGTCCTGATCCTTAATGACAATCTGATTTCATTCCTTCCCGATAACATTTTTCGATTTGCTTCTCTAACCCATCTGGATATACGAGGGAATCGAATACAGAAGCTTCCATACATTGGAGTTCTGGAACACATTGGGCGAATTGTCGAATTGCAGCTGGAAGACAACCCCTGGAATTGTACTTGTGATTTGTTGCCTTTGAAAGCGTGGCTGGAGAACATGCCCTATAACATCTACATTGGAGAAGCTATCTGTGAAACACCCAGTGACCTGTATGGAAGGCTGCTAAAAGAAACCAACAAGCAAGAGCTGTGCTCCATGGGGACCGGGAGTGATTTTGATGTGCGCATTCTGCCTCCCTTGCAGCTGGAGCCTGGTTACAGCACACCGAACGGCCACACCACTCAAACATCGGTGCACAGATTAGTCACAAAGCCGCCAAAGACTACAAATCCTTCGAAGATCTCGGGGATAGTAGCAGGCAAAGCACTATCTAATCGCAATCTCAGTCAAATTGTATCTTATCAGACCAGGGTGCCTCCTTTAACTCCTTGTCCAGTCCCTTGTGTTTGCAAAACGCATCCTTCAGACTTGGGATTAAGTGTAAATTGCCAAGAAAGAAATATAGAGTCAATGGCTGAACTCGTACCAAAACCTTTAAATGCCAAGAAACTGCATGTAAATGGCAATTACATTAAGGATGTGGACACTACAGATTTCATTGAGTTTGAGGGGCTGGATTTGCTACATCTAGGCAGCAATCGGATCTCAATGATCAAGGGAGAAGTTTTCCGCAATCTTACAAATTTACGGAGATTGTATCTCAATGGCAATCAGATAGAGCGTCTGAACCCAGAAATGTTTGCTGGCCTCCACAACTTGCAATATCTGTATTTGGAATACAATGTTATCAAAGAAATCCTAGCAGGCACCTTTGACTTAATGCCGAATTTGCAGTTGCTCTACCTGAACAACAACCTTCTACGAAGCTTGCCAGCCTACATTTTTGCTGGTGCACCACTTGCTAGACTGAATCTGAGGAACAATCATTTCATGTATTTACCTGTAAGTGGCGTTCTTGATCAGCTAAAATCTCTTACACAGATTGATTTGGAAGGTAATCCATGGGACTGCACTTGCGATTTAGTTGCTTTAAAACTGTGGCTTGAAAAGCTAAATGAAGGTATTGTGGTGAAGGAATTGAAATGTGAAACACCTGTACAGTTTGCTAACATTGAACTTAAGTCTCTGAAAAATGAGATCCTCTGCCCTAAACTTTTAAACAAGCCATCCTCTCTGTTCACTACTCCTATGCCCGCTGTTACTTTTACAACACCGCTGGGACCAGTTCGGAGTCCTCCTGGTGGCCCAGTTCCATTGTCTATTCTAATCTTAAGCATATTAGTTGTGCTTATTTTAACAGTGTTTGTTGCTTTTTGTCTTCTTGTTTTTGTGCTTCGGCGCAACAAAAAACCAACTGTAAAGCACGAAGGGATGGGAAATCAAGAATGCAGTTCTATGCAACTGCAGCTAAGAAAGCATGATCACAAGTCAAACAAAAAAGATGGACTAGGTGCAGAGGCCTTCATTCCTCAAACCATTGAGCAGATGAGCAAAAGTCATACCTGTGGCTTAAAAGAGTCTGAAATGGGCTTCACATTTGCTGACCCACCAGGGCAAAAAGTCATTCTGAGAAATACTAATGACAAGGAGAAAGATTTATTGCATGTGGATACCAGAAAAAGACTCAGCACAATCGATGAACTGGATGAATTATTCCCTGGGAGGGATTCCAATGTATTTATTCAAAATTTTCTTGAAAGTAAAAAAGAATACAACAGCATAGGGGTCAGTGGCTTTGAAATACGTTATCCAGAGAAACAACAAGACAAAAAAACCAAGAAATCTCTAATAGGTGGTAATCATAGTAAAATTGTGGTAGAACAAAGAAAAAGTGAATATTTTGAACTAAAAGCTAAGCTTCAAGGTTCACCTGACTACCTACAAGTCCTTGAAGAACAAACAGCTTTGAATAAATTATAGGTCATGCAATCTTTTTGCCTACAGAGGACATTTATTTAATGATGAAAGTGCCTTTTGTTGACTTTTAACTTCCAAATACTATATTATATTGACAGGCATAGAGGCAGGTGTATCCAAGGGTGTCTGATTAACTGTAGCTGCATATGATTTGTCAAGTAGAGGAGAATTTCCTTAAATAGATTTTACTACTTAAAGCTCATGCCCTGTGGAATCCTGTAGGGATACTTCAAACTCTATTGCCAAAGGGATGCTTTATACATGTTACACTGAATTTAACCTCAAGAGGCATATATGTTTTGTACCTTAAATGCAAAACCATCGTCTCCTTGTGATTTGTTAGAACAAACACAAGAAACCTGGTACTGGTATTTGTACCTCAGCTGGGTCCTTCATCCTGCACGTGGATTTAAGTTGGTGGAACTGGAGTAATCCTTTGATTTGTGGTGTTGTTATGGCACTGTTTAAAGATTATCTGAAAAGTAACAAGCATGCAAAGAGAGAACATTCGATAGTATGTGTAAATTGGTTACATTTATGGCCTGCATCTTGAAACCACTGGAATAATAATGTTAAATTGTGCAAATATTTGTTTAAAATATACCATGCATTACATACCTATGAAATAAATTTGACCACTTGAAGCATACATGTCTATTCATAAAATTAAAAAAAAAAAAAGGAAAATAGTTCGAACTGACTTCTGCGGTATTTGTGGCATCTTAAGAAAATACTTGATGTTATGCAGAATCTGTTGTAAGACTCATCTCCAATTAAAACTAGAGTTCCTTCTCAGTTATGTGAAACCCTTGCAACCCCAACAGGTTGTCCAAAACTGTCAAAGTGCTTACTGTGTGAGCGTAGCAGAAATTATTTTTGTAATATAATTCATATTTATGAAATACTTTGTATACTAAATAGGAAAAATATGTACTCCATAATATGTATTTAATATGCCTGACTTGTTTTCCTGATCACAATGCATTAATCATTCAGTATAAATAAAAACAGAACAATATACCAAACAGAAACTGGGGGTGTAATGTGTAGAATTATCCAGAATTAAGTGATCAGATATAATAATAATAAAATTGTTCTGTACTATTCTTGTGAAATTAGCATATTATCTTATTTCAGGTTTGTTACCAATGGTGGTGCATTTTAAAATAGATTCATTAGTTTTTTAGTATTGTGTCTCAGGCAATTTTTTTGCCATCAGTTGTCTTGCTTTTTGGGGTTCTACAGATGAATCTAGTTTCACTGCAGGAATTCATGGTAAGGGTAATATTTTAATTGTATGTGCATAAGTTTTCTGTTCTGATGACAACAATGAATGATATGGCAAATAATGTCGATTTAAAACCACAGTGTACAATTAATATAGTGGTCTCAGTTCAGGGTATTGTGTGGCTCGTATCTAGAGAGTAAAAACTTGACTTTGTGAAAGCTGAATCTGAATAGCTAGGAAAAAAAAGTAGTCAGGAGAATGGAAAATCCCCACTGTGTCTCACTGATAGATGGTACCTTGAGAATGGAGATATATTGGTAAAGCATCATACAGAAAATCTATACTGTGTGATTAACAAAAGTTCTTTGACTTAAAAAGGAGTTTTTGTAATTCATTTCAATGAGCTTTGGATAAGACCTTCTGTCTCCCTTGCTTCCAGAACATTCTATACCCCTACCTTTTGTAATCAATACAGAAATCAATTAAGATTAGTAAGATACAAACATGAATGTTTTTTCATTAATTTGAAGCTAGCAAATATTGCAGCAAGACCCAATAATAACACTGTGGAGAAGGCTGTGTCAGCTATTTCCATTATAAACCTCTATTTTCAGGGCTTTATGACACTGCTGTGAAATTTTTATTCTGGAATGGTACTTGGCAAACTGCCTGCAGTATATTTTTAACAGAATTTACAAAAAAAAAAAAAAAAGGCAGCATTGCATCTTTATTTAAGAGCAAGCAAAACAAGACAACATTTTTCTACTTTCAGACATTTGTTTATGCTCGTGTAACTTAGAAGGAGGGTTGTTTCATTTTTTTTTCCATGCTACAAAGTATATACATAACTTTAGATAATAAAATTGTAACAGATAAATTAATGGCTGAGTTTCTTTCAAAAAGCTGCTGCTACCCATGCATGATAATTGACTTCATTCAAGATGTCACAGGGATTTTCAGGACATGGATACCATTTACATATGTATTTCTAGTCTTGGTTGCCCAATGATACAATACATGGCCAAGGCTTCAATAAGAACATTTGAGTTTATTGTGTCAAAAGTCTGTGGATTAAGGAATGTTTAAGATGCACTGCCATGATAGACTATAATGGCTCCATCAGCAGGCTGAGAATAATGGGTTCCTGTGCCTACTCTGCACTGTGTTGCGTGGCTTTGAGGATGTGTCAAGATTGACTGGGATTTGCCAAAGCATAAGGCTTCTGACACATGTCAGTGTACTGTCACTGTCATTTCCCATACCCTTCTCTCAAGAGGCATGTGTTAAAAATATTAAAAATAGAAAATATTTTTAAGTGATGTTAAAGCTGATGTGGTCATGACTTGTGTCACCCTGAGTTAAAATAACAATGATAAATGATCATACCTTCCTCAGCTAAAAAATTGAGGGTTTTGTTTTGTGGGGTTGTTTTTTTTTGGTTTGGGTTTTTTTGGTGGGTTGTTTTTTGGTGGGTTTTTTTTTTGTGATGAGGTCTTCTGTTCACTGATCAAAAGAGGAAGAACTAAACAGTTTCGCTGTACCATTACACTCCATCAGATTTTCTTGTTTTTTGAGGTCGCAATCCAATAAAGTGTTTAAACTCAGCCTAAATCATGTGCAGAGGTACTGTTCTTGCGCTAATAATTAAATACCTGCCCAAGAGTGAGGCTTAGATAGAGTATCATAACTGAGTTCAAAAAGAGCCAGCTCAGAAACATTGTGTAGAATACATAGAGTCCAGTGACTCTTTTTGGATTATGCAGTTGAGTGTGGGTTCACCAGCATCAACAAAGGTTGCACAATATGGACCTTCCTGTAGAAATTGTTCTTAAATGTTTTACGTATATGGTGCAACATGTAGGCATAATAGCGTGAGTGAAGAATTCAGAAGTTGGCAAAACACTATATTTCTGTGAACTTGTTACTTTGAATGACCACCTTAATGTCAGTTTATTTTCTCCATGTTTTGAAACAGTGTATGTGTCTGCACAGCAGTTTTAGTGTAATGTCCATTCAAATCTACAGTCAGTCAGTCTGGGAAGGTGACTCTACAGATGTGGCTTAACAGATGTATCTGTTCATTATATTGGTTTGAGTGGCCATGCTTGTAAAATGGCTGTTGAGACCCATAGACATAAACTAAAACAGTGAAGGTGTTAACATAATCTGTTGTCTTCATTGTACTATAACGAAGTTTCCATTTTTAAATAAAATTAATAAAGTATAATTGTTTCCTTGAAAAAGAAAGAATTTGTGCAGTTTTATCAAAAAGAAACTCCCATGGTGCAAAAACGCAAGACCATTAGACGATTTACACTTTGCATTTAGTGTTCAAGATTGACAATGATACAGAAATCTAGTATCAAAATCTTTTAAATTATTTTTAAAAAAAAAAACATAACGATGGTATAAATTATAAAAGGCATGGCCTTGTGAATAATGTTAACAAATGTAGAATCAACAAAATACATCCAGAACTTCATGGTGGTGTAATATCTATAATACCTTTTGCATGATTTGTACATTGATATTGTATGAAATGAGCACAGTGAGATTTTTCTTTTTTTTTTTTTTTTTTGGTTGCATCCAAAGAGTTGGGAAGGAAATATAAAAAGAATGTATTTATAATCACTCTATTTTGAAATAAAGTAAAGAAAACAAAATATATTGGTTTTACCCTGTTTTGGTCATTATTATGCTAGGTTAGTTTATAAAGTTTATAATTAAGATAGATACTTATAATATCCAGTACAATGTAAAACACACAAAGCTACTGTTTATGAGTTTTGTTTGCCTTCAGCAGCATCAATATAGCCAGTGTTGACTTAAAAATTTGTATGAGATATTAATAAAATCGTTTGGTACGATTGTATTTCTGAAACTAGACTTTGTTAAGTGCCTGTAATAGTCTCTTTCGGATCATTTGTATATGGATGAAAGAGAATCTATAGTTAGACAGTAATGTTTTCTAACCACTTCAACGTGTTATTATTTTTTTATGGAAGTTTTTCCCATGTTCTGTTGTCCAACCTCTGTTATACGAATAGTCCCTCCAAAGTCAGTGAAATTTTTTTGCATTAGTAACAGCAGCAGAATTTAGTTTTTGGTTGTATTCTGAGAACTTCAACACAGAAGTGCTTAGAGGAACAATCACATAATGCTAGGGGCACTTGTTTTGATTCTGCTCCCTTCTCATTAATAGTTTTGAATAAGACAGTTTTTCAAAGGAAAGAAAAGTTAGTTTATCCTTATCAAAAAGAAAAATATCAATCCATATACTATTTCAACTAGTTACTTAGTTTTATAAATGAAAGCTGAAAAGGTGTCTTTATGTAGTTTAACTTCCAAATTTACATTCTGTAGTAAAAATGTTTTACAAAGCCTAAGAAAAACCTTCATTGGAGGGGAGAAGAGCAAGAACAGAATGACATCTAGATTAAACATTTCCTGTTGTGTTGGATTTAACATGCATTATAATGGTGGTTAATGAGAATCGGAATGTGATATGGACTAGAAAATCAGGACTTCATATGGATTTTTTTTACTGCCAGTTGCAGTGTAATATTAGAAGCAAACCCACAGGATTATTTGAAAAGGCCTGTGTATATATTCCATAGAATTTCTTTCTAAAGAATAACTTGAAAATCAAGGATAAGTACGCAAGTTTTGAAAATAATATGCATGTACTGATTTCCTGAATGTAGAGGAACTTGGCAGTTTTCTGTTAACATGTTTTCCCATTATTTAGTCTTCATTTTTAATTGCAGTTCATTTATCCTTATGTATTCTGATTGATGCTGTGTTGAAAAATAAAAATAAGAATGTTAATGTTCAGGGACAAACTCATCTCAGAAATTTTCTGATGTAAATCCAGACTAACTCAATAGACTTCACTAGAATCAAATCAGCCTTACCCTAGTGAACACAAAAGCAAGAATTTACCATATTAGGTGAGGAGCTGATCTATCTGTCATTGAAATAAAAAATAAGCTAAGCAATTTTTTTACTTTAAAGAAAGTATATTCTTACTTTTTGCTCTGTTGATTTGTGTGGAAAAGCTGTTACTAGTTTTAAATAACCATAGGGCAGAATATAGAGTAGGTGTAGACCTGTGTCCATTTGATGTCAGTGGAACTGTACAATGATTCAAGAGCTGTGGGCATCCTGTCGATGTACTATGGATACAAAACTACTTAAATTTGCTGCTTTAATAGATAGAACTGGGATATACAACACAAAAAGTAAAAATGCTATCTCAACAATACAATTTATTTTCTCCCTATAATGGAACAAACTTACTCTGCTCTTCTTTCTCATTAAGTAGGGTCTTATTATTATAAGATCTTTATTTTACTGTTAATTTTATTCATGTTCATTAGTAATACTTGACAGAATTTATTTATTGTTTGAAAACAGTGCATTTTGAGCAGTCAGTTATTTTTTAAATACCAGTCTTTATTAATAGGCTGATACTGTATTATATTGATTTTTCATTCTCTTCCTGGGAATTTTTGTAGTCATTTAGCACCAAATAATTTCTTAAAAGCACAAATAACAATCAGGTAAGAAAAAGAGACCTAGCTGGTACTAAATCTGAATTTTTGGTATTTGTGTATATGAAAGTATGTATATATACATCTATGGGTGTATACATGAAGGTTTAAAATACTGTAAATCAACTGATGGGAACACAAGTGTTACATCATTGTTGCTTTGGTCTTCATTTAATCAGAAAGCAAAAGGTTATCTCTATATGATTATAGCAGTCATTTTGCATATGTACAGTAAGTATTCCTCAGTTTCCCTCATCCAGAAGCATTTCATTTCTTGATTTAATTTCATGTAATATCCTAGAAATGTGTGCACTATAACCTTCCAGGGCATCCTTCCACTTCATGCTCTCACTTCACCTTCAGTGTGCCCTGTCCCTTACAGCTGAATGTTTGTCTAGCTATTGGTTAATAGCACAAAGAGGCAAAGGAGTAGGATTTGTCAATTTGCAAAAACCAGCTAAAAAAGGCAAATTGTAGGAGACTTTCCTGGATGGTTTCTGAGTCATGTCAGATGTACAATCTGAAACAGAGACGAGTAGGAAATGGTTTAAGCTTCCATTTTATAAGAGGTAATGGCCTTATGTTGCACCAGGGGAGGTTTAGGCTGGATATTAGAAAAAATTTCTTCACTGAAAGAGTGATCAGGCATTGGAACAGGCTGCCCAGGGAAGTGGTGGAGTCACCATGCCTGGAGGTGTTCAAGAAACGTGTAGATGTAGTGTTTAGGGACATGGTTCAGTCAGTTAGGTCGTGTTGGGTTGAACTTGATGATCCTTGAGGTCTTTTCCAACCTTAATGATTCTGTGATTCTATGATTAGGAAGATTCATGCTGGGCTTTTAAAGCTGGACAATCATGGCTTTTCACGACTGTAAGGTGTAGAGTGTAAAGCAAATGTGATTCAGTCAACTGAAACCTGACAGCCAGACCGCGGGCTAAATCCTGCAGACATCTGCACCCACTTAGCCAAGCTAGGTTTGGGTGCCACTATTCACTGAAGAGCCTTGGACAAATTACCTAGGTTAAACCAGATATGATCCATATTTTTTAATGGGGCTTTTAACTGAGATGTGGATACATTTGTGTGTAGTTTGGATGCTGTTTGGGTACAGAGGTTAGTCTGTATGTAATGTTTGTTGAGCACTTTCTTTGGTAGAATCTCTCTTCATGAGATACATTAGTGCTCACATCTGAATATGAATACATCTCAATGAGCAGGGTCACAAAGGGCAGAGTGTTTTGACAGATTTTGATCTCTTCACTACAAGAAACTGCAGGAACCGGTGTACCACACAGCATATTCCTGGCAGGATGTCACAGATTCTCTGAGTCCTTCTCAGCAGGGTATTCTTCTTGTCTACACACCACAAACAAGAAGCCAGGTCACCAATCTGGTATATGTGCAGTTTGTGTTTGCTTATAACCAAAAATCATTTTGTGGAGAAGGACGGGAGAAGAACTTTCATTTTTTTTCTGAAAAGCAAAATAGGCTGAATTTGAATTTTTCAGGATTGAAAAATATAGACATTTTGAAGAATGGTCACATCATTGGGTAATATCTATATTGGGAAAGTGTTTTATTAAGAGAGTCAGAAAGAAAGCAGTTGGTTTTATATTTTTAGCATGCAGCTTTTCAACTTGTTCCATTTTTGGGTTAGAATATGCCCCAGGAGCCAAGGAACTCACATGTGCAGCTCAGGGCACAATTTAGCTGCAAAAATACATCCTAACTGTCTTGCTCCTTTTGTGTGGTAGAACTTAAATGCAAGGTTTTGAATGTTCCCTCTCTGCTTCAATTGAAGTTTTATCAGTTAGCATTCTTCAGGACCAGTCTTTAAGCTTCTGTTGAGGTGTGTCTGCAATTTGATGAAGTTAGCAACAAGAGTACAAATGTCATACAAGGAGTGATGTCTTTGAGTGGGGTTAACACTTTGAAATAATTGGGGTTCTTACAGTTTATTTCTTAAATATTGCCATGTAGTTGCACTGTTTTATCCTTGTGAAGATTGTTACTTTTGGGATCAGTTCAATAAATCAGTAGTTTTACAAATGGAATCAGGAGATTGTGTCCAAATGTCCAGCAAAAAACTTTGCTTTTAATTCCCATGTTTTTCTAAGATGTAAATAAATCATGAATAACCTATATTTAAGATTTCTGTTTTTTTCAATGAAAATTACTTTTGCCTTAACTGGGTGAAATATTCAGAAAGTACTTTGAGAGAATTGGGATACTGCCAATAAATAAGGTCCCTATTCTGTAATCCTTTCTCAAGTATATAAGCTATGGAAGCACTAAGAGGTTTTATCCCTTAAGTAGCTTCTCCTAGAATTTGGAGTTTCACTTTAGCTGTTGGAGTGATGCCATGAATGTGATTTTATGATTTTGTTGCAGTAGTCACATACACAGTTAGCAACTAGCAGAAATAATCAACAAGAACAGTGTGATGCATTCTCTCTGTGTAGCTTTGTCAAGTAATTTATACTACTTCAGCATATGACAGCAAAGATAGTAAGGATTATATATTGTAAACTGTGTTGGTAAAGATTCCCTTACCTTTGTAATGTGCTTTCAAAATGAAAGCGGTATGCAAATTATGAGTATTATCATCCCACAATCCATTTCAAAAGAGAAATACCATTGTACTGTACATAGCACTCTATTGTTCAGATTGAGAAATATCACTGAAAGTGAATAAGCTGGGTTTTCCTTTCTGTATACTTTTCTCCTTCAACCATTAAATAGACCTGTTTTTTTCTGTACAGAGCAATACAGCTCTGAGCCATATGCAAGAAAATATATAAACCTAAAATAGACAAGCAAATGCACTCCTTCCAAAGAGAACATCGTCATTATAATAATAGAATCACTCATATTTTTCAATAACATTGAAACCTCTGGCAGTTTTTGCTTTTGCTTATGCTGGCAAGTTGTGGGACCAAGATGTAGAACTGGAGTTGGTTCCCATTTCCTTTCTCCACACAAATATTCCCATTGACATTACACATGCATGAGGTCAGTTTGCCTAGTGTCTTTTAGCACCATATGGGGTTGAAGCAACAACATGTATTAATGCACATACTTATGCAGGCATTTGCCACGGGCCTCACAAACAAGACATCCCTAGAGACAACAGAAGCATGGCAATGACCTTTGCTAAAGCGTCTTCTGTACCCTCGGGAGCAGACCTCTGTGGCATGGACTAAAACATCCATGACTTGAGCCAAGTAACAAGGTTGGAGCAGGGCTCAGTAAGATCCTTGTTTGGACATTGCAGCAAAGCAAAGTAACAGGAGCAGAACAGCACAGCAGCTCTGTAATCAAGAATGGAAGACTCTTCCTCTTTGACTGTCTGCTACTTCAGTATATATGGGCTAGTCCATTTTGCAGCAGGAAAAGCAATCTTCACTTCTGGGTGCAATCTAAACTCTCAA
This sequence comes from Pterocles orientalis, assembly GCA_011057875.1. NCBI lineage: Eukaryota > Metazoa > Chordata > Aves > Pterocliformes > Pteroclidae > Pterocles > Pterocles orientalis. Next base: position 2,748,289 of record WKFP01015274.1, on the reverse strand, counting down.
GTTTGTGATCAGGCTGGAAGAGCTTGTTTGACCAAATGTGTCGTCCTCCATAGTACAACTAGACCAGATCCTCTGTCAGATTTGTGGAGAAGTATGTTTTTTCCCTGTCTGTAAATAGTGTGCAGACTTGAATTAACAACTTTTAATGATTCTGTAATGTACTACCCATAATGCAAAATTGTCATCTCCATGCAGTATAGCTAAGTGTCACTGGCAGTAGATAGGGATGACCATTTTTTGCCTGAAAGACTATTGTGGTGGCTGGGCTCAGACTGCTTTGCCTGATAATTACATATGTTTCTAATATAGTAATTTAATTATTTTCTGAATCACAACAGTGTTTCTCATTAACAAAGAGAGAAGGTTTTCACCTTTTATTCCTCATTCTTCTATGCAGTAGAAATTCCTTTAATCTATTTCCAGCCCATAAAGAACAATGAAAAATCCTCAGCAGGAAAACTCCACTTTATGTAATGCACTGAAGATGGCACTGTAGTAACAACTTCACACTGTGAATGATAAGATATGCTTGTGTTTGTTGCTGGGAATTTATGATTTTTTTATTTATTTAGCCCAGCTAACATAAAGCCAAAGGTCAGTTTAATGCAGCACCACATGACACTGCTACTGTAATTAAGGCTGGAGAAGTGTTTCTGTCACTTAAGACTTATCTGCAAGGAGATTCCATCTCAACCCAAACTATGCGGAATAGTTTATAGTTGTTCTTTTAGAAAGTTTGTTAAAAAAGCTCAAGAAAGGTAACAAAATCCTTTCTTTTAAGGATATCACTTCTCCATGTCTGTAACTTTTACAGGCTATATTAAGGCACATTAACACCACAGCAGGTCTCTAAACACCTAATGGACCCCAGGGCAAGGCTTTATGGGATTAGTTGCATTATACCAACCTTCCAAAATTCAGTTTCCTGTAGCGTTTGGAATCTTTTATTCATGGGAGCTCCAAGTTAAAAAAAAAAAAACAAAAAACAAAAAACAAAAAACCAAAAAACAAACAACCCCAGCAAACACAAAGACTGCCACTGATAGGGAAGAGTCACAATTAATGATAATTTTTAGTAAGAATAAAGAAAAACAAATCTAAACTGACAGTTATATAGGTCTGAAATGATGCTTTTATCCATTTCTTAACCCACTCTTTTTAAGCCCTTCACTCATACCAGGTGGGAGTTCTGGTTTGTTTTGAAGTATGTGAGTAATTGGGCCCCTGTGCAGCAATTATTTCTCACAGCTACTTCCATCATACATACGTGAGATATTTTGGAGGAGATTGAAAATGGAAACCTAACATTCTTTCTAGGATTTGACTTGCTCTTGAGAAGTTGAACTATTTGTGTGAGCTGCCACCATGAGGCTTTTTTTGAAGCGTTGAGGAAAAAAAAAGCAGGATTTTAGACCCCACTGATTCTCAGGAGAGAAAGCAGCTGCCCCAGAGGACCTAATACTCTGTCAGCAAGACAAATTTGGGGAGGGGCTGACTTTTTCAAAACTCCCAGAATGTGTACTTACACACCAGGCTGCATAAAGAGGCTGTTTGGAGAGGCCTGGCTTTTTTCTCTGGCAGGGGTACTACAGGGCTTTAGAAAAAGCCTCTGCAAAAGGCCCAGGTGTCACTTCCAGTTCAAGGGCCTGACTCCACAGCCGCTGAGCATCCCCTTCTGTGAGCTGGGCAATCCAACCCACCAGCCTGTTCCTTCTCTCAGCAGGGATTTTTTTCAGAAACAGCAGCCTCAGCCCTGGAGTGGTGAGCGGGAGGGAAAACAGCACTTTGCTTCGCTTGGCACTGGCTCCGCTGATCAATTAATGAGTGGTGTGAAGCTCCTCAGGCTGTCTTTGCTCGTGTTCCGCAGTGGGAAGGATGACAGCCACACGGCATGGGGAGAGTGTTACATGAGAGGCTTGTAGCAGTGGACACAAAGAAATAGACACAGAAGTGCTTGTTTGGGAAACTGGATCTGGCTGCGTTGCACACTGGCGCTAGAGAAGGGAAACTGTTGTGGGGACCATCCTCAGGCTCTGGCCGAAGGCTGAGCTGCTGAACCCCAGCTCTGCAGCATCCCAGGAACTGCTGGGATTTGGCAGCAAGTACTTTTGTGGCTAGGGCTTGGGGTCTCCTCCTCCCCCACCCCAGAACAGGCATTTCAGAAGTCCTTTTTGTGCAGCTCTTCAAAGATACGGGGGTTAAATAAGTAAATATGTGCGGGGCCTTGATCTTGGAATAAATCTGGCAGTAGGTCTTTAATTACCCCAGCAGGGTGCTCCTCTCTGCACAGCACTTCATCTGCCTGAGCTCTGCCTCCTCCTCAGCCTCCCCTCTGGCAGCTCAAAACTTCCTACAAAAGCTCCGCAGTTCCCTCCGCAGAGGAGGATGCTGGTTTTGTTCTGGCGTGAATGAAACCAGGAGTTAATAATTTCTGTTTGTGCCACCACATCCTCCAACTACAGTAAAACTGAATGTGGGTGGCGGAGAGAGACACAAATAAGCCAAGAAGCTCATGGTAAGGTATAGGGATATTTGAGAGACACTGAAGGAGGAACTGAAACAATTTGGGTTTGGAGGTCTAGAGCTGGAATTTTTGCTTAGAGGTAACTTTGAGGCCATGGGATTGCTTAGAGACCTGTAAAACACTTAGCAAACAAATTAATGAGTTAGGTGGAAACAGGCTGAGCTGCTGCAAAAATAAGCACTCTAACGTATATACTTGTGTAAACTTTTAGAGATCTCTGTGATGCACTGGCCATTAATATTTAATTTATCACTTATTAAATATTTCATTTTAATGGAAAGGTGATGGATTGTGTTGTCTACAAGAATCTGTATATAAAGATCTGGTAGATTGCTCCATCTTTTGAAGAATAATTATATTTCTAGCCAGTTTGCAGAAGGTAAAATGCATTATGAAGGGATTAGTCATGTGCAAATGTGTTGTCTCATTTGAGTTTAGAAAAAGGCAGGAGTAAACACCAGCAGGCAGTGTTTGTATTGCAAGAGAGAGTTGCTGTGAATCTGTAGTGAAACTGCCACCTGGATCTTCGCTACCCCCTTATCACAAAAGTTGAGCTGCTTACTTCTGCCTCCCATGGCTGACCCAGCAGTGGTTATGTGAGGAGCTAAGATACTAGTACAGGCTCTAGTGCAAGGAAGACATGGAAGCTATGCAACGTCCTTGTGCTTGTGCTTCCCCTGTACCAACGGGCAGTGCAGTTAAGTCTCTGCACCTTCACCTTTGTGCTTCCTTGGGACTTGTGCCACTCTAATATGTAGAGGGTGAAATAGCCTAAGACGGAAGCCAGTAAGAACCGAAACACTGTCAAAAAGCAGAGTTGTGCAATCTTTCCCTTCTTTTTTTTTGATGAAAATTATGTGTGAGAGCTCCACGCCACAGTCTCTCTCCTGTTTTGTGGCCCCCATGTGGCCCCCATCTTCATGCTCCATGACCCATACCACATGCACAAATCCTGGCATATCTTGAAAGCAGTCTCCCTCTTAGTTCTCAAGGCTCCCACTGTGCAACAGACCATGAACATCCTCTTCCTCTTCCAGTAGTTTTTGCTCTTAATCCAGCAAAGCACTTTCTTAGGTCCTTAATAGCAAGCTTAAGGTTAAGCACTTGTTTAAGCACTTTGCTGAACTGTTTTGCTGAATCCCTGCCAAAGGAACACAGATGGGCTAATTTACTCTGATGTTCTTCTGTGAGCCTTCAGGAAAGCTGTAAGAGCAGCAATCTTGACAAAATATGTACTCCAAAGCAGGCGAGGTGCAGAGCTAAGTGATTCCAGGCCACAAGACAAGCTCTGAGTTTCCTGGAAGGCTGTAGATTTGGGGATTGTGCTTGCTCTCTTTATCCCTCCTTTTCCAAGGAAAAGCACCACCTTCTCTACAAGGAGTCATCCCTAGTGTCATCCCAAGTACCTACAAGGAACAGAGCCAAGCAACAGCAGTCTTCCTCTATTTGTCACCAAGAAACAGCTGTAGCTGGGTTGTATACATTGAACAGGGCCCTTCTTTCTGCCGTATCTAGTCTCTGCTGTAGGATGTTTGAAACAGAAGTGTGCTCCTCTTCTGATGGCATTTCTGATGAGCCAGAGGGGACAAAACTGATGATGGATTCTTAAAGCTGTTCCCTTTTACTGAAGAGCAGCCAGTATTACTTTCCATGCTGTGGGACTGCAAGATTTTGGAGACTGATGTTAACACATTAGAATTTGGTATAAAATGTTGACCACTGTCCATCACTCAAGAAGCAATGTGATAAATTTAAGGCTTTTCAATATGGCACATACTTTAAAAAAACACTAAATAATGGCTTCTACAACATATTAATGAAAAAAAATATTAGCCTAGGAACAGATTTGTGGAGCTGTGTTTTTAAACAAATATTTTTCACAGACTTGAAAATGCTGCTAATGCTGATATTCATGTTCAAATACCCTGACTGTAGTAAGTCTCAGAAAGGTATATGACTACACGTAATACAGTCTTAAGGAAAAAAGCAAGTGAGCATGGAATTAAAAGCTTTACCATAATTCAGAGAAGGCTGGATCAATAGTGCATTGTCAGTATTTATCGTTCCAATGTTTTATGTAAGGGTTTGTGTGGAGGTGTGTGTGGCATGGTTTCTGTAACTGGTGATACTCCTGCTATTCACAGGGAGTCTAGTTTATTACCAAAATGTGCCTGTTTATAATAGTTTTAATGCCAAATTTGAAAAAGTATGTGAAAGAAAGGAAGAGTGGAATTTGGACTTTAAAATGTCTTTCTTATGAATTATTTATACTATTTATTCTGTAAGATCAAATGCTCTTTTTAAAAAAAAGTATGACAGGGATTGCACCAGAGATTTTGGAGGTTGGATATCAGCAACAAATCTTTGCTTGGAAAGGAAAAACAATAAAACCATCTCTAAATGTCAGACAAAAAGTTTGACTAAGAAATATCAAAGATCAGTGTTGCGGGACTGTAAAATGCAGACCCAAATCTATCATTTTATTTTTACAGCAAGGTGTTGTCAAGCTCTTCTCTGATCCAAGACTAAACAGCAATTTGCAAAATGGGGTGGCAGAACACAGATCACCTTCATTTTTAGCACACCATAGCCTGAGATGGCCACTGCAAGTGTTAGCCTTTGTAAAATCAGGGAATTTCAGCCTCCTTCACAGCACTTTATTCTCTTTAGGTAATTAACTCTGGTATGCAGATAGTGAAGTCCCTTGGTTTGATACAGTGACCACAAAAAGGGTGTATATGGAATGCCAGTCTCATTTTTTGTAACCACTTAGAGGCCAGCAGTGGACATATTCTAAATGTCAGTGGATGTGTATTGGGGAAGGAAAGGAGTGCAACAGGGAAAAAAAAATCATGTTTTTTCAGTTTGCTGAATTCAGGCAATATTGAGTTTGATTTCTCAAGAAAACCTTGTCTGAAATGACTAATGGAAGGCACAGAAGATGTCCAGGAAAGAGCTTGCTGCACTGAGTTCATACAGATATTTGAATGGAAGGAAGGAAGAGCACCATCTCTGTTACCTTGCAGAATCAGGTACTGGGGGCTCTGTCCTGTTTCTTTATATGTGCTTGGCAGATACCAACACCGGCAACAGCACTAACTGCTGGAAATAGTGAGAGAAAACTGCCATTCTGCAGGGGGTGCAACTGAGGGCAGGAGCAGAAAGAGCATTTGTTTTGAGGGTACATGGACCAAGCATTGCCAAATAAAAACCATCAAGGCAAATATGCTTGCTCCTTGCTGACATCAGTAGTAAGCCTGCTTGTATCTTATGACTTGCAGGACACAGCCTCTGGACAGCTGTGTCACACAGCAGCTCACTGCTCCCCGAGAAAGAGCTGAGGATGTTCCTAGCCTTGCCTTCACTGTGGGAGTGGAGAAGGTAGGCTTGGCCCTCACTACCATGGAGCATGGAGACCCTCTTGTAGCACCTCCTGCATCTGTTGGGGTCAGCAGAGCTCCACTGATCTGAGTAGCTCTAGGATGACTTTTCCTAACAGAGCTAGGCTCCGTGGTGTCAGTGGTGTTCTTGGCAGTGCAATGTGGTGGAAGAAGGAGGTTTTTTTCACTGGATACCATGGAAAGATGATGTGTACTTAGAAAATGCCTTATACTAGCTGAAGGCTGTTCTTCTCCCCTTTTCTTCCTTACTCTGTAGATGAACTGAGACTAACTGGGGTTGTACTGGCTGCCTAATTTATTCAGATATTTAGATTTGTAATTTAATGACATCTCTTTGTCAACTACAGTAGACTCTGCTTTAGCCCCACAGTATTTGCTGCTGCAGCAACTCTCACCGGCATAGAAACTAGCAAAGAAGCAGGATGTAATTCAAGAGCTCTTTGCAGCTATGTAACCACAGATACCTAAATGATGAAGAAGACTGGTGTTTACAGAGTTTAGTTCATTGTTTCCAGAAATGGGAAACACAGATTGTAAATTCTCCCTAGGACATATGTGCAGGAGATGAAAAGTAAAAATAATGCTCCTCTACTTTTATGAAGCAGTGTTCTGTAATATGTTCTACTTTCAGATGTTGTGACTAGTGGGTTTGTGGCTTTGATGGCTATGGTAGAATTTGATGACTAAAATTAATATTTAATGTTTGGGGGAGCAGCAAATTGCTGACATAGAAGCTATTGCATCAGGTAACAAGTTCATTGGTTAAAAAAATATGTAATATAGACACTAAGTCCCCCAGGGTTCTTTGTTGTAAGTGCAAATAATAAACTCTCTCACAAAAATATGTTTTCAAAAGCAAAAATAAATGTGTACATAGCATGCCTTTTATTTTTTACTTGTATTTCATATCCTTATGCCAGTTATATTTTAACACAATTCCCTACATAAGGCAGTTTGCTAAGGATATCTTTCATTTAGCACTAGTTTGTTGAGATTTTTTTTTCTTCTCCTCAGAAAAAATGACTGGTTCTAGGATCAACAATTGCTATATGTTTCTTTTTGTACTACTTCAGACTACAACATACTGTTGCCTCAGTTTCTTCTTCACAGGTTAATGACTTCCTCATTCATTCACTTGTTCTTTTATTCATTTTAAACATTCAGTTTCAAGCCAGGTTTAGAAAGGATGACCAGCTAAGACTATAAAATGCCTCAGCAATAAGTAAAGATGCACGAACAAAAAACTCTAGAACTTTCAGGAAAAAGTCACACAACGCAACAGACCCTTTAATTCTCCTGTTGCTTTCCCAGAGAGTCGTCAGTATCATCATGAGCTCTTGGGTTTTTTTCTAGAGTTGGACAAACCATGGTATGGTGGCAGGGAAGGGATAAAAAATACATATCTCAGGAAAAAAGTGTTGCACGATTTACACTAAACATTAAAATGTTTTGCTTTGCAATAAGCTTTTTAAGTGCTTATTGCTAATCCACTGGGAAAAATCTCATTTTTCATTGCTGAAAGCCAAGTAATCAGTTTCAGATTGGTATGTGTGCAAAAGCCTATAGAGAAAATTTTTATGAAATTGAAGAATTTCCACATTTTTCCAGAGTTTGAAGAAAAAACAAACAAGAAGCAGTCCTAAAAATTCTAACAACACTTCAGTGTGTTACTGATTTGAATAAGCACAGATTACATTTTTCCTCATCTTACCTAGCAAAATTCTCTAGGTAAGGTCAGCAGAGGCATATACGGTGGACGCTTGTAACACTGAGGACTTGAGGGCTGTTCTTGCATTTATGGCATATTCTTTGTTTGCTTGTCCATGCTCACAACTTTATATTATATGTTTTCTTCTGTATTTAATTCAATATGGAAAAGCATATGAGTTAGCAGCCACAGAAGTCAACTGCTTCAAAACATTTGGTCAAAGCTGGAACTGTAGTAGCTGCAGGAGATGGTTCTTGCTCCTGTTCCAATCCTGGGCACGCTATTTTACAACCTGCTTAATGTACATGTAAGACTGTGGTCTGAGAAGGAGGCAAAAGATGAGGGACTGTCAGACAGTTGCTCTTGATTAAAAGCATGACATTATCTTAAAAAAAAAATTAAACTAAAGCACCAGGAGACAGAAATTTTCCTTTTCCTCCAGAACGCAGCCACAGGCTTTATTCAGAGCTCTTGATGGAGCAGAAATCTTTCCCTTAGCTTTATTGGACTTCTAAAAAGTCCCTCTGTTTGGTTAAATTTGAACACTGTACGATCAGCAGCCCTCTTAGACCCTGGTGTAATTCCAAGTCAAAGGCAATTTGGGAGCTCACTGCCAGCGAATTGCACTGAGTAGGAGGAGCAGGAGGTGAGAGTGCACGTGCACATGTGCCTGCAAACCCACACACAGAGGTGAAGCCTTTTGTTACAAAATCTACTCTCTACCATATGAACATGACAAGTGTAAAGATTTGTGAAGAAAGCATTTACTTCACAGCTGTTTTTGTTAATCCGTGCCATATAAACAGTGCAGCATTATGTAGTGCAGGGTTACTGCTTGCTTAAGAGAAAAGAGAACTCTGCAAAATAAACAGCTATGAACTCGATCAGAAAATTGACCATGAAGAAAAGCCAGCATTTAATCCTTGCTACTGCAACAGACGTATTCACTGGCTAAGCAAGGAACCATCCTGCCGATGTACATTTCTCACATTAGTTTTGTTTCTGTTAGCTCTGCTACTGTGACCAGGATGTCAGCTTAGCTTCCCAACAGCATTTTCATATTTGCTTTTTACTAATGACTTCAGTTTTACAGTTACACCCACCAACATGAAACCCATGATGTAAGGCACTATTTAGGGGCTTTATGCTGTACATAGCAATGTGGGGAATGTGCAGTAAAAATATGTTTATCTGCAGTACTTATTTTTAGGAAGCAATTCAGGTTTCAATAAGAAGCATCACTTTGAAAATACTATTTTCTTTTTTTTTTTTTTAAACAAAGGTTACAGCAGAACTGCAATACGCCTAATTTGTAGCATGCTACTATGAATATTACAATAATGATCGTTTATATTAGATCTTCTTTGTCCTGGGTCTAAGTTATTTTGCAAGAAGCTTACATTTTATTAATTTAAAGCAACAATGCCAATAAATACCCCTCTAACTTTCAAGCCAACCTCAGTATGAAAAGATGCTTAAGTATCATAACCCAGAAATCAAATTAAACTACATGCAAAGATATTCATTATTCAAGTCTTGAGATTTTATTGATGTAAATGTTACTTTTTAAAACACAATTTTTGAGTGCTTGAGGTTAACAAACTAGAATTGTTTGAAAATCATGTAAGCCCTGAAGCCAGTACTTTATCTATACAACTCCTACATTAAACTGTATGAGGGACATTCACGCATCCAAATCTAGCTGGATTCTCCCGGAAGCATCTGTGATAAGTGTGAAGAAGGAAACCTGTGTGGTCAGATGTAAGGGGGGAGGGATGGGGTGAAGATGCAGTTTGGCTCAGAGCACCCACATGGTCCCGGTTGCTGTGGAAACGGTGGCCTTGCAGTGCCTATTGCATCTATATATGTTCAGAAGAGCCATCTCTTCTGTATATCATTAGGAGGAGTCTAAAATGAAGCCCATCAATTAAGGGCCTGTGCTGTGAGAGGAGAATGTAGACAATAACTTAAACTGTGTGCTGAAAAAGAAGTAATGAATCACCCTTTTATGCGGGGACATATAGTTACATCCAAATGCCATGCTGTGCTTCTTAGGGAGAAGAAAATGAAACAACGATAACAATGGAACCGTGCTTTTCAATTCAATTGCTCACAACCTTTCATATGTCTTCCTTATCCTCATGAGCAAGCCAATCAGTATATAATATTCCCCCTCCATTCATCCACTACCTTGTGAATAAGATCATATTATATGATTATTTCTTAAATTAACAAGGCTTAATCTCTGAGAAGTAGATGCTTCCACTTAAAGCACATTTCCTTCTGCTGTTTGCAGTTTGTTTGTATGAGCAACTGTCTGATTGTTACCCAGGCAACCAACGCAGGCGTGAATTTGATTAGATATAGTTTCACAGAAGTGGGCAGTATTTCAAGCATTGTTTGGTGTTTCTTTTGGAAGGATAATTCTGTTTGTTAACTTTTAAGAGTTTTTGTTTGAAGGACAGGGAGGAAAAAGGCAAGGATCTTAAAATAATAATTTTTAATTGGAGTTATCTCAGCTTGCTGGCTCCTATTTGTGTTTGGTAAACGGTTCCTCATTCTACATAAAGAAAAATGTGGAAAAATTCTGGTATTGACAGCAGGGAGATGTGTAAAAGTACAACAATTTTTATTGTCTCCACTGAAACAGATTAAATTATTATCATTGCTCTAGAAGATAACATTATTAAAAAGTGAAGACTATTTATTTGGTCATATGTAACAGTAAGAGTACTGGGAACATATTTTGATGCTTAACTATGCATGGTCTGTCTTGTGAAGAGGCAGCATGGTATTTTAACTGATGGCAATGTTGTGCTCAGTGTGTTTATTTCTCCAGTGGAACTTGCACATGTAAACATCTGTTAAATGTGTAGCTAGAGGACAATGGTTTGACATTCTGCATGAGCTCTCTTGGTGAGCAAAGCTCACTTTATTTTCCTGTTACAAAATCAGAAGGGGGAAGTAAAGTTTGGAGATAAAATGAAATGAAAATTACTCCCCCTAAAACTCAGCATTTCAGATTTCGCAGTGTGATTCAGTCTTGCAAAGACATAAGCCTACATGGTAATGTTAAGCTCAGTTTCCAGGTACAAAATTCAAGGGAGTTGAGATTTTCTATTCTATTTCAAGCTAAGATCTAGAATAAACAGGATTAGCTATTTAACTTTGATTACTTGTTTGGGATTGTAATGACCTGCAGTCTGGGGGCTAGAAACAAGTCTTTCCCCCACTGCACATTGAAGTAACCTTGAGAGCTTTACACACTCTCCTGCAAATGTACATCAGAATTATTTCTTATGAGCCAATGAACTCTTCTTTTATGCCCCATGTCTGAAAATGAATTATTTGCTTGCCAGTGCACTACAATTCATACCTGGTCTGTGGTTTTATAACACTGTAACCTTTTTCTGGGAACATTTAATCTAGCTTTTTAAGGAAATACAAGTAGTGATGACATTGTCCGTGTATCTGTGAGTCACTTACTTGCTAGTTTGATTTTTTTTTGCAAACTCCAGCCAAATTGCAATTATCAACTAATTTGATAGCACAGAGAGATCTGGAAGATGTTAAGTTCTTACACATTCTGTTAAAATTGGAAGCTGGGTAAATTGGAAAGAGCCTTTAGTGGGAGAAAAACAGGGAGTACTCCACTGCCCTCAGCTGAGTTTATAGCAGCCGTATAACCAGTAACCCTTCAGGCAACTCCTCACTTGCATAGCACAAGGCAGAGCTGTCAGCATGGCAGGATGGCTGGTTTGACATAGAATATAGCAGGGGAAGGGCTTGCGGACAAGAGGGAGCTGCTGTCAGAGAGGAGAACAATACCAAGGAGACTATAAATGTGGCAGAGCCACTGTGATAGAGCTGTGGGAAGACAGGAGTTATTGGGGCAATGGGGTGGAGGTGGCAATAGGTCAGGAATTATCTGGAAGCCAGACTTTATTGTTTCTGCTGTTCATGAGACAATTTGTTTTACCACATCATTTGGCTATGATTTGATCCTGATAGTCTGTAGTGCAAATGAAAGAAGCTGTTACAGATCAAAACTTCATTAATGGAATGACTCCTGCTGAGTTGAATGGCTGTTGAATCGGGATCCTGTTTGGTAAAAACAAGTAATAAGGGATCAAAAAAGAGAAAGAGTAATTGAGAGTAATTAAACACCCATAACCAGAAGGCTAGATCTGTAATGTCGCTCAGCCTTCTTGATTGCTGGTCATTTAAAGGTGCAGCCAGTGAACAAAAGATTCTTACAGACTGAGGTGAGATTTTTACTGAAAGAGTTAGGACATATGGTGAATAATATAGTTTAAAAATTTAATGCTTCTTTTGTAGGCTGCTGAAAATAACATAGTTACTTCTAACTATTTGTTCTAATAAAATTAGCTCTTTTTCTGAACACCATCAATACAGGCTTTGATTTTCTGCACATGTATTTCTTATTCACTGTTGTTAACTGAGAAAGTGTGAGAATGAATTCTATCTTTCCATCTGATTGCCAATAAAAGTGTTAATCCTCTGTGCTTTGTAATCAGATGGTATTGTTTCTGAACCTAAACAAGTAGGAACATATTTTATAAGACAATTGCTAGGAATGCACACTTTTTTGGGCGTGCAAAAAAGTCTTTTTGTTCCATACATAACTGGGAAATTTGCATGTCCATATTTCCATATTTATATTTTCTTTGGCAAGTTTGCATTTCAACAAAGAACTGCCATCTTCCAGTACAAAAGTCAAAACAGGTCAAATCCTGTTTATATGATGCTAAGAAGTGAAAGAAATACTGAAACCTCTATCCCGCTCTACCCTAGAGAACTAACCAGCCTATGAAGCTCCCTCACATTGTCGCTCTCCATTTGCCTAGCAGTGGGTACCAATTGCAGCTGTTTGACTATTTTTGACCCTGTTAAAACAGAACATGTGATTTGAAATGAAGAGGGAGAAGAGGGATTGACATAATTCAACAAAATTTCATCACCTAGTAAATGACGTGCGGTTGGACTTGATGATCCTTGAGGTCTTTTCCACCCTTAATGATTCTATGGTTCTATGATTCTATGAAATGGGAGTGAATTTTGCTTTCTCATTTGAATTCAGAGTACTAACTCCTCTGCATACAAAGGTAATTATTCTGGTTTAAATACCCATATACACCAAGAAGTACACACATATACACACACTCCCTGAGCTGTATAAATGCAAGAACAAAAATAGGTCAATATTTTGTATTTTCCCTCATCCTCTAGTCTGTCAGGTGCAGCACCACATAGGACTCTAAAAGCCCCTATATCTGTGTAGCTAGGTGCATTTTGTGCAGGGTGGCTATTAGTTTGACTTCAGAAATGGACTCAGATAAAAAGGTTTTTTTCATTTGCTTGCCAATAGTTTTCTTACAGGCAAAACCATATTTTTCATCTGAGATCAAATTTTTAAAATAAATTGGATTTCACTGGGGATCCAGAGAGCTCAGCATCAGTTTGACCACTTCTCAAAACAGCTATGTGGATCTGCACCAAGGCTCAACTCCTCAAAGTGCTTTAAGTACTTGCAAGTTATTATAGTTAATATTAATCAACTCTTTGATAATAATCAGAAAACACATGGATACCAGTTTCGTCTTAAGTGAACACGTCTACATGGTAAACTCTTGTAGATCTGCAGCATCCATGTAACGTCACCCACTGACACAGCCTGCCTCGCATTCACAGCCGCCACCAGCCAGCTGGGCTGCCCTGCGCAGGAGCTCTGTACCCGGGAGCTGCATGCCACTTCGGCAATTGAGCTATTTTAATGGCTCAGGTTCTGAGATGCACCAGCGGGCATGGAGCTGTGCAAACAGCAGGAGAAGTCGCCTTCTGTCTTAGTCACTGATTAAAGCATAGGCGTGAGGCGGGAGTGACTCCACTGATATTAGGCTTTTGTGCTGACCTAGGATTTATGTGAGACTGAATTACCTGCGTGCTGTAAGACTCCCTGCTTTGGAATTTGTGTACATGTGAAGCAAGCTAATTTGTTACAGTAAAAATACACCCAAGCTTCACAGTCCCAACATCTCCCCTACTAGATGACATGGTGTTTGGGTACTGTAATATCTAGACGGATGACAATGCTGTACCATTAAGAAAAGCAGTAAAGGCTGCCTCAGGCTATAGAAAGGACAATTTCTGACTCATTGAGGGGGGAGAAAAAAAGGCAATTTAAGCTGCTTTTACTGGGACAGTGGAAGTATCTAAGAAAGTTGCAATGTACAGTCATTCAACTGCTTTGTGCTTGGAGGCTTTTTGATTAAGATAAAACTATTTCAGCTACAAATGTTTAAGGTTTTAAACCTTGTATTAATGTATTTTTCCTCATTTATCTATTAAACTCAGTCCTAGCAGATTACACTTTAGATTCTGTGGTGGACTGGAAATTGTAAGCATTTCTAAAAGGAGTAAATGATATATTGCTTCAGGGTTGCTGATATCAATAGTCCATTCTGCTTCTGAAGTAAGATTTTTAAGTCTATTTGCTGCTTCACTGAAGCTACAGCGTATTGTCTTCCCTGTAATGCATTGCATTTCTAATTTGATTGGGAAGATAAATCCTAACAACAAAAAGACCAAAACAGAATCTGATTTGATAGGAGTGCAGGCTGTTCAGTGTAATTAAAAAAAAATTTACTTCTCTGCAGTGCCCACAGGAAAGAATTTTTTATAGCTTTGAATTAAGAAATTTAACTACTTCAATTTGGGAGAGCAAAACTACTTGAGTGACTTTGATTCTACTCCAAACACAGATCTGTATCATGCTTTCCATTTTCAATCTATTCAGAATGGGAAGTATTTTGATACACAGATTAAATTGCTCTGAGGTTTGTATTTGTCTAACCATTTCCTCTTACAATAAATTCTCTAGATATTCACTTGCAGCGGTATTAATATGGTTTTTGCTGAGAGAAGAAGTAACTCTTGAGAATCAGCCATGAATATGTGTCAGAAAGTGAAATATAAATAAATTCTGTGATTTAGATATAAATGTATTTGGTAGTATGAGAGAAACAGGACTGCACCGTGTTAGTGGAAAGTCAGGTGGTTCTTTTAGAAGTGCTGTCGCTGTGTATGCAATATAAGAGAAACATGCATATCTGTACATATTTCTTAGATTGTTGGTGGCAGTGGAGTAATATTCTCTTTCAGTAGCCATGAATCTTGCCTAATTCATGTGATTATTTTTTTCCAGCTTCCACCCAGTTTTATTATTGCTATCTCACATGCCTGTCTTTATTCCTTTATCTCTTCCTCTTTTAAAGCTCTGCAAAACTTTAAAAAAAGAAGAAAAATATCCTAGAAGCAACAGATCAGGATCAACAGCACAGAGGGGAAAGTGAGAAGGTTATCAAGGAGGGATGATGGAAGGCGGTTTCATTTATGGTGCAGGGAGAGAAAAGATGGAAGAAAGGATAAAAGTTCATTTGGTCATCATTTGGTTTCGTGTGGTCTGTCTAATGATCATTGGATGCTAAATAGTTCAGCAAAATGGAGAGCCTGTAGGCAATGATTCTATACAGCAGAAGTTTTAGAGGAAGGCAGGTTAGTGCCCTCAGGCTGCAACCCGTCCCTATTTTAGCAGTGTTTTCTCCAAATGTTCCTGTCTGTTCCTGTTTGGTTGTTTGGTTTTGTCTTTGTGTTTTGTTTTGTTTGTTTTTTTTTCCACAGAGGAAAGTGCAATGCATATTTTTTGCTTTACTCTTCCACCTCTTGAATAGAGAAATCAAGCAAGCTTTTTGTTATGGCTGCAGGCTACCATTTGCAAACTGCTGGTTATCACAATGTATTGTAACCTCAAGGTACCTAGAGGAGTTTCAATGGAACTTTGCTTTAAGCCTTTAAATGTACATGATGCTGGGAAACTTCTTATTCTTAACTGTAAAGAACAGATGTAAAAACACAGGTAATTATTTTATCTTGAACTACTTAAGCTAGAACACGTAAACAGCAACTGAGATTAGAGTGCAATTTTGGTTCTTTCTAGAGCTATGCAGTAAAGGTCATCTATTTCCCAAAGAGCCTGCAGTCAAAACAGGGGAGTCAGTACTTGAGAATGGAAGGGTTATTATCTGCATCTGCTAAGGCCCTGTGATTGAGACCACAACAAATGTCCCTCTAGAAGCAGAAGTTCAAGGCCAGGTTAGATGTGGCTTTGAGCAACCTGATCTAGTGGAAAGTATCCCTGCCTGTGGAACTAGATGATCTTTAAGGTCCCTTCCAACTCAAACCATTCTATGGTTCTGTGATTCTAAGTTTAATGATGTTCTCAAGAATTGAAAAGGACACCTGATACAGTTTCTTTGGAAACATTTGGTGTTAGTCACATGTTGTCTTCCTTATACTATCTTCCTTTAGCCTACTTTTTGTGAATATTTATGTTATAACACACTTTCAGTAGGAAAACTTAATATGGGGCCACAGAACAGAAAAGATGTACATCTTTGTGATGTACAGTTCCTGGCACAAAGCATGAGCTAACAAGAGGGACAAGAACAGAACTGCTACACACCCATCTAACCCTATAATGATCTTGCCCTCCTGTTCATAGATCTGCTAATAGTTGTAACAAGCAGTATGCGTTGGTGTGGTGAGGAAACAAGATTGTATTGTATTGAGACTGATGCAAATATATGATAGGGGCTATAAGAATGCAAGGCATGTTACTGGCTGCTGGAGTCCTAAAGAAAAGAGGGGTTAAGGTCTGCATGGGAAGTCATACCTGTTTGATGCTTTTGGCTGTCTCTAAAGAAATCTGACTGTAAATGGCAGTGAGTGTTTCATTTAAGAAAACAAGTGCACTTGGAGTTAATTTTCCTGGAAGATACTTGTCAGGTCCTGCAAGATGCTTTCAAAAGCTGAAAGAAATGCTGTCTGGAATCTCAAAAAATTGTGATGTACTGTAGCAAACCTAGAATGAAGCCTTTATTTTAAAAAAGAGCAACTGGTTGAGCAGTCAAAATATAATATAACAAGATATCTAACAAAAAAATCTGGCTTCTTTCAGGAAGTCTGTGTCCTACTTTAGTTGCCAATTGCAACTTCCACTTAGTTCCTAGAGTTCAGTTTATGAACTCTGAGAGCACAATAGGACAATAATATTTCTGTTGGTTCTGTGATACAACTGGCACACTTGCAAGGTCAGTCCTCAAGTAGGCAAAGCTTCTGGTTTCCTCATGCAATTAAAGAAAGTGGTTCCCAAGAGTTTCCTAATGCTCTGCTAGCCTAAGAGCTACTTCTCATGGATGGGGTAAATTACTGGATGCTTGCTTATATCTCTTTTCTCTGTCCCCACCTAACCTTACTGTGTCAAGGGGGAACCTCTGCTGGCTGATCACTGTGCTGATGAAGCATAGGCATGTGGTGAGCAAGTCCTTGCTGTGTTGTCCAAGAATACATGCTAAAGAAATTCTAAGACTATGTGTGAGAAAAAATTATGTGTGTACAGTACGCAGTTGCTATGATTATTATCTATCTGAAGGCCTGACCGTCAGCCAAGATTTCAAACAAATCAAATACAGGGAAATGAAACTGCAGTGCTCTCATGGAAGTCAGAGTCAAATCCACTTTGATCCATTTTCCATTTCCCCTGCTGCCTCAGGGTAGCCTCAGATACAGTTAGGCTAGATTAGATCTGTGCAGGGAAGGGAGTGCTTTTGCTGTGCACAGGCTTCCCTGCTGAAAGCTCTGGTTTGGGACTTGCTGGGGCTGCTTGCTAAAAGATTAATTATTCCAAAGGCTGAGCATCCTGAAGGAGTCCTCACCTTCTCTGTCACTTGTTCTGGCTTTGTTAGTAAACACTTCTCACCTGTGACAGTTGCTGATAAATCTCAGACAGGAGTTTCTGGTCTATTATAAACAGCTTTCAGATGCTCCCCTGAGGGAGGTGTTTTTTAGAATTGGCATGTCTTATTGCTCAGATGGCAGCATTAGCAGTACGGTGCTTTTCCAGGGTCTTTAGTACACTTGTCAGGAATGTTAACAACAAAGGAATGTTTCTCTCCCTTTCTTACTCCTCTAACTGGGATCAAGAATGGTCATACTAGTGCCAAAACCTTTACATGCTGAAAGCAGGTTTTATCAATAGAATCCACAACAGCAACCCCAACAGGCAGACTTCCAACCTAAGAGTCTACTTTAAAATATCCACTGTGCTCAGTTTCTGTAGTAAGCTGATTAATGCTGTCTTTCAAGTGGGATGCTTAAGACAGGTACCACCAAAGCTCTTTATATGCACTTCCTAAACCTCCCTCATCCCATAGAGTCCCATTCTGTGCACTGCCTGGGTTCTCCCTAAATCCCAGTGAAGGCTGCAGGATTAGATACAGGTTTAGTTAGGTCTGAGCTTCAGCACCTTATAGGAATGGGATCCAAATTACCATAATGACAAAAACAGAGTACTAAAACTAAATTATATGTTTATACAAACTAATGAAAAATATGGTGAGTTCCCAAATTCTCCCATCATATTTACTCTCACAGTACATGCAAATCAACAGTGGTGTTTACATTTAAAGAGGATTATTGCCATTTATGGATGTACTAATGCAATGCAGTAATTTTCTTCATGGTTAAGACCCCAGGAGGTTATGAGGAGGCAATACGAATAAGCATGCATAAGACAGGGTTTTTTTTAGCTGAAGCCAGGGTTTTAGAAATGCAAGGTACATATATTGAGTACTGTGCCTGTGAAAGGTGCTAGATTAACCTTCCCTAAGAGGAGAATCTTCAATTTATTCACTGGAAAAGTGCCACATTAGCAGCAATGCTGGTATTGCTGTGTTGGGAGTTCTCTCTATCCCTATTGGGTCCCCACCGTGGCAAAACCTGGAGTGTCTGCCTGCCTTTACACGTGAGACTAGACCTGCTGAAATTAAAGGAGCTGATTCTTTGTTTACCATGTATCTAAAGAGGTTTGTTGTACCCTGAGTTTGTGGAAAGATTGTTTTAGGAATAAATAGAAAGACTGTTTGTCCTCTAGACCTGTCCATCCTCTAAACTTTCAGTACTTGGCTCAAAACTGTGAACACAATTGCAGCATGTGGTGTGGGGTTTTTTAGATAATCATTAGGAAGGTAAAAAGGCATGGGAGATGGCAAGAAGCTACAATAATATCTGATGTGCAGCTGGCACCTCTTTTCAGGTGAAACAGCTTTCAGATGACCACAATTTTTGGGAGAGCTTAGGCCAGCTTCAAAGCAAAACCTGAGAGGTGGGAAAGTCTACTTCTGCTAATCTTCTCACTCTTCTTCAGCAATGCTGGTGGAGCTCATCAGCTTGGCAGGAACATTTGGTGCCTGTAACTACAAGATTGTCACAGATTTTAAGTAGCACATAAAAGTCATAGATTTCTTGGGTCTCTGTAAGAAGATAATGCCCAGGTCTGTGTAGATAAAGTAGATGTTTGCACAGAAGTTGTAAGAAGACTGTGGTGTGTTTCTTGGTATGTTCAATTTTAGTAAATTAGTAAAATAATAAATTTCTACATTTAAAAACAAAACAAAACAAAAACCCCAAACAAAGAAACAAAAAATAACAGCCTCCCCCGTACCCCTCTTCCATGCAGGTTTTATATATCTAGCTAAGATCAGATCATGATTGTTCACTAATAGTGAGGCTGTGATTCCCAAGCCTGCACTGGTGAATAACAGGCAGGAAGAACATATGTACCGCCATGAGACGAGCTACATGAGGTCCAGGAGCGTAGGCTACTCACTAGCATTCTCTGTGCCTTCAGTCTGTGCCTTTCTCCCAGGGCTAGCATCACCTTCTCCTACCTGGACACGAGGGGACAGAAATATGATCTGCCAGAACTTCAATATTACCCTGCATCAGCAAGGCAGAAGCAAGGCAAAGGGTAGTTCAAAGACTGGTTTTGTCTCCTCTTGGGTTAGTTATCAAACAGTGCAGGGTTTTTCTGGTTGCATTTTCTTTTCGGTTTTGGGTTTGTTTTGGGGGCCTTTTTGTATTACTATTGCTAGGAGTGGACATGGTATTTTTGCCAGGAAAAGAAGGACCAGTCTTACCTCTGATCTTTCTGTTTCCCCAAAGGGATTCTGTGGTCAGCTTTATTCTTGAGGCAGAGGTGCATATTGCAGGGCTTGCCTACCAGATGCTGGCAAAATTCCTGCAGAAACACAGAAACCCTGCAAACACCAGCTCTCTTTGAGGAAGAGAGAGCACTGCATCAAGTAATGTCAAGGTAAAGCACATAATCATTGTCTCAGCAGCAGGGTGAGATAACACTAACCCTGGCTTCTGTCATAATAAATCACAGCACAGCAGAGAGAAACTGCCACAGACAGGTGGCCCCTACCCCCATATAAGTGAATACAAATGCTCAAACCTGACTGTTTCTGCAGTTGTAGACATCAGACCTAAGTGTCCGTGCCTTTGATTCATCTGGCCACCTCAAGCCACACACTATGCTATAAACCTTATGCAGTACCCACCATCACTTGCCATTTTACTTTGTATATGAGGGAGAAAGCAAACGTAAGAGTCAAAACCCAAAGCATCCCTGTCCCATTACTGAATGGCAATGCTGAGAAGCCTGCCAGAGTCCACAATAACAGAGGGGGTGATTATCCGTTTCTCCCAACTCACAGAGGAGATCAGCTCCAGTGCAGGTGCATCCCGCAGAGCTGTAGTGTCCTTTCTCAAGAGAACTTTCCTAAGCACAGCATTGTACAACCTGCCCTAGTATTTCATACTTAAACTCTTAACACCTGTAAACTTCCATGAACACTGTATTTTCTGCAGACCTTGACTTATGAATCTTTCTTGCAGCTCCAGCCCGCAGTATGTTTTCTTCAGATCCTCGATGATAATGGACTCATTCTGGTTCTGAGTACTTCTTGAGTGCTTTGAAACCTCACTCAAACACATAAAATAGAAGTAGCTTCTGAGGTTTTTCAGTAATGTAGCCCTTTCCCTGACACACTTCATATCTCATGGTAACAGCACATCTACTATCCATTTTTCTTTATTTTTATATTTTTCTACTTGCTGTGTTCAGCAACCGATTTACACAAGAGGCTAGTCCTCCCTCTTTGTTTCATGTTTAGGTCATAACTTCCCAGCACAAGCCACATTCCCTCTGAAATACTCCAGTAGTTCTTCATGGGTGGGAGGACATTTGGTCCCAAGCTGATACCTTTATTGCCATTGCTGTGAGAATACTTACTCCATTCCAGTAGAAATTAATACACTGGGAGTATTTGAATAGAAAGAAGAATTTGGGAAGACTTGTACTTGGCATAAATAGACAAGCTTCTGCTGATGACACTGGGTGTTACACTGATCACACTCGTTGCTAGTGTGAAAACACACATATCATGATTGCATTTTGTTTAAGGCAATAGATTTGATGTTTATGAGAATGAAGCTGGAAATTGTCCATTTAGAAAGCCTACTGTAAGGGATAAGCCATCAGCTTGGTTACAGTCTGCTTTTAATTTTTATGGTCTCTCCAAGTAGCATATACAGAACAGATTAAATAAACAGGAAAGACCCTCTCTGAGCAGAAACCTCAAATTAAAAATATAGCAAAAAATGCAAATAGAGTCTAATGTGCATCCAAAGTATTTGTTATTTATAAAATGAACCAAAAATGTTTTCCTTTGAAACTACTGTATCTTTACAATACACTGCTGAGACAGTTGCTTTTTCTGTCCTGAAGCTCACATGAAGGAATAGTTTTGTGTATCCAGTAGGATGGAGATGGTTGTTATGATACATCTGAGGCTTGTACCACACTAAGAAACAGTACTGGCATGTTACATGAATGAATGCTTTTTTAGATATAATGAAGTCTGTTATTAAGCTGTGTGTTTAAGCAGGAAATAGACTAGGTTGGACAAAAGTGGAAAGAGGAAACTATGTACTGGAAAAAGCGGGTGCATTTGGTCACTCTGCATTGACAGGAGCAGTTTAAGCATGGTTGTGAGACAGCAAGGGAAACACAACTTTTCATTCAGATTTTAGTGCCCTTGACTAGAACAGAACTGACTGCATCAAAAAAGATCAAGGATAAGATTCTCAAAATCTGCCTCTGGGCACTACAGATGGCATTCCCATTCATTTCAGAAGGAATTGGGTGTCTCTTTCCTTCAGTGCAAATGGTTATTGCAGAAAATTCAATGTGAATGCTAATTACTTGCCATGTTAGTAAATGTTATCAATTACATAATTTGAATTCAATGTATAATATATTTACAAATATACTTTCACCTTGGCTCCAATGATGGAGTAATTTTATAGGCAAAATTCTTTGTCTGCAAATAAATTATCACTTCTTCTTCTTCTGTAGCAGTAAGCAGCATGTGCCAATACTTAGCTCAAAATAGGTAATTAGGAATATTGTTAATGATGGTTAACACATTTAGTGTGCTGACACTTCAACAGATTTCTCCCAGGGTGATATTATGCTTTGTCTTGGCTCTTTGCCCATCTGGGATCATCTAGAGAGGTGCAGCAGACCCTTGGTACTTCCTGGTGCATTTGTTATCCACGGCGTAACACCATGGCCTCTGCCTGGTGATGTGACTCAACACATCACTTGCATCATCAGGATGCGAGGTGGAAGGCTCTGACATGAGAGATCTGCATGTGCCACAACTATGGTTGCATTTTTCATGCCTTTCTGGATCAATCTGAAGCTGTGTCGTGGTTTTGTGGGTGGGTTTGTTTGCTAGCAGAGGAGGGGCTACAGTGATGACGGCTCCTGTAAGCAGCTGCTAAGAGTTCCATGCCCCAGCTCCAGGTCTGCTCTGGTAGTGAGGGAGGGGCTACAGTGATGGTCCCCATGAGAAGCTGCTGGAAGTTCCCCCAGCTCCAGGCTGGACCTGGTGGGCTCAGCCAGTACCTCTGTGAAGGACATACTTAAGAGGGGGTGCAGCTCTAGGCAGGGCCTGGCCTGGACAATCTGTACGGCCAGATACTGCCCGCCTGCCTGCCCAGCCTCCGCCATGGCCCAGACAACCCAGTACACTCCCAACCTGAGAGCCGGGAGCTTCTCAGGATCCAGTGAAAAAACCTGCAGCAGAGAGAGGAATGGGATGTAAGAGAGACAACTGTGCAGACATGAAGGTCAGTGGAGAGAAAAGAGAGGGAGGAGGTGCCCCAAAACAGAGATTCTCTTGCAAGCCTGTGAAGGACCCCATGTTGGGAGAAGTGGCTGTGCCTGCCTGCGCAGTCTTTGATAATTCATGGACATTTAATGGTGGAGCACATACCACCCTGTGTGTAGCCTGTGGAGGACCCCATGCTGGAGGAGGTGGCTGCTCCTGAAGAAGGCCGTGACTCCATGGAAGGGACCCACGCTGGAGCAGTTAGCGGAGAACTGCAGCCCCATGGGAAGGGCTCATGTTGAAGTAGTTTGTAAAGGCCCCTCCTGTGAGAGGGACTCCACGCTGGAGCAGGGAAGACTGTGAGGAGTCCTCCCACTGAGGAGGAAAGAGCAGCAGAGACAACATGTGATGGACTGACCGCAACCCCCATTGCCTGCCCCCTGTGCCACCAACGAAGAGAAGGTAGAGAAATGGGGAACAAAGCCTTTGGGCCTGGGAAGAAGGGAGGTGTGGGGGAGAGGTGCCTTTTAAGATGTAGTTCTCTTTCTCATTATCTTGCTCTGTGTTTGTTAACAAATTTGATTGCTTTTGTGTTTTCCCAAGTCGAGTCTGTTTCTTGCCCATGACTGTAAGTGAATCCTCCCCATCCTTGCCTCAGCCCACAGGGTTTTTAAAAAGAGGCTAGGTGGTGACCTTTAAACCATGACAACCTGTTATTGCCACTGTATGTCCAGAATATCAATGTTTGAAGATATGAAGTTAACAGTCAGGAGCAATTGGCTGCCGTTCTTTTGAGATATAAAACCCTATAAACGCCCTACAAGTGAAAGAAGTCCAATGCTAGTCCATCTGGCCCATTCCATTAAATGTTTTCAGGGTAGGTAGTGGAAAGTTCA
Source organism: Pterocles orientalis (assembly GCA_011057875.1). Classification (NCBI taxonomy): domain Eukaryota; kingdom Metazoa; phylum Chordata; class Aves; order Pterocliformes; family Pteroclidae; genus Pterocles; species Pterocles orientalis. The sequence goes on along the minus strand of WKFP01015274.1, from coordinate 2,724,659 downwards.
TGACAACTTTTTCCTCTGTACTTAGGTGTAGAGTTATGATCACTGAATTTCTAGATCAGAGAATGAAACCACAATGTCAGGCCTGCTCCAAAGCCAGTGAGAGCCTTTTCACCAGCTTCAGTACACTGTGGGGTAGGAGAGAGTATTGTTCAAGTGTTTGCTTACTTTTAAAATTCTGCTCAAATGTACTAGCTAAATTTTAGGGTGATGTAAGACACTACATCACCTGCTGGGTAAGAAGTCCAACAGCTTTAGTGGAATTGAATAGGTCTGAATCAGCTAAAAGTGTGGTTCTGGGTTTTCATCTAGATTGCAATGAACTGAACCACTAATGCTTTAATAAATAAAACTTTAAACCAAGAGAGTTGCGTAGTGTAAGTTTTGAAATGTTATCAAAACAAGTGCTAATCTGTAAATGTATTGTATATTCCACAAAAGGAAGGGTTGTTCACCTTAATTATTTATGACTGACTGATTTATGGATTTTAGGTTGTGGTTCACTTTTGATTTTTTTCCATGTTTGCTTTTTTCCCCTGATCTCAATTTAACAATCTCTTTAATATTGATCTGGATATGACAAGCAATGCAAATTTTTAATGTTCTGCGTCATGTGGCATGCTTCAATTATTGGGATTTACTGTCATAAATAATTTATAGCTGTGTTCTTTAATTTATCATTGATTGTTGCCACCTTTTAAAAATTAATGTCGTTCTCAGTTTTGCTGGATCAACAGTCATGGGTAGATGGATTCTGTTCAAAATTTCCCAGATTATATCACAGTATGACCTAGCACTGGTTTTTGACTACATCTTAAAGAGAACATATTAGACTTTATAGTCATCCACACACTGATGTGTCTGTTGATACTGGAGACACAACCAGATACTCCATGAGCAGCAGATTTACACATAAACCCATATGCCAGTGTCTGAGCATTTTCAGTTTTTAGGCTACATGCAAACTAATGTTTTAAAAGCACAAAGCATTAAAACTAAATATCTAGTACCCTAACCAGTCCTAGAGAGAATGAACTTCTATTAGGTGTGGAAAGGCAGATCTCAGATTTGTAAGTACTACAGATTCAGGGAGTTTTGGTGGAACTAAGAGGTGCAAGAACGCTTAGCCTGAGAGAAGAATTCCTTGGAGAATGCAAGGTTGTAAGGCTGAGACTGCGAGGCTTGAAGAAGTAACAGAGTCGAGAAACTGTCTTGAACTAAGAAGAAATCGGAGAAATAAATAGTCTGCCTTTTCACATTGGAATAACAATAATGATTCATCCTAGTTATGTCCTGAATCAAGGACACTACTGAAAAGAAGTTTCCAACCACAGGAAAAAAACCCATGTGGTAGAAAGTTTAATCTTTTGCATTGTTGCAATGTGAAAGATGATTTTCTGATGATAGTTATTTTTAGATGGTATGGCTTGTTAACAGGGACTTATTTCAAAATAAGGGAATGACATAGATTACTTAGATAGAAGGAAGTATGTGGTTCAAATTATTGAAGGAATTTGTTATTCATTGTGTTCTGACTTCTCATCAAATGAAAAAAAATTACCCAAACAAGGTCACAGCAAGCATGCCTTCCAGCTGTCAATTGGGGAAAAATTGGCATCAGTATTTCTAGGGGATAAAAGCTTAGTAACAATTGGTATGTACTTAGCACCTATGGCCTATCTGAACTAATTAAGTGCTCTTTCAAGTGCTAATAGCTCAACCTTCATAATACATCATGCAGTATAGTCATTACCTGTTTTTACAGAGCAGTAAAGTGCAATGCAGCAGATGGGATTTCCAAGAGTGTCTAGTATTGCCCTGTCCTCGCTTATGCTGAAGTCGATGAGGGTTTTAACAGCATTATTTATGGTTAAGAATCACAATAACACTAACTCTCTCATTGGCCTCATTGACCTCAGCAGCAGGAAAGAGAAATCAACAACGATGGCCTTTGAAAAAGCTTTTCCTAAAGGGTCTTCAGCCAACTTGTCATAGAAGAACATTAGCAGAAACAGGCAGGTCACTTGGGTCACCTCAACCACCACACCACACTGACTTTGTAGGAAAGTTTTAAGATGCTTCATACACCTGCTGAGAACTGAATGTGCAGTGCTTATGAGAAGTCTGTGAATCCAATATCTGTTTTCCTCTCTATAGAGTAGGACAAGAGGAAGGGTGAAGGTATAAATTTTGTATCTCACAATGATGAATATTTTTGTAACTCTGTGTGACTAGGAGGTCATTTTCCATGCACTGCCACATGTAGAACAAAAATATCAAAACTTTCAAGTACATTTGGGATCACAGAATCCAAGTTAAATACTGAAACTCATTATATGGTCACAAGCCATTAGTTTTGGCTCCAAATTGGCAAGAAAATAGCAGTTCAGAATTCATATGCATGTGGGAAAAAATATATCCAGAAAAATCTAAAAATTAATCAGAAAAAATGTGTTTCATAGCAATTCCCTTTTTCCATTTTAACACCCTATTGCTTATGATGATGGCTCATTAGCTTCTGTCAAATATTTCATCAGTTAATCCTCAGTCTTATTTGAGAATGGCTGCATTGCATTTTTATTCTGGCTCTAAGGAGGTTTATATTTGTTAGTCTTGATTTCAAATTTATTTAATGCTAATCCACTTCACCAATTCATAGTACTTCAAATACATGTTTATTCATTTGTCATTTTTCTACAATACCAAATCTGTCCTTCAGATGAAGTAGGAAATTGTGCAAAATAGTTCTTTTTTTCACAGTGGTAATTATTCTAAGTCACTACTCAAAACTAGCAGTTACACTTACATATGGAAATCCACAGAAAGATGTGGTCTGAACAATTAATGACTTCCTACACAAGTGCAGTCATTTTTCCCCTGTGTTCCAACAGCCTGATAAAATAATTCTGTTGGCAGCTAGCAAAAATTCTGAGTGCTCATTAAAAGAAAATGACAAATATTTTTTTTCTCAGACAGTATATGATGATAAGTGTCTGGGAATTACCAATGCCAAAAGACTTTACTGCAGCTGTGTACCACCTACTTAAACAAGTGGGAAACATTTATCCTAGCTTGACTTTTGTTTTGTATTGGAGAAACACTGTTAATGGATCAGCCAGACAGTATATCATTTTTCTGCTTTTACTAAAGGCTTAAAATGTCCATCTGTTGTCCTTAGTAAACAGAATCCTGTGAAACAGATGTAGTCGGTCAGGATGTGTAACTTTTCTTTATATGAACCTGTGCTGCACAGTTTGCACACTGATAATTTTAGAATAGAGCAGCGTATGTCACAGTCCTGGTGAATGTACCCCTGGGGAGTCCTGGATCTCTGAAAGCTCACCCAGCTGCTGTGTTTGGATCATAACAGAATGGAACCCTGTTGGTGTGATTAGGCTGGCAGACCACAAACTGTTTTCTGTGACGTTTCAGAAATGCTGATTCATTTATTCATATGTATGTGACAGCAAGAGCTTGCATTAGACCTTTTAAATGGCACAGAACTATGCACCATTGTGGCTGCAAGAAGGAAAGATATCAGACATGAAAATTTGTCTTTGCACCATCCTTACCAACCTGTAATCCTAAGGGTGAGATTTCATCTTTCCTATCTTTGACTAGATGCCCAACTTTGACATGGTGTGGTTTGTACATCTGAGCCCAAGAGAGATGTCTAAAAAATCACTGAGAAGAATCACACTCTGGAGGTGCTAGACTGTCTGTCGACTTTAAAGGGATTCCAGATGATTAACTGCAACAAGATATTTAATTCTGGATGGCTAAAGTTAGGTGAGATATATTCTATACAGATTACATACAAACCCAGCATGGGTTACAACGATGAGTTTAGATCGTGTGCACTTATCAGAAAACAAGGAGTCAAAGTTATTGTGACTACATTATTTCATTCTAATGCACCAAATACAGTAAAAATAAGATTATACAAGCAAAGGGACCTTCTGCATAATTTGTATAATGATGATGATTATGGTACTGATAACATTTGGCAAAAAAAAAGCAATTGGCAGAGGATGAGAGGAAGTACAAGCAAATAATCTAAAACAATGATCTAATACCACCTGAAAAAAACAGGGCTGAATTTGACCCAAGGATTGCAAGTGTAAATATACATTAATAGGATTCCTCAGTGGATGTAGCAGAACATAATTTAATCTGAAGTGTATTTGATAAGTTAGAAATGCCTCTCTTTTCTTGCTTTTTTGACATGACAGAGGTCTGGACAAGTGTTACATTTTAATGTAAATTAACAACATCAGTAGGTCTGCAATTTGTCTACAAATAGTCTTCATCTGTTTAATTTCCTTCAGTATTGTCACCCTCCATCTTACCCTCTTTGAGATGCTCCAAGGGGAAAAGAATTGCCAGGGCACAAGGATTATTTAAATTTTGTTTTAAAATACCATCTTGTTTTCTTAGACTGTCTTGTAATTGTGTTAACCATCTTGAAGAGTAAGTACAGAATTAATCAAGTTTGTGCTTTCATGTTCACAAAATGCCAGGAACTCATAGCATACTCTGCAAAGAAGTTAAAATCATAATATTATAAAACTATGTTAAAATGACCTATGCCTTGTTTTCTGGAGAAAGGTTGGATAAATGAGCAGGGTACATAAGCGTTCATTTTGTCAAGTACTTTTCTAAGAGCAGCTAATTAGAACCACTTCTATTCAAAGGTAGCAGGAGTTACATAGGAAAAGGCTTAAAAATAAATGGAACTTTTTCTCCAGTTCAAAAATATTTGGATTATTTTTGGTGTAATTTTGCAAATTTCTTTCATTACTGTTATTCTAGAAACGAAACTGAAATTTGTCCTAAAATTTAAACCTCTCTTTACCCCCAACTTCCCCAAATCTATTTTCACTCTCAACACTTTAAGATCCATTTTGCAGGGCCTAATCTTAGCTTCTGCTTCCTTGAGGCTCAAATAACTTTTCTTACTCTCCACAGACAAAATATCATATAGTGAATATAAAATATTTTTCACCATATCATTAATCCTGAAGTGGTAATAGGGACTCATAGTGTTTTATAGCTATACAATTTATGTGAATGTGTCTACATGCATAAAGGGAAAGGAGGGGATATATAGCAGATGGTTATCACAAATGTTGCTTTACCGTATACATTTCATTTGCAGATTCTGCTCTTGCACATGAAGGCTTTCAGCTATCAGATTATATAGCACAAGGGCTTACACAATATCAAGTAATTTTTGGCAGTTGCTGCTCAGTCTTTCATTGCTGCCAAATCTTTGGCAGTATCAGCTGAATCCCTCTCTAGTACACAACTCGCACAACATCTTCTTTATACTGGAATTTAATACTTGAGGCCAGAAGGCTTTACATACAATGTAAACCCAGAATCTCTCCCTAGCCTTTTGAGTGAACAACTGTTTAATACATGTGCCTTATAAAGCTGCCATAACTAAAAGGGTAATTATTTATATACATATTCAGATCCAACATAAATAAATAAAAATAAAAAAAAGAATGGAATAAATTTCAGAAGTTAAATATACTTGAATATATAGACTTATGCCACCAGGGAACAGTGACAATTGGCACAGAAGTATATGTAGGGCAATTACGACATACTGAGTATCAAAGACTGCATGAACTCTGCAATACATCCTAGTACTAGAAACAGTATGTATACACAAGTATACAGTTGTGCGCACACAACAAAAATCATTTTCTGGTCATTCTTCAAGATATTATTTTAAATATTAGCAATAGAGGAGAGGCTGAGGGAGCTGGGATTGTTTAGTCTAGAGAAGAGAAGGCTGAGAGGAGACCTTATCACTCTCTATGACTACCTGAAAGGAGGCTGTAGTGAGGTGGGTGCTGGCCTCTTCTCTAAAGTAACAAGTGATAGGACAAGAGGAAATGGCCTCAAGTTGCACCAGGGGAGGTTTAGGCTGGATATTAGAAAAAAATTCTTCACTGGAAGAGTGATCAGGCATTGGAACAGGCTGCCCAGGGAAGTGGTGGAGTCACCATCCCTGGAGGTGTTCAAGAAATGTGTAGATGTGCTTAGGGACATGGTTTAGTGGGTTAGGTGGTGTTGGGTTGACGGTTGGACTTGATGATCCTTGAGGTCTTTTCCAACCTTAATGATTCTATGATTCTAGAGCTTAGAACCACCAGACAAGTTTATGCAATGGCCTTTTAAATTTCAAAGTCCATCTACTCTCCAAGTGGGAAAGGAAGAATGTCTTAGTGAGGTTCTTAGTAACAGGGCCATACATATATACCTCTTCTCAAAGATGCCAGTTTAGTGCTGTGCTTATTCTGCCAATGTACACACCCAAACAATTCATTACAAATGAGTATTTGACAAAGCGCCCACCTTCTTAAGAATAGCCTTGTTCATCCACAGCCTTAGAAGTTTACGGCACCCAATATGATTCCTATCATATCCGCACTTTACATGTATCAAGAGGAAGGTGTTGGGCTTCCTTTGGCCAAGATACTTGCCAAACACTTTCCATCATTCCATCAGACTGTTATCTTTTGATCCTGATTTTTGACTCAGCTCTTAGTGTTAGGAGAGAGGAATAGAGTGCAGCATAAGGATGTACGAGAGATAGGAACACTAAAGGACACTAAGGTTATGCCATTTTCTTCTGGAACATGTACATGTTGGGAATTCTTTTTCTAAGCTGTCTCTGAAAGCTGAGCATTCCCTGCTGTTGCACAGTTACAGTGCTTCACAATCTGTGGGCAATTTCAGCCCATGGTCTACATTCTCCCAACAGATACCTCTGATAGCAAAAATGGTGTCCTGAACCCCACCTCCCTCCTACTTTCCCCCACGCCAAAAAAAACCCCCAAAAAACAAAACAACAAACAAACCAACCAACAAACCAAACCAAAACCAAAAGAATTCCCTACTGAATTTATGGCAGTTGTTTTGAAAACAGAAAACACATTTTTTTTCTTATCCGTTCCCCAACCTAGAAATATAGAAATATTGAGGAGCTTGTGTGGAAGACGAGTACTGAGGCAGCACTTCTGGACATGCACAGCAACATAACATTGAGAATCTAGGGAAATTTTCACCTTTTCAGCCTAAGCAGAATTTTTTGACTCATCTAACTCATGCTCCCTGCATACACCACAATCTAGGCACCTAAATACTATTCTGGAGTTTATCCTAAATTAACAGATAATCAGAATAACTCAAATGGGAGAATTATTTTGAATGGCCAAGTCAGCCTTGATGATCAAGGCTGTAAACAAAAATATGCATTTTTATTAATTCACCTTTAGTGTTCTTTTTCATTAAAGTGAAATAAGGCACTGTAATTAGGAAGAAGATAACAGCAGAATGTGGAGTATGCTGTGCTTTACATCAGTTCATGGCTGTTTGAAGTTACTTCATTGTGTCTTGATTTTAAAGCAATTTCAGAAAATCAAGCGTTAGGTGCGATGAGGCTGTTTGGCACAAGAACACATAAGGACCTTGAGGTTAAGTAAAGCTGAGGTAAACTGTGCATGTTTCTATTCATAGTAGCTTTATTATGAACTTGACAGCATTTTAATGAAATAGACTAAAACTTTGCCACTAAGATTCCCTCTACAGGCTGAGATTTATCACAACAAGGCTTCAGTATTTTAATAGCTCCTTAAAAGATGAAATTAGACTGTTATGCTGGAAAAGGCTTTACTGTTTAGATCGAAGATGGCTGAAATTCAGTTTTGTTTCATGGGAATTAAGGATATTTTGACAAGTTTTTTATTTCAGTATGGAGGTGAAAATAGAGTTTTCTAAATTTCCTGTGGAAGCAAATAATTTTTAAAAATGATAATTTTGATATTAAAATTTTTTGAGAAACAATACGGAATTTGATCAAATCTTTCTAAAATGGAAATGAATCAATACTATATAAGTACCAGTTTCCAGAGCTTCCAGTGGGTCAGAACAACCAAAGACAATCCCATGAATTAGGAATAGTGAGCTGAGGTGTGGAGGACTCAGTCATAGCCAGGTTTGCCAGAGCTTTCATTGACCATTCCTTCATGAGGAGGAGTCTGGAAATTCTGAGCCTCCTGAGACTACATCTGATCATCTCCTCCCAGTACCATGTTTATTTGGCATTCAATATGCCTATAAAATGAAGAAATAGTTTTCTCATTTTGAAAATAGGGACAGAGAGAGGCGGAAGACATTGCCCACATGTAAACTAATGTTTGCATTACTTCACCTTGGAAAGTCAGGGACTGAGAGCAACCAGGAAATAAAGCAAACTAGTTGAGAAGAAATATGTTGGATGGACCTGTGAGTTAGACTGGAGGATGATGCATCCATCCAGTCAGGAATCACAGTAACGTTTTTCTTGTCAGGTCAGGAAACTCAGTTAGCTTTGTACCATCTAAGAGGAAATTCAAGAAAGTAGTCCTGACTGACTGTGTCGGTATGTCAAAGCAGGAGGTATTTTCAATGAGCTTCTCCTCACTCACTTACAAAGCTGTTCCATTCTCTATACCAAAATAATTATCTTATCATAGGGCCTGAGAGAGAGACTGTCTTTGCAACTGAGTGGGTTAGATGTACCTTTTGGAGTCTCTCATGCCTGGAGAAATTATATTTCTCCAGAGTGAGATGAGGAGTGGCAAGTTTGAAGGTCAGTATTTTAGTTTTAGCTACTCTAAGTTCCTTTGTGGGTCCATGACCATCTATTTACCTGTCCAAAGACTCAAAAGGAAAGCTGTAATTGAGCCAGCAGATTAACCCTCTTGGAAAACATTCTTGTGCCGTCAATGCTGAATAGTCACTGTTTACTGTCAAAAGGCATTCTGTCTACTAGTTTTCCTTAGTTTAGAACATAAAAGTGCAACATACATTTGCAAAGCTCTATAATGAAATAATAATTGCTATGATGGCAATAACAAATGTATAGTTGAGATCTATAAAATTTAAAGGTGTGGTTTCGTGTGAAATGTATTTTTCTAAGGAAGCTGTTATGACTTATTCTAACATTATATAACTCTAGGACAATGCATACTCTATTAAAGATCTATAATGGAATACACATCAGTTTCTCTGCTTCTCTAGAAGGACCCTAAAGGAGCTGCTAAAATATAGGCGGTGAACAAGCATTAAGTATAAATCACAATCTTGGCTAAATCCTAATACGGCTATGGATAAAATTGAATATGGATAATATCGAATTTAAAATGAATCTCCTATTCCATTGTGTATTAAAAACACTTTGAAAATGCATATACTTTGATTTTGCCAAAACAGACTAGAAATAAAAAGGAAGGAAATTACTATACAGCATCATAAAAATGTTTAAGTAATCATGAAAATGTGAAAAACCTTATTCCAAATCATTATGGCTACTGTTATAAGAATTTATTCTGTCTTATGTGATCACAGCAATGACTGCAAACTTAGGAATGGTTGTACCTAAAATAAACTACAATATTTTACTGCAAGCTATGGAAGAAAGTAAATTAGAAAAAAAGCTGGGAGAAGAGTGAGACATAAAGCCATGGCCTGTGATTTTACACATTAGTGTGTTAAATCTGCAGTTTGACATGGTTTCCAACTGAAGCATCCTACACAACATCAGCTGTCATTTTTTGAGTGCCTCAGCTATCTCATAGATGTTACCATGAGCAAGGTTTGTCATGGGACTCATTACATAAGGAAATATTTTATCAGTACACCTGTCCCCAGGTTCATAAATCTCAGTTAGAACTAATTTTTGCCATTTCCTGAAAATAACCATCCATATAGGAAAATTACCAGTTAAAGTAAATTCGTGACTAAAGTGCATTATGGAGGCATGGATGGATGCCTGCAAATTTTATGTTCCTAAATTTTAGGTGATGGGCAGGAAACATCTACGTCTTACATCTTGTGACTAAAAGATCTATCAGATTCACTGTGTGTACATTCATTAAATCTTTTACTGGAGGTTCAGCAATGTGGCATAAAAAATTCAGTACTGTGAACTGGGAGAGGTTTCCAATTAAAGCCCAAGTCTAAAACTCTAAATCAGGTCTATACATGAGTGTTGCTAATCCAGGAAACACTGCATTCAGTGTGCTTCCTTCACTCACTCCAACTGCTAATTGAATGCAAACAATGACATAAGAATAGTTTGCAAGATGAGACAGTGCTAGATGAAAGGAGTAGAAGGTGTTCAACAGCTTATCTGCATCTCTTTTTCAAAATGTAGCATTTTCGGTGACAGAAGATAGGGTTGAATTTCAGAATGAAGGAAAGATCCTCAAGCAAGTAGGTTTTGAATAACGTCTTTTGAATTAAGCAGCAACACTGTTTTGTCTGAGAAAACACTCTGAAAATTATGAGCTTTCTTTGAGTTAGTGTATGCCAAAATAAGGGTTGAATTGCAGCTGTTTCCAGAGCTCAACATATTCTTTCAACTTGTTCTCAGTTTCTTTTTCTATTAAAAATGTAAGAGACACTTTCTCTGTGCTAAAAAGCTGAAAAAAAAATGCAGTAGCTTGTAAAAATCTTACCCTGGCAGGTTTAAAAGATCTCTTTAGTAAAACACTTGATTTTGAAAGTTAAGGCTATACTGCTTCCACAAGGTTTTTTGCAGCTCCCACACGGAATATAATCTTGTTTCATTTTTTAAAAAATATAAATCTCTTGACAGTGATGCATCTGGCTTTCCGTAGGACTCCTTCTGTGTCTCTGGCCCCTGCTGAGGGAAGACACTTGGGAGGTATTGGGGATATGCTGGGGCTCAGCCGACTCAATAGTATCACTCCAGTACCCAGCCAGTGTCAGCACAGTGCAAGCAGGGCTTTTCTTCACTCTCACAGCTGACAATAGCTTGGATGTTTACATTATTTCTTTGAGAGACAAATGTAATCGCAATGGAAAAACATCTTCTCTGGGCTGACAAATCCCACAGTGTGACAGTGTTAACATTTTGCAGGCTAAGTGGAGTGAGGTGGGAGAAGCTGAAGGAACAGCTCTGGAGAGGGTACTAGTGACAGAGGACTAGCCTTTTTTTTTTCTTGTCTCTGATAAAAAACATTACTTATCAAATTAATGTAAAAAAATCCTTAATAACTATGAGATATATTAATGATGAGGTAATATAAAACAGCTGTGTTGATGAAGTTTTATAACCTGACCAAATGTGATCAGGAGACATTCTGTGTTTTGGGTTTTTTTTTGCAAAAACACAGGTTTTAATAACAAATTAATAAATATTAGCTTGGGAGTTACTTAATGAAAAAAAATTACAAACTGCTTTCCTTTGGTGCAGGGGTTGAATAAGTGTTCAGAAACACAAGCATGAGGGAACTGAGGATCAGCCCTGTACCATCCTTGTTTGCTTTGTGTTCTGATCTGCTGGGTTCTGATGACGGGAGCTGTGAGGAAGCTCAGTGATTCATCTCGTAGGTGGCTGCCTGTCACGGGTGGATGAAGCACTTCCTATATATAGTTTGTGCATAGGTTCATAGCACATTTGAGGATGGCCTGGAATAAGGTGCTCTCAAAATACCCTGGGTAAATCATTATTTTATCATTACAGCAAGGTTCTAGCAGCTGACAATTTCAATAATTGGATCAACATTCATATTGCAAATGCCAGCAGGTTTGACTCAGCTGCTTATAGTTCCACAGCAGATAAATTAAATTCAATGAAACTGATTTTATTTCAGGTGAGGTTTTTAGGAGATGGGAGAAAGAAAGGCCATCCTGTCCTTTGCAGATATTAGAGATCCTAGTGCTGCTGGCCCAAATGACTTCTCTGTAGTGTTATCAGTTAGCCAGCCAGACCGTGACAGCTTCAGTTCATGGCTGCGGCATGGACAAGAAGTTCAGCACCTCAGTGTAATTACTCAGTGCTTAGCCTTCTCGCCCAGGTTGATGAAATCACCTTTTCTGGCCTGTCTTCTGTTACAAGCACCGCACAATTCATCAGTGCTGAATCCAAACAGGGACATGGATGCTCTCATATCTGACTTGAGCTATCTTGGTCTTGAAGTGGAATCTAATTCCAAGTGTTAGGTGTAGTGAGTGCCTCTACAATGAGCATGTTGTCCCTAAAGCCATTTAAAGGTGCTAGACTGGCTTACCTAGATAAGGAGACGCTGCTATGTTTATGTAAGAAGTCTCAGGAAATCATCACTTGCAGAGTACCACAGCTGGAACATCCTCCTGGTAGAACCCGCCTTCTATCTAAAATGAGGCACAAACCTCACGGCAGGAGAAGAATCCTCTTATGTGGTAACCTTAAGTTTAAAGCACTTATCCAAATGTATGCAATATGGGTTCAGTTTCTTCCTCTATTTGAACATACTCAACCTTCATTTTTTGCAGTCCCTTGATATCAAAATAAGTTGGGTCATTGACTTCTGTTAACCCTCATCTAAACTCACATATGACAAAAACTATGTAAGGAAGTAATAACATTTTGCTTTTCCTCAGTGAATTGTAATTACATCAATGGCCCTGTGCATTCAAAGCAGCATTTCCCTAGATGATCTACAGTTTGTATTTTGGAAAACTACTGAGAAGCAGTGCTTCAGAAGTATATTTATTAGGTCCAAAAGCAGGAAACTTACCCTTGATGATCTGTTTATTTACTTTCTCCATCACTGCCTCTTTCTCTGGCATTAATAATGTATCAATGCCTTTTTGGGTTTGGGGTTTTTTTGGTTTTTTGTGTTTTGGGTTTTTTTTTTGTTGTTGTTGTTCTCTTACCACCTAGAGAAAAATTGAGGTGTTAATTTCTTACAGTGGCAGCTAAGACAAGCACAATTAGGCAGTTTACTTTCTAGGGATTGCTCACTGAATTCGTCAAGAAGTTACTATGCAGCTGATGCAGTTGAGGGGCATGGTATCGATTCCTAGCTGACAGCAAACAGATGGCCTGTCAGCAGAATTGTTCATACTTTTAGTAGCGTACTTCATTAATGAAGCCAAATACAAGCTTATGTTTTCAGCTCCCTGCTATTAAAAAAGTGGTGCAATATACTGTAAAAGTAGTTTATTTGGTCCCATGTGTCATTCAAGAAAACCAGTTATGCTGAATCTGTGACATGGAAAAAAATCAGCCTTCTCCAGCAAAGTATGTTAATGGTGCCCTGCATTCTTTCTGACAAATTTTATTTTTCCACGGGTGAATAAGTGCTAAAATGCTGCTTTGCATCTCCACTAGTAGTAGTAGTGTATTTCTCTATTTCCTGACATATGCCAATGTTAGGTGTCAAGGGATACAGAAAAACCTGGGACAGCTAGAAATGTCAATCAGTACCTCTTTTTAGCTTTGTATCACCTGTTTTTATTTTTGCTACATACAGAAATGTCTGTTCATTGGGGGACAACATAACACTGCAATGAGACAGTGGAAGTGTTGTGTGTAAAAATTCAGATTTTAAAACACCTGACTACAATGTCACGTACTTTAAATTCCAAATGAAACAATACTCATTAAAGGATCAAATCCCACTCACTTTACTCTCAAAAACAGTCTAATTGAAACTAAGCCAGCCGTGTAATATGTGGTCTCTTGCTTATTATTTGTTTCCTAGAACTGAATTTCCTCAGGGCAGTGACCTGTGTGATCAATTTCACCAATACAAAAAGCTGCATTGCTTCCTAGTCACTTCGTAGGTCCGTATGTGGCAAAACAATAATAAGCTAGTCCAAAATCCTAAACAATGAAAGATAATTTTAGAATAAAAAGTATAGACGAATAACTGCTGTGATGATTAATCTTAAGAAGTATATCTGTAAAGATACTGACAGCACCATGGGTGATATTCTTAAATGCTGTGCTCACACAGTTTGTTGTTCCTTGGATATGTTTTTCCATGTAATATATGTACTTTTAAAAGAAATTTCTTCATATCCCTGTAATCATCTTTGACAATCTTCTAATTGCTTGACTAATTGCTTGGTAGTTTTGTTCAATAGAATGTTAGAAGGGTTTCTTGTGTGCTGTCACCTTTGATTAGTAAAGATCTTTATAGGGGAGATGGTGAAGTCTGAAGGCTAAAGTGGTCGAATTTAAGGGTTGTATTTGAGAAGCTGTATTTTTTCATAAATGTCTGTCATTTAAGAAAATTCAAAGTGTATGGAAAAGTATTGTTCCAAGGGTGTATTTTTGTACTTTTTTTTTTCATGTTCACCATTTGCTATTCTTCTATTCTTTCTCTCTCAATTACTATTGATGTTCAGGATGCCTGTCAGCTGATAGCTTTTTATAAGCTGTTCTGCAAGCTGAACACAAATAACATGACAGCTTGCAGGCTACTTGTTGTCATGGTGTTCTTACTTTGCTCTGGGCCATGCCATATAAAGAATATTACATCTCAACTCCTATTTGCATCAACCAAATATTTTAATATTAACATAATATTGGAATGGCAGGATGTTTATGACATTACCAAGAAAGCAGAATAAAATTATGTTCTGTTTCCACCTACATATTTTCAGCCACTCCCAGGCTCTTTAATACTACAGTTACAGAACTGTCGATTTCCGTGGAGGTAAGTTGATTTCAGGTTCTAAGCCCAATTAAGAAATTTGATTTAAAAGGTCTTTCTGATTGCATTTACAGGTACTCATTAAATGAGATGTAACACAGGGAATGTCACCTTACATGTTACTCATTGAACTGGCTTCCAACAATTTACTCTGAGGATGTCTCAATTTTAGACATTCTGTGCAAAATCCACAGTTGAAAAATCTCCAAGGCATTACAGCACTGACCAAGAGCAGGTGAAAAATAGTTTGTATAAGAACATTATCAAAATTATGGATCACAGAGAATTCCTGTGCTATGAAATACCTCTCCATGCAAATAGTCTTCCTGCAGCTCAGGACTGACTTTGGTTTATCTTATTGTCACAGTTTGACTTGTCTGTCATCCAAGCACCATGCAGGTGCTCCCCCAGCCTCCCAGGGATGGAAAGACAACTAAAGAGGCAGAGGGAAATGAGACTTGTGGGTTGAGATAAGAACAATTTAATAACTAAAATACAATAAAATTGAGAATAATAATGATAATTAAAATAATAATACATACAAGTATACAAGTGAGTGATATACACCCAATGACCAATGCTCAGCCCATTACAGGCTAACGATCCCAGAGCAGACAGAGTCCCAAAACCACAATCTTGGAAAACAGATAAGAGCCCAAAAGTATGAGAGACCAAGAGCCGACTGACAGACCAAGAGATGACCCCAAGAGAGAGAACTTCCAGATAGGTCCTCACGTATATACTGGGAATGACGTGCATGATATGGAATCATTGGCCAACACGAGTCTCAGTCCTAAACCTAAGGTTGAATCGTAGGCCAGTAATTGTGGGCTATGCTCCCTCCTAGCTTCTCCTGCACCTGCAGACACTGGCACAGCAGAGAAGCTGAAAAGTCCTTGACTGTCCTGGCAACACTATAAACATCAGTATGTGATCAGTCGTCTTCTCATCACAAATCCAAAACATAACCTCACACTAGTTACTATGAAGAAAGTTAAAGAAAAACGAGTTTTATTTCATTGGGCTTTCATTTTCTTTGAGGAAAAAAAAAGAAACAAAATACTTGGTATCATTTTTAAACCTGAAGTCTTTCAAAAGAGGAACTTAGAGAGGTTAAAAAGGAAGCTTGAAAAGGAACAATTTTGGATTTGCAGGAAGAAAAAAAAAATTACAAATCTGTCAAACCAGCAAACAAACCAATATACTAGCAAGACCCCAAATCTCAGCTAACATGGAAAGTTGCTGTGAAAAATACTGCTT
Source organism: Pterocles orientalis (assembly GCA_011057875.1). Lineage (NCBI taxonomy): Eukaryota > Metazoa > Chordata > Aves > Pterocliformes > Pteroclidae > Pterocles > Pterocles orientalis. Next base: position 2,708,892 of record WKFP01015274.1, on the reverse strand, counting down.
CTGATTCTAAAGCATTTTTCAATTGGGAAAACCTGATCTAAACAGCATAATGAGATCCAGTGGAGATACACTGATGCTGACAACCAACGAAGAACTGGTGTAAATACACTTCAGAAATGTATTCTGCATATAGGCAAGGCCAGTTCTTCCTGATAATATTAGCATGATTGCCTGAGGAAACTGAACTTACTGAATTTCACAGATACATGACTGCATTCCCATAGTAGAGAAGAAGTTAGAGGTAGCTGCATGTGAATTATCATGGTTTCCTCATGCATATTGTAGAAGAAGCTTTTTGTGTAATTTTCAAGTCAGACTTAGTGATGGGCATCAAGGTCACTGTGGCTACAGGTAAGGCTTTAATGCTAAGACAGCGTGGAGATAAACATAACCAACTGGGTTTATGATTGGTTTTACATAAAAACAAAGGTATTGTTTTTTCCTGAGATCTGAAGGTGATATTTCATCTTTCACTACTCATCGAATCTTTTGCACTCCTTGAAGTATTCACAGAAAAAACTCTGCTTATATAAAGCAGATTTTTTTTTTCTTGTATTCTTCATGATTCTCCTATGGTTTATGCCACAACCGGGCACAATGGATTCACCTGGGTCTATTTTTTTTGCGCACTGTTTCTCACTTTTCCTGAACAGCCTATTTAACTGTTTATTTCAGCAGTGTTCTTCCTTGTAGCAAGAAAGAAATTAAAGATTTAAGGATGCAATTTGCTTAAATTAAGTTGTCCCAAAATAGTTCCATTCCCCAAAATACTGTTGGTTACTTATCACTTTGCTTTGAAGATGGAGAGCAAGTTTTTCTTCCAAAGATCAATATTCCTAAAAACATGAAAGAAAGTGGAAATTAATAACTAATGTATGTCCAACCTGCTTAAGGCTAGTTAATGAACAGATCAATAGACGAGCATATTCTGTAGTCTCATAACATATTCAAAAATGAAAAGCCACCAGGCAAATTAGCTAAAGTTTTACAATTTTCTCATGCACTCATATTGCATCTTGTTTTACTCTCAAGAATTGTCACATTTTGCCCTCACCCCTGCCCCCACCTTCACAGCAACATATAACCCCAACTTGCTGGTATGAAGCGGACCCAAAACCTCTTTAAACAAGTCTTAGGTGAGGTGTATTTGCATATTGTCCCCTGTATCACCCACGGCTATGAAAAGATGATGCTTCTCATCACGCCTTTTCACAAGAAAAACAGCAGCTGAAAGTAATTTGATCATCTCACAGACTGCTGTAAAATACCTGGCATGCAACTACTTACAGTGAGGCTGAGCAGCATTTTTGAATCCACACTTTCAATTGAAACTGTGTGCACTTTGGACTTGACCTGCAGATAAGCCTTTGTATCTAAACTCTAAATCACGTTTTCAGAGAAGGTTTGTGAGTAAGAATTTTTGTACTAGGCCTATATAAGATTTTTTTCTCTGAATGTTGTTGGTCTGACACTTTGGTCAATTTCAAAATGAAAGATAAATGAAAAATAAAGTCAACTTTCATGTTGAATATGATTTTACAGTTCCTGGCAAATGGGAAAGATTCATCTCTGGAGCTCCACAAGAGAGGAATTTTAGTCCAGCAGGACTACCCTGAAGACTAGAAATGCACCTTTAAGAATACGTATGCATGAGCCAGCTTTTTAATGAGTATTGGTTGGAAAAGCAAGAGAATTAAATACTATACAATTAAGTATGTTTCATATTTTTTTAATATGACATTATGTAAGGTCAAATGCTTATAGATTTTTGTCAACACAGAATTATGCCATCTATAGTGTTTTTACCTACAGACACCAGAAAGATAAATGGTTAGATTTAACAGAATCAGATAAAGAAAATAACTGGTTTTTAGAGAGTCCCTAAGGACATGTTATTTTGGGTTAATCCCAGCAGGTAGATAGGCTCCACGTAGCCGGTCACTCACTCCTCCCCCAGCGGGATGAGGAAGCAAACCAAAAGTGCAGAAGTGAGAAAACTCATTGGTTGAGATAAAGACAGTTTAATAGATAAAGCAAAAGCTGCATGTGCAAGGAAGGCAAAATAAGGAACTAATTCACTGCTTCCAATCAGCAGGCAGATGTTTAGCCATCTCCAGAATGGCTGGAAGCTAAAGCAGAGCTTCATTACACGTAACGGTCACTTGGGAAGACAAACACCTTAACTCCAAACGTGCCCCCTTCCTCCTTCTTCTCCTAGCTTTCATTGCTGAGCATGACATCATGGATATCGATATATGGCCTGGGATATTCCTTTGGTCAGCTTGGGTCAGTTGTCCCAGCTGTGTCCCCTCCCACCTTCTCGTGCACTCCCAGCATACTCGATGGCAGGGCAGAGCGAGAAGAAAAGGCTTAACTCCATGTAAGCACTGCTCAGCAACAGCTAAAACACTGGTTTCTTATCAAGGCTGTTTTAGTCACAACACTGAAACATAGCACCAGACAAGCTGCTATGAAGAAAATGAACTCTATGCCAGCCAAAACCAGCACATATGTATAAAACTTGGGTTCAAAAACAGTTAAAAGATAAGTTCCTTGTGGTTACTTCAACAAAATCCTTTACTTGAAAGTAAAGCAGAAGTCTAGTGGTATACCTTGGAAACATCTTGCTGCAGAAGCCTCTTTAGGAGAGGACATATCTGCAGTTCATTCATTTACCCAAGATGCATAAAATACTTCTTAAGTCTGTGAAATCTGGGGGTTTTGAATGTTTCAGCTGGACAGCATTATGTAAGACTGAGTGTATTAAGTGCTAGGGAAAGTAATCTGTCAGGAAGAGGAAAGGGAAAAGAGCAGTGAAAAAAAAACAAGCAACTGCTAAGTCCTTTTCAATAGCGTGCTCTAATGGAAGAGCAATAGTGCTAAGATGGTGTGAAAGATCTTCAAGCCTCTTGTGATGCTGCAGCAGTTCAGGTGACCTTAAACTGACCTGAAAACACTGGTTTCCTGCAGTTCCAACCCAGAGGCCAGGTATCACCAGGCTGACAGAAAATTACAAGAAATTAAGGTCTGGACTGTAAAGGATTTGTTGAGCAGCATAACACAAGACTGATTTGGCTCTGTTTAAATTACCTCTTTGAGCAGTGTCCATTATTACAGAAGCTGGGAGGGTGCTCTGCTGAAACACAACACTGGAATGGATGGGTTTTACATTTTAGAATTAAAAACATTTCTGCAGAGTTGTCAGAACAAGCAGAAGTCTGAACAACAAGAACAAAACCAGATGAGAATCTCAACAAAACAGTGTATCACTTTTAGTAAGTTCTTGATCAGCTCAACATATGAAACAGCAAGCACCAGTTGAATGAACTGGGCCTTATCACCATGCTAGCATCATCCTTTGAACTTCATGGTTCTTTAGATCAGTGAGTCTGGTTTATATAAAAAAATAATGAAATTAAAATAAATGATCTTCCTAGAAACTGCTTTGTAGAAGCTTACCTCAAAACTAATTATTTTAATAGGGAAGGTTTTTTTATTTGTGTTCAGAATTTCCAGTATCTGCAGCTTTGAACATCCAATACCAGATATTTGCACAGACAAATATGTGCAATTCTAGTTTATTGTGTCAGATTTATTGTGCAAGCATATGGTCTCTCATGATCATGGCATAGGTACTAGCTTTCTAAGACAGGAGGACCAAGAATAAACACCAAGAGATCTTCATTTTTTCCTGTTGTAAAAAGCTTTGGTCCCTCAGATTAAATGGCAGCCTTTGTCTGGAATGGCAGGTGGAGCTGACAGAAGGCAGTATGTGACAGTCAGTTAATAATGCAAATGCAAATAATTCCAATAATTAACTATAACCCCTGACATATGTTCTCTTTATTTGAAATTCTTTATTTCAATTTTGCTAGCTTCAAGTCACAGATATCAGATTCCTCTATGCTTTCATCAAATAGATTAAAGAATCATCTGATTGTGAAAATATTAATCATTTAATATGATGGATTCATTAAACATTTACCAAAAAGCTGCCTATAGAAACCAAGTCACATTTTGCTTAGTTCTTTGAAGCATTTTATCTCTTCTAAAGCCTTCCAGTCTTATAGTTAAATAACTATTGATGATGACTGATCTTTTATACTTACACAAAGCTCATTCTTGAGATTTCTCAATGAGTCCAAGTGATCACCAGGGCTATCCCACTCTACATCTTCAAATATTTTCTAATTGTCTCTTTCATTCCCTAAAGAACTAAACATGCCTCCAAAGGACACTTTCTTAATATAATCTCAGAGTAGGTCCATCAATTTTGTGCTTACGTAAGTCGATTCATTTCCCATTCCTCTGAACTTTGCCAAAACCATTTTAAAAATGTATCATCCTGTGCACTTAATTAAATTTCCACTGTATTTGTTTCCTTTATATCTTCCTGAAATAAAAATCCAGCTCATCTTTAACCTCTTCCTTAACAGCCTTACAAATTCACAATGCAACATACCAGTGAATGATACGTGCTTAAGCAAGTATTCTCACAGATGTTTTTTAATATATTCATGTTATTGATTGGTTGTACTTCATTCAGTAACACTTGAATGTAAAGCTGTAAATGCTGTCTAAAAGAATCCTTCCTTTTGCCTGTTAAGTTTTCTTACAAAGGACTTGCACAGCACAATACGCAAAGGTAGGCTGGTACAACAAATTATGCCGATAGTGATCAGCAAATGTCCATCAGCATATTTATGTAGCAAAACATCAAGATTCTCCTTTGTTTGTGATCTAGCTGTCAAGTGAATTCAGTCTGGATGGGTCTCTGAATGCTCAAGGCACATTTAATGTCAAAATCTAAGATGAGTATGCAGAGAAAACGGTTTCACAAGAATGCAAATATAAAAATATTCTGACATTTATTCTGGGTTTTGAGAGTTTGTGACACAAATCATCAACCCAGAGATTAAGGATTAAATGACTCAGAGCTGCAATGGAATAAATAGCATTTTGCACAGTGCTGTCCTCAGCAAAGAGTGAGCACAGTGCTGATGTCAAGGAAAAAGAAAGCTGACCCTTTTGCTCTGACTTTTTCTAGTATCTACATAAGCTACAGGCTGGGTTATGGATGCCTTTGTACCTTCCCATAATTAACAGAAACCCAGTGTCCCATACTGTTCACTTTTTATTAGTTACAGAAGCACATACTCCTAGAATGCTGCAGAGTTTCAGAAAGGTATAGTGTCAGCATGGTCTCTCAAGCCATCTGTGTCTCTAATCTATTTTTCCACCTGAAATCATCGATGTTCTGATCTACAGAGTTGAGTTTTGTTTGCTATTCAAATAGAATCAGCTACATGTTACTCAAGATCTTATTATGTGGGACTGCAAATGACATAAATCTAGGCAATTTGTTTGGAATGATAAAGTAAATTTATCAAAAGCTTTTCTGCCACCCAAGCAGAAATGTCCCTAAGAGGATTTCTTAAGTTCATATTGGTTTGCTTTTATATTTAATGCTGTTTTGTAACAAATTGCTGATACACATTCAGTAGTACTCAGTACCGAACATTTGTGAGGAAATTATTAAATGGCTTCTTTCAGTTTGAATAAAACTTTTCTGAAACATTACTGTTGCAGAACTTTCCAGAAACATGTACTTGTAAATATTTTCAGTATTCTTCATTCATATAATGATGGCCTAGATTATTTAGAAGCATGCAAATGTCCTGGTTTACATAATTCCCTTTAAGAATATAAAATATTTGTGCTCTTTCAGTATTTTGGTACAAACACTAATAAAATAGTAACAAAATTCGTGAATAGTATCTTTTTCCGCATAGCAAATAAAATCTAATTAAACTTTGTTGGTTTTCCTTTTAGTTATACACTTACAGAAACATTTTTATAGGAAGCAAACATGAGAAATTTACTTTGGTGAGAAAGCTTCAAATCAACAAAAAATGTATATATTTAAAATTTTTGGCAAAATTTGGGACAAAGTTTTGGTCAACATGAAAAGAACTGTTTAAAATTCCATGCACACACATAAAAAAAAATCCTCTTTCATATTATTCAGCACAGAGTGCTAGAACTTGTTTTAAACTGAATTTTGGTGAAATTTTGTACATTATTTACTGAACAAAAAAATCCTTTCTGTTATCCAATATACCCTATAGGCTTACATCTGTGCTTATGATTGCAGTATCAAGATGTGAAAGAATTTCAAATACATTTTAAATCTATTGAGAAGACATAATAATGTCTGAGTAGCACGTGTAAGGAGACAGTGGAACTGTGGGTTGGTTAAATCACAACAGAATGGGTTGACAAATTATTCATATGTCTTTCAAATATTAAGAAATCTGTTTCTTCATTCAATATTGACCCTGCCAAATCTCCAAGGTCTATTCCACATTCATTAGGAACAGCAATCGCTACAGTCTAGTGTCACGGACTCCTAATGTTGTTTGAGGGACTCCTGTCCCCCTACCCATCACCCCCGATGATGCTGTTTGTGTCTCAACCATTTGGGCAGAGCACTGGGGCAGATCATTTCTAAAGAAGAGGCCCCACCATGTCTACAAACAGCTCTGGCAGAGCATGTTAGAAGAAAGGCTCTTTTGTGAACAAACATTAGCAAGTTGTTAACATTCTGAGCGACTGTGCACACCTGTTGGGGTGGTGCATGGTTCCTGGGGGCTGGAGTTTGTCTCCCTGGTGCAGAACCAGCTGCTCCTCCTGAAGGCAACCTGGATGCAGGCTGCTGCTCCCCCCGCAAAGGTCAACCTGGAAGGTAACATAGATACAGGGCTGCTGCCCCCAACCCGAGGGGAGGTCCTGGATGGACCAAACTGTATAAAAGGTGAGCATGACCACCAACTCTTTGTTGATCTGTCACCCCAATGGAAGGAGTTTTTGCCTGAAGTTTCTGCCTGAAGGTTTCTGCCTAAAGAAGATTTACACAGCACGAGAACAAGGGGGTGATGAAATCTCTAAGTTTTAATCTATGTCTTTGTCTGTCACTGTCTATCTGTCTTTCTGTCCCACTCTTCCTTATCTTTCTACTCTTTCCTACTGTCTTCTATCTGATTTTTACCTCCAAATAATGACTGAGCATTACTTGGTGCTTGCTTAACGGATAAGTGATATCTGGTGACAACTGATAAGTGTGAGTTGGTGCTTGACTCTGAGTTGATTCATAATGTTTTTTGCAGTTGCTGAGTATGAAATATGTTCACATGATTCATGTCAATGAGTGAGGGTGGACTTTGAGTATTTAGATTTTCCTTGTATAATCTGGATAGTGGAATGGTATGTATATAGTTCTTATCCTGTTGCCAATTTTATGTTAATCACACAGTATTAAGTGTGAAAAGCTTGGGTGGAGGGTCTGGACAGTTACTGGAAACCTAATTATACAGTGTTAAGAAGGTGTGAAAGGCTTGTGGGGAGGGTCTGGAAAGTTACAGGAATATTAGTTGCACAATGTTACTGGAACCTGTTTACATAGACCCACCTGCTGTTATGAATATGTAACAGGGGGGGCAGAACCACCGAGGGACCCCCAGAAACTTCTAGAAAGTAAAGAGAGCATGCGCTGAAGGTCATTCACATAGACTCACCTCTTCATGAATATGTATAGACATGAGGGATAAAAACTGGAAAAAGGAAATGTAGGGGGCTCATGCTTTGGTAGAGCATATTCTCTATTCTCATATGAGCCCAGCGTGCTGTTTGCTTGCCTTTTATTCGCTAAATAAATTGGAAATTCATTTGGAATCCCGTTTGGGACTAAATCATTTATCACACTGAGGTAAATAAAATTGTGTTGTATTGTTCTTTGAATCATTGTCTGACTCCACCTAGCCAGTGCTCCTTTTCGGGGAACCACAAAAAAACCTCACCTGACCACCCACTGTAGTGGGGCGAGATGTCTAGTCAGCTCAAAATGTTTCCTTCTTCTTGTTTGGAGTGTGACACGGGACTTCTCAGGGCATGCCAGTTCTCAGGGCACTGAATGCTGCTGCTCCACAAATAAATAATAAAGGTAAAAGTGGAATGGGTGAATCATTTTAGAAGCAAACTGGATTCCATGAAGAACTTGTTCAAGTTTGCTATTAAGAGAACTCTGCCATCCTAAATCCATCCCATATGCTAGCCATTAGATTCATTATTGATGATATAGATGAGGGAATAGAAAGCACTTTTAATTTGAAGATGGTAACAAGCTTGGAGTGACAGCAAGCACTTTAGAGGACAGGAATGAAGTTTGAAGTGATGTGATGAAATCAGCAAAATAGTAAGTAATTCAGTGGCATTAAATGCAAAGTGACACACAGCTACAAGACAGAAAGAATAACAGAAATGGTTCTACAAAAGATTGTCTGAGAAATGGAACACAGGAGCCATAATGTACTGGGACATATATGTAGGCATGCTGTATGTAAGGTACCTGGAGTCTCTGTAACATTAGTGTGGCTCACCTGAAGTACTGCATCAGATTTGGGCACAACATTCTAGCTGGATCAACTGAAGAAAGTCCAGAGAAGTGCAAGAAACACTGGGACTTTTCCAACAAAACCTGTGAAGAAAGCTGGAAAGTACTGGCTTTATTTAGCTGAGAGAAGACCAAAGGGAGAAACAACTGCAGCCTTCAGGTGACAGCTGATGTCACCAAAAGGTTGGTAAAGAGAGGAAAGCACCAATGTATTCTCCAGGACAATAAGTAATGGATTTAAGGTGCCACAAGGGAGATAGATGTAACCTATACGTTAGGAACATGCTGAGTGGCAAGACAGTTAAGTGCTAAAACACAACTGTTGAGAGAAGCTGGGGATTCTGCATCATCGGGCTGTTCCAAAAACAGGTTAGACAAATGGCTGTCAAGCATTATTTAGATAAAGCTGAATCTGCCTGGGATTAGTCAAGGAAATTAGTGACCTTCTGAGGTCACATCATTCCTATTCTTATGGTTCTGTGTCCTTCTTCAGATATTTTTAGCAGCTCTGAAACACAGACTACTTATTATACATTGCATGTATTGAGGTGAACTCTGAGCCACATTACACTGATTTTAACACAGCCTGATGGAACATTATCACCACACATCACTGAGTTAATAGTACAGACAAATCCTTCAAAATAATATCTGGGGTTTATTCAGAGAGGGAAAAAGCTTTGGTAAAGAGACAGTTACCCTTATTTTTATTTAAGAAATGTGCAAGGTCTATGGCAACTGTTGAAGTTCAGTTCAGTAGCTTTAAATATAACAGTTTTGTGGTCCTCTTTTGCCTTTCACTGCATTTAAGAGACAGTAAAAGACTGCTAAAAATAATGAGTTTGCCTCATAAAAGTTAGGCGTTAAAATAATAAGCTAGAGGCCATAAAAACAAATGTCCCTTGGAGACTTTATCCATCTGGGCTAGATGAAGTATATAGCTACTGCAGTTATTTTGCAAACAATGTTAACAACATTATTCTAAAGTTTTCACATTGAATCTTAAAAACCACCACACATATTTCTTCTGTTCCAAAGATTCCCAGACTTCAGATTTACACCTAAAACTCACAGATGGTCTTACACTGTAATGGACCAAACCAAATCACCAGCTCAGGGAAATATTTAAGCAACAGTTAAATCCATCTTTATTCAGCAAAATGTTTATATGTGCTTAACTTTAATAGTATTCACATTTAAAACAAAATATTTTTTGCTCCCATAGGCTTTTACATATGCTCAGTAATGCACTTGTTTAAATTCTTACCATGAATATGAAAGAGGTCCCTAAAAGAGACCTGTACATACCCTCAAATATAGGATTACTTGGGAATTGGAATGCAAAGCTAGATGCAAGTATCAAGGTCAGGCTCTGACATGAAACGCTGTGTTACCCATTAACAGTTGCAAAGTGCTGGCTTTTACTCTCAAGCACAGTGGTTATGTCCACACCAAATCTGAATGGAAAAGCGTTAGGTAGTTTTTCAAGGAAAGAAAGCTTGGCTGATTCAATATGAAAATAGCAATTTTTGATTATAGTATCTTTTTTCAGTTTCTCAGCACATAATATTCACAGTTTACTTTAGAATTACTTTGTCCTACCTTAATGTGGCTGATCTAATTCACAAAGCCTTAATCCAAAATGGTAATTGACAGGCACCGTATAACATTTACAGGAGAAAATTAAAAATCTATACAGCATCCATGAATGATGTAGCTTTCTCAATGAATGAGAAGTGTTTGAAATGAGCTGCTGTTATGGATAAAGAATAAATAACTTAATTATGAAGACAAAGCTATCACTTAATGACTATCTTCTTAAACAACTCAGTGCTCTGCAATAGTAAGCAGAGATCTGGAAGGACAGGTGTGTCCCCAGAGCAAGGAAGGCTGGGAATATTATATGCAGTACTTCCAGGGTAGCTAGAAAACATGTGAAATACCTCCGCTGCTGGAGCTGCTGGGAGGAACGCCACTGAGTCCAGCTCTACGCCCACTAATATGTAAGCTTAGCTGGAAGTAAGGTTAAGTCTTAGAACTAAAACAGGAACAACACTTGCAGCAAATGATATCAAATTCAAATCCTAGCAATCTTTTTTTAAAATTTTTCTTTTAGCACTAGGCAGGAGATACAGACATTAGTGCACTTTTTTTCTTTATTTTTTTTTTTTTTACTGGCCATTATGAAGAGGGCAATGATTGTGTTTGGGGTGGGTTGTTGAAAACAAGATACGATTTTGACCAGAAGTAAACATGTACTCAAATGCCCTACTGACTTAGGGCCTATTGACACAGAACCAGAGTCAAAGAGCATACATAGAAACACAAAGGTTCAAATGATCTCTCTCTTGTAGAATAGAGGAGAGACTCATGCATTTGCTAGACTTGGGTGACCATTCGTAAAATTTCTTAATGGTAGTATACAGCATCAACTCTTGAATGCCATTGATAAAGATTTAATAGTCTTGGCACCACACGCATGGTGAAGGCAGGATGACTATTAATCACCTTGTCTTCTTCCTTTTTGATTGAACATCCCATTATTATCCCATCATTTTTTTGCTTTGCTGTTATTACCAGCCACACCTCATCATTGGTCCACATCTCCTAACCTCACCTCCATGCTTTCTTCTAGATAACCCTCACCATGCATGAAACATTTTTTGAAAGTTCTGCTTATTATTTTTAAGCCCCATGTGAGTCCTTCTTAAAGACCTACTTCTGCTCTTTACAGAAAATCACATTGACTTACATAGAAATAGTTTTTAGCTTCCAATGATTACTTGACTGTTCTTAAATTCAAAGCAGGGCTCTTTATTCTAGCTGAAGTTATAACATGTGCCACAGTAAAAAAAACATGGTATCTATCAAATAAAACAGAAGCCGCTAGGTGATAATACCAAATATACAATAATCAGTGACACCCCCCAAAGTGGCAGATTATTGAACAAGACATGTACTGTTGAGTGAATTTTTAAGTCTCAAGATTTAACACTTGATTCATGGAATAAATCAGCCATCTAACTACCCTTTGGGCACCTGAAACCCTCTCAAATGGAATACATATTATCCCTGTTCAGCTATTAGTGCAGTAAATCTCTTGGTACCTGTGGCTCAGTTTGTCAAATCCCATAGGGTCTACATTTCAACATTTCAGAAAGTCTTGAATTTCTTAAGCCATAGTAACACTGAAAAACTCTTGTTCTACCTTATTTGTAAGCACCAATGGGACTCACAGATAAACTACTGCCTCCTCCATTGCTCTCTGCAGGGTCAGAGCCTCTGGACATGCTTCATGCCTCTTAACTACAGATGCAAACAACTAAGAGAGAGATGTTTTTGCCCCATAAGTAAATTGGTCCAGTAGTTTGAGTACCTCTGTGCCCGGTTTGGATGAGGGAAATGCTTTATCTTTTTCATCCTTCAAGCTATTAATACCCTAAATTTTGAGCCACTAGATTTCCTGGAATGGATATTTCTCAATGTTTCTCCTGTTGAAGCTGGTCTTTCAGTGTAAAATAGTACATTTTTTGCATCAGGAATTAGAATTTTAGCCTACCAAACCATCAGGCCAAAGAATTATTCTTACTCATTCTTACCCAATGAATATTTATACATTGTATTCAAAGCAGAGCAGCAGCTTTAACAGTAAAGGCCGAGGTAACTCTGTCCCTTAAAATCCCATAATGACGTGTTCAGACATTCTCCTTAAAGTTGGGAATCCTGGACTTAAACCCTTGCTCTTTGTCAGCTGGACAATATCCATCTAATCACATATTCCACATCTCAGATGAGTAATTTAGCTCCTGAGCTCTTGGACGTAAGTGGAGAAAATCAACTCCAAATGGATTTTTCTTTTCCTCTTAACATGACTAGAATATTAATGGAAATGGAGGAAGAGACTGACTTCACCTAATGTTGATGTAACATTTCCAGAGGTTACACAGCCTCTGTGAACACAGCTGTGCTGTTTGCCTTCCCTAGGTGAGCAGAAGATCACATCTGCTGACCTTTTCAATGTGCTTCAAGTTAGCCACAAAATTTACTTCAAAAGGAAAGACACGATAAGTTTCCCCTGGTACAGATACTGAAGGCAACTCGTGATGTCAATCTAACCTAATGTCCCTCTGCTTCAGTAATCACTAATGAAGAAATACAAGATGAAGAAATTTTTAACATACTTCTCAGTGTGTGAAGGAGCATGTGGTAGTGTGAATGGATATTTATCCTTGAGAAGGTTAAAAACCTCTATGTGTGTTTTAGTGGTTCACTATATGAAGTTTTAAGATAATGTGTCATAGATTGACAGTCTGTTAATGTCATTGAAGGAGGTTATAAATAGTCTGTAAACAAACATGTTAATTTAAAATAAAACATAATCCTACCTTTAGTCAGACAAGTTATAACAATTTAAATTTAATTGCATTTTCGTACACTTTTGTTTGTCTGGATCTGATTATGATCAGAATCAGAAATTACAAAATACCTGAGCAAAACATAACTGAATATTTCTAAAGCCAAAGGGAAGAAACTCCTGTTCCTTAGCATCCTGCCTTGTTATGCAGATAATAAATCACAATTTGGTCAAGGCAATTCAAGAAAATACGATTGTCTGAATTTAGTGATTACTAATTTAAACCATAGAGCCTCAGTCCAGTGATTAATCTGAGAATATTACACATTGTATTTTCAAGGTTTTTCAAGTTATTTGCTGCTGATTCTATTTTCTGCAAAATCTGTCACTATTTTGTTTATGAATCATTCATAAGCCATTCTTAAGTTCCACAGATACATTTGCTATCAATAAGTGTTTGCCAGATAGTCTAGGTATATAATTTTCCTTCTACTCTTTCCTTTTCTTTGGCCATTTACTATAGGACTAGTCATTTTTCACGATTTCTGACGTATTTGGTCAGCTAAATCACATGGAGTTATTTCTTCTCCTTGACAGTGTGACTGAGGCTTGGGGGAAAAAAAAGATAAAAGGAATATATGAGAATTGCAAATGAGGAAAAGCCTCTAGGATCATAGAATCTGCCATCCTGGAATAACCTATCTTGCATATAGTCCAATATTTTGCATCTGACAGTTGTCAGTACTGGATCCTTCAAAACAAGGCAGAAGAAATCTCTAACAGCAGAAAGAAAATAATCAGACAGCTCACATATTTCTTTGCCTAAACTCTGCCAGTTAACATCTTCAAGTAGAAGTCAAAATGCTTTTTAATGCTGTCATCATTATTAATTCCGTCTGTGGATATTCCTGATACTTTTATACATGTCAATTTGTTTTCATTTTTTTTTTCAAAATAGCAAATGGCAAATACAGCTTTTTTTCACACAAATGCTTAGTCAAACAGCCATTTACAAAACTTTCAGGATCAATACATTCAGCAACTTAGAAAAGCTGTCAAAATGTCTACATGTGTATCTGAAAGTACTAGTAAAATAGACTTGGTATTTCTAGTAATGAAACAAATTTTGGGCTCTTAGCTAGCAGCAATGGCATTAATCAAAAAGCCTCTGGGATAACAGAAGAATCCCTCAGAAACTGAGGAGGTATTTGCTCTGCTTTGGTTTTCCTTTTCTAAGGAAGCATAAAAAATGCTTTACATTTCTTATGAGCAGGTTTGAGTTTATAATGTTTATGGATTATTTCTGGGAGAAGAATTATCACACAAAGTTTAATTACATGTTGCTTATCCTTTTGCATGTGGTCTTTTACCATGGAAATCGTGAAGCAGTCTTGTGCTCAGATTCCCAAATAATCTGAGTAAAAGTATTTCCACTAAGATATACCATGATTCTTATTTCCTCCTAATTTTTGCCATGAAAAAAGTTAGTCATTTAGACAAAACACAGTTATTTAGGCAACAGTTTGGGACAATGCAGAGAGATGGCCTGATTTTGGAGTACACCTGAAAACAACTGTTTAAGACTGGGATGAATGACTCCTGTCTTAGACACCTAACTTAAACTCTATTTTAGACACCTTAGACAATCTACTTGCATCTTTTTCTGTGCTCGTGAGCCAAATTCTGTGAACTGCTAAGTACCCTTAGTTTTCCGTACAGACAGTAGGAGTTTAGAGCACACAGCTCTACCCAGGAGCAGCTCAGTCCCTCAGTCCTTAAAGACTAAAGCTTTAAGGAACAGAATTCTCTTTCAATAATAATCTGGGAACAGCTTATTGAAAAGTGGAAACATTGGGAGATAGGTGTTTCTGTATATCCATTAGTATCACTGATCAAAGATTTATAAAAGTCAGCATTAAGTTATTTTAAAATTTCATCCATAGGAAGCACAGTTCAGAACAATGCCACTCCGTCTTATCAGTGGGTTTTAAAATAAGACCTTTATTAGATTCCAATTGATTCGCACCAATCTATTCATTTTTAGTCAAATTAAAACAACTTTTTTTTTTTTTGTAGTGCCACATTTCATGCTGATACAATTAATGTGGTACGTGAGCATTTCTATTATGAAAATCCTTTCTTCCCTGCCCTGGTTTATAGTTCAAGCATAAAAAACTGACATGCATGGCACTGAAACTTGTCATACAAAGTCTCAGCCTAGGTGAGAATGTTATTCTTTGAAATACATCATAATAGAAAAAGAACAGTTTTCCCCATACAGGAGTATAATGAGGTAAGAGAAGCTGGAAACGTACCACTGGAACTGACCACTCAACCCATTAGGTTAGCATTTTTAATTGCAGATGACTAAATAATCAATGTGAGGACCAGGAAAACAGGTAATCTGTTTTGTCTTCACTGTCTTCATCGAACCTAATACAAGGATACGAACTGAAGACATGACCTCATGTAGTTCACACTCCTTTAATGTATCCTTAATTTAGTGAGGAGCAAACACAGAAAAGAGTCACGGGAAAATGCAGGAACTACAGCCATGTCCTGATGTTGCACAGACTGTGTGCTCTCATAACACAGCCAGGAACAATCTGCCCCAGAAGGAGCATCAATGGATAAGCAAGAAAAGAAGCTGAGTGTGATACAAAGTCAGGTTCACACAAATAAGCTGGGAAAGAGTCATGAAACTGCAGGTGTCCAGATAAAGGATAGACTAAAGCATATCTTTTATTCTCCACATCTGGTATTTATCCTGGATTGATGCTTTGAGCTATATTTTTAACCCAGTGTTAATGGAAGTTGAACAAAGCTCAGTGCTTTGCAGAGAGAGTGCACTCCTGTATCTTCTTTGTAGGCTTAGCGATGCATGCACTATGCTATGTAGTATTGATTTACAAGTACAAGAGATATACTGAGAACAACATCAAGGTTTGAGTGACCATTTTTCCATTTGCCCCCTAGTTTTAAAGGAAGCTGCCAGTCTTTCCTTGAGAATTGCACTCATGGTTCCTTGAGCAAAGATGATGTAAGCCAATGTTGCTGCTGAAAGCCCTCCATATACCAACAAAACCATCCTTTCACTTCAGCCAGAAGAAATGTTCATGTAGCTGCTCAGGGAACTGATCCCAGTTACAACTCGCCTGGCAAAATGAATAAAGATCAGTTCCCAGACTGCTGTGTTTTGTTTTGGGTTTTTGGGATTTTTTTTTCCATTACTGCTTGTGTAAACAAAAGTAGGGGCTGGAATGAACAAATGGGGATAGGATTTCTTCCTCTGGCAGCACTGAAAGACTTGGCTAACTTAAAATGCTCTGCTATGTTAAAGACAGTTTCCAGAACCTGCTTCCTACACAGCTTCAACTTACCCTTTGCCAGCAGTGCAAAATCAGACAAAGGCGCTCTGAATTCCAGCAGCCACCTTGACTTGTAACACGTTTGCTGCAGCTAGTAGCTGCAATCACTCTTTGTCCTGTGGAACTGACACAAGAAAGCCTAATTTGCTTGAAAATGCTTTTGAATTGAAGGTGGAGATCAGTGTAATAAACAGAAAAAAATGCAAAATTCAACCTGCTCATTTATACTAAGGATTTTTGTTTCAACACATGCAGTTCCCCTTCCTTATACCCTATATTCCTAAACACCAATTCTTATATCTATTCCACCTCTCATTTATCTTGGATAGAAGAGTTTGAGGGACGACGGAAATTAAAAACAAAATGGTAGGTCATTACTAACTCAGGTCAGCTTCCTCATGTTCAGCATCAGTCTCCATATATTTTACTGGCACTACTGAGGGGTCACTGGGAAGCTGCTGATGCTAGAGGAGGGTCTGAACTAGAGCTGCCACCAAGAGAATCTGTGTGGGGAATTTATTCCCCACATCTTTGCTGCACCAAGTCTATTCAGACTGATTACTTGAATTTTGCTTGGTACTCAAAGACTTACTCTTCTTTGGAAATCATATTCTGAAATACCAAAATTCCACGAGAAATGGCCAAAATTCCTGATATAATTGTATAAAAAAAAGCTTGTTTCAGGGAAATGGAAATAATTTTCTAAAACAAAATGGTGCTAACATCGCATTAAGATATCAGGATACTCTCAAGAATCTCCTTGAGTTGAGAGACACTTGTTATTCTGCTGTCCTTCATTTTTACTGCAAAATCATTTCCTGAGTACAAAAGCCAAAAGTGTCATTTAAACAGAACAGACTAATTTAAGCATTTAACTTTAGAATAGTTTGAGTGGCAAACTTCAATGTCATGGGGTATTTGCAAAGGAACAGTAATTGTTTGAATGTGGGAATAATGTCCACGATCAAAAGGAAAGCAGGTAGCTTGGTGCACTCCTCAGTCAAGCAGTAGCTGAAAAACAATCTTGCAACAAGTTATACATATGTGTGTGTGCATATATATATTTAAGTCCCACTGGGCTTATCTTTCACACAAAGATTGAACTGCATTTTCAAACCTGCCAGACATCACCTGTGCAAGTATGACTTTTTCTAAGAAAAAGCTTCTCTGTAGAACCTAACATACAGACACTTTGAGAGCGTTTGGGATCTAATCCAGAAATTATTGATGACGGAAAGCTTGCTATCCATTCGAACAGGAGACGGATTGTTCTCTTAGGACTAGATCTTGCCACACCTCTGGTAGATCTTGTATCAGGTCTGTTGACACTTATTCAACCCTGTATCCCGATTATAAAAAAAAAATAAAATCATTGTAATCAAGTAGAGAATACAGGTCTTTTCAAGTTCTGAATCAGTTCCACATTTCTTAGCACCTACCATGCAGAATGCCCAAAGATGAGCTTCTCCGAGATGCAGTGGATTAAACTATGGTGAATCTTTGCACAACTTCAAGCAAATAGATTTATAGAAATACACAGAACTGTACATGCAGTTCAGTCTTGATAGGAAAAAAAAAAGCAATGTGAAGAGCCTTTTAATGTTGTCATATAACCCCTTGAATCAATTTGACTTTATGACTATCTCATTTTTCAGTCATAACATCTCAGCCAAACCATTTGAAGCTGTTGTTTGGGTTTTTTTCCCATCATCTTATTTCTCATAAATGTGCAACAATTAAATGTAAAGTGAATCCTTTCATCAGCTTCTCTACAGATTTAAATAGTTACCAGAGAAAGAACACTATCCCATTTCCAGTATTAAAGTAAAATCTAGTGTTTTTTTCCAGTGCATATATCATTCAATTAAGACAGCTACTAGTCAACGTTTTAGGGATACAAACCTGATTGCTACCAGTGACTTGAACATGCCCCTTGTGATGGCAGAACCTGTAGGAATTGTCCATAGAAACTGACAGAAATGTTAGATTTCCAATTACTTGTAGAAATTAGTACAAAGTATGCAATGTGGACTTTAGGGAGTAACTCATTTCAACTGATCTTTGTTTAACCTTGTATGTGATGATTTTAGAGAACTATATGTACCCAAGGGCAGGCTTTCACTCATCACTCTCTCTCCCCCTCATTAAGATTCAAATGTTGGCACATATTAGTAGATAAATGACTGATGAGAACACATGTTGCCATATGCTAAACGAGAATGTAGCTGTCCCTAACTCCAGCACCAGTGTTACACTCTTGACACCAGCATTGCCATTCTGCTACATGACAGCAGATGTTCAGAGCCTTAGAGGTTGGCTTCCCGGTGAGGGAGAAAGCAATGACAATGAAACTGCCTAAACTCTTAACTATTACTGACTAAATTCACACACATACAGAGATTCTGAACTTAGTCATAGAACATTCAGGGCAAACACAGCTCAAAAAAAGACTGAAAGCTCCTAATTTTGAATCAGAAAAGTTGACAAACTTTAAAAAAGCTGACCCAAACTTACCAACAAATGTTGAGGTTTTCTCCAAAAAAAAAGGAAGACATTTTGTAAACACACCTCCCCATGAATTCTCAGGTGCCTGGTACTAGTTCACGGTACTTCTTTGGAATAAAAACAGCATGAAATAAGTGGTGCAGCTGGAGACAACTCAGAGAAAAATAAAGAAAAAGCAGTGAAAAGTTTCCTTCTGATTCAAAAGGCAGATGTATACTCCTGGTTTATCATATTCTGAGCTTTTTTCATCATCTTGCTGTCTTCACACGTAATAGCTAAACCCACTGGTTTATGTTTGTTTAAGACAACTTAATTAACTTCATTAACTTAATGCCTGAAGTTAAAACACAAAGACCACGTCTAAGCAAGAATATAAGTATATATTTACATATGCTATTGGATAGATATAATTTAAAGTATGGGCTTTAGTAGCTTCCAGGCCTGAGCATCTAACTTGATTCCAGAAGAATGTGGATTTTTGCCTCTGCTCAAGGAGAACAACAGCTCTTAAGATCTGAAAATCAATCATGCAATATGCCAGACTGTATTCGAATGATTCTCAATCTGAACAGAGAAGTGCAAAAATATTGGCATTTGTCCTTCAACTTCTATCTGTTGTAAGTATTCTCTATTATTTTATTAATTTTCCATAAGAACTCATAATGTGTTAAACATGCCTGTAGCAGTACCTTGGGTCTGCTGAACCGTGTGTCTCATTTCTTGTCTCTAAAAAGAAAACCTGTTCACTGGGGTATTTTAGAACTGATTACTGGTTGCTTGTGGCATACTCTCTCTAGAAGTTGTACTAAATGCCAGCATTTAATTTTTCAGCTAGCCACTGATCCTTTTGTTCACATTTGGAATATAATTAAGACCTTGTGCAACTTAACGACTTTACTGCAATCTTGTAATTCACTTACACTTATAAGCTTTTCTTCTTGTACCTTCTCCTTTTAGGTTGTTCACTTATATTTTATTGTAAACAACAAAGAATATATATGAACCACTTTTATTGTCCGTGTGTCACAGAATAATCATTTTATCAGTCATTTTACAATAACGGTCTTACAAGGTTAAAGTTCATTTGAAACAACTGAATGAGTGCTGAATCTCAAGCTAATGAAATGTCCAAGCATGCTGCTTACTACATAGTGAACAAATTAAAGCACACATTTTTAAGTTGTTTATTGCAATAAGGTTTTGTTCAATATGCAATGTCAAGTCAAAGCTGGACTGTGAGCATAATGCTTTACGTAGTTCTTTTTTTATCTTGAGGAGGATCTAAATCCACTGGGAAAACCTGGGTCCCAGTTTCTAGGACTGCAAGCAGAAAACAAAAGAATCCAAGTCCATGAAAAGCAGACAGTGGGAAGCTTGTATTTAGAGACTGGAAGGTTTTATGCTACTTCAGGCCATTAAGTCATTTTAGACAAACTATATGAGGAATCCACCGCAACTTACACAGTAAATTATTTTATATATTAAATCTCATGTCTTCCAGAAGAGAACAAAACTGTTTATATTTTTTATAATTTATTTATGGTTTATAATTTATTTATGTTTTATTTAAAGAATAGTAACAAAATATGAAATTTGGTCTAAAAAGTAAAAAGAATCTTAGAATGATACTGACTCCAGTTAATTTCTCATCTGCAATTTTTAAATATTTTGTATAAAACCAGTATGTTGATACTCCATATAATTTTTATCAAATATTTTCATATAAATGTTTCTTAATTTAGGGGTTTTTTAAAGGTTATATTTTCTGAAAGTCATAACAATATTTTGATTATCATTTTAAACAAAGTTAAAAACAACATCAAAATATTGAAATTCCTCCCAGGACAGAAATTTCACTTTCTCAGCAGCTCTAGATTTCGTCCATCTAATATCTATTCACCTCCAATTTGTATAAATAAGGCATACAGAATATTTTAAATTTATCTTTTCTGTCTTCAGTGTCTTATTTTTTTATGGTAAACAAACAATTTTTAAAAAAGCTTATGTATCCCAAGTATAACACCAAAAGCACGAAAGGAAAATTGATCTAGAAAAATACTGGAAAGTGACATTTAACAAATATAGAAAAGTGAAAATCTTATGAAGATATGAAGAAATTAGGATCTGAATCCAGTAGCAGGTGTGCACCAGCTGTTTGTGCACTTTGATTTACTTTGAAGGCTAAAAGTAATGACAAAGAATTCACCTCTCTTGTGCAACCTGTGTGCTAAGCATTTCACCCTTTTTTCACAGAAATTACCTTAACCCACTCAGGTTGTTCCAGTAAGTGAAGCATTATTCACTGGCTTAGCATGGCAGCACTTGGCTGTGCATGACACCAGGAAGGAATTCAGACCATGGCTTATTGCTGTTATACATCAGTGACATTCCTCTGGTTCATACTAGTCTGGCAGTTGCCTTAGTGGTTAGGCATTGTGCTTTCACAGAAATAGTAAAGCACAAATCCAAGCTCATGTTGCTTTATCCACAGTAAGAATTTTACCAGAGAAACTCAGGCTATTTTGGGAATACCAGAGCAAGCAAGGTCTGTAATATCCTCTTTTAAAGATGACAATCTTTGTGCTACAAAGAATGAAATCTTTTCTATTAATTACACTCTTCTGCAGCTCTTCATCTTGTAGGGCCATATCCTCAAAGGTGTTTCATTATCTCTGCAGCCAAGAAAGGTTCAGTATCTGGTCCCCAGCTTCCCACTGACAAAAGATCTTCCGGTCATTGCAAAGAGGATTTCCATGAGTAAAGGTTACTACAAACTTTTAAGTTGTTGCTCCTGACTGTCTCAGTGACTCTTCAGTTTTGTGATGGTTCTCTTACCACTCCACACACCTTCGTAATGCACTCAAATGATTCTCTGCAAAAACGTAACTGATGACAGTTACACGTCCCAGTGTTAAGGGCTTAATTCTGCCCATGGAGCCCATCAATGTTCGTGTGGTTACAGGGACTGTAATTCTGGGTTTCAAATCATGTAGTTATCTGTGAGTTCACTACAGTTATTTCAAAACCACAAGTTTTTAAATAGTAAGTTATAGTTGCTTCACTCTAACATAAAGATGCACTCTGACACTTGATTTGCTCTCTGGAGAGAGATCCCAAGCTACAGCCAGATGGCTGTGAGGCTCCTGCTAGGTCTGAATCATGCTGGACAACTTATAAGAGTTGGAGACTATAGTACGACACATTTCACAGTCTCTAGGGTTAAAATTTGATATGAAAAATGTAACCAAATCAGAGAGTGACAGCATCTTTATTATATTGCATTTTGGTTCTAATAGCATTAGAAGATATTGCAGTGAATTACTCAAAAGTGAGAAAATTTCAGTATGAACGCTTTTATACACAAACAGAAAAAGTTTGGAGTAATTATGGGGTATTAATGTGTAGTAAATCTGAGTTGAATACACCCCATAGGATGCTGTGGAAGAAGAGTTCTCCCTTTTTTTTCTCCTGCTAGTGAGTGATGAACATGATTATTTTAGTGAGAATAGGAGAGAAAATGGAAACTAAGCAAATGACTGCAGTACCAGAAATTCTACTTCATAAATTATGCTGATAACAAAAGTGTAGCATGGTGGTTTTAGAACGCTTGAGTTTGAAATTGAATTGAAATAAGTAAAAGTGCTTTATGAGCATTGCAGAGCATTTTCAGGAGGCCGTTTCCTGCCTTTCATGACGCAAGATCTTTTAATGAAATAGATGTTCTGGTTTTTCACTAATGTGATGCATTTTTTCTAGATTTTACACTGCACCAGAATAGGAAATCAGTAATTGAGCATTATGGTCTTTTTAGTCACTTTTCCTCACAGTGAGATTTGAAAAATAAAATTACTTTAAAAGCTTTTAGATTTTATCTTCTTTTAAATTTTCCTTTGTTCTGACACCTCCCCAGAGGCCAAATGTTATTATAAATCACAAATGCACACATAAAAGATTCTTCCTGAACTCACCATCACACCACGGATCCTTTTCACTGGAGAACACAATGAGAAAAGCTGACCAGAAGAGATGCAGTTATGAATTCATGTCAGAAGATCTTCCTTTTGCATATAAATGTAGAAAATTCCTGTCTCCCTTATTTCTGAAAAATTACCATAAACACCCTACTTTTTAAATCAAATCTGAATTCTTTGCTGCTTTCCATGACAAAGCTACTACATGTCCTGCAAACATGTACCATGCTGTTAATGTCTTTGAGACCATCACTTTACCATTTGATGATGTCTTCTTTTAGTCACACAGTGGCTCTTTTGCAGAAAACAAGTGGAGATAATACAATGCTGCTATAACAATTTCAGATTTTCCTATTTGGAAACTAGAAGTAGGAAAACATCAACAATAATATTAAATTGCTTTGTACAATAACAGTAATAAACTCTGCCTCTTAAAAACTTCGAGCAATTTCTATAGTTTTAAAAATTTACAACACTATCGTTTTTATCCTACTGTATTTTTAACATTAAAGGAAAAGCTCTCAGATCAAAAAAAAATATGAGTTGCTGATGATTAATCTTAAATGAAAAAAAAAAGATTTTTAAACTTTAAATTCTATTAATAAATTAGCAACCAAATTACCGGCATATGAAATATTCCAGTGACAACCCTCAGTGTGATTCTTATATGCCTTTAGGAAAATATAGATTCAACTTTTAGATTTCACAGTGTTTTGTTAAGATTTCAAAAAATGTTTTCTTGTCAAAGTCACAGATTGAAATTTCTTCAACTGGATATATTTACCTTGAAGACTTCCAGTACTTTAATTGTTCTTGAAAGAAAACTCTAATTGGCACTTGGGAAGTCCAGTGTACTTCATGGTACTTCTACCATCATTCAGCCTTTGTAGATACATATTGAGCCTATGTAAATATAACTTTGTATATTCAAAGAGTTTCAGAGTCCTGGCTTAAAGTCTGACTTGAAGACCTCTGAAAGTCCTCCTACGTGAAGGATATTTACTGATTCAGTTGAAGCGTATCAAATGCTAAGAAACTAAGCACACTTTTTGTGCATGTCTTACGAACTTAATGTGGCTTCTTTGGGGTGTTTGTAAAAGAAATTGTCATTTAAATATAAAGTTATAATTAAGAACTGAAGTTATAATGAAAAACTAAATGAGTTAATACTGTGCTGAATAAAGATTCATGAGACACATCTCACTTTCATTATATTTTACCATGACTATTAATTTTATTAAGACTACTTGATTAACTCAATTCCCATTCTAATTTTAATTCTAAAATTTTTAATTTTTACTTATGTTAAACAAAAAATATGCAGAATACTATCATGGACTGTGATCAAGTAAGGATCTTCCCTTTAAATATATGGAATTTGGTTAATTTTCCAGTCATTTAAAATTACAATGTAGTTATAACAGAGATGATGGTGAAACACAGCCAACAAATGCTACTGATACTGTGACTGCTGCCCATACAGAGGCTTGAAGCCAAATGGACAAGACATCAGCAGCGATGCCAAGAACTAGTGTTTGGCAGAGATGGAGATTTGACTCATAGATACATTCCTAAGGGAGGAACAAATACTAAATTGAACGTCACAGACATTGCCGCTGTAGCAATGCCTGGTGGATTGCCTCAGGAAATGTCAGTGGGGTAGATCCTTGCTTGAAATTCTGTGAGTGGGAAGAAGCTCAGGCTTCTCTCATGGGACAGAAAAGAAATGGGGAAGTATTGGCTTAAAGGCACGTTTTGACTTCAAAGCTTTCAGCATCAGAGGTCTGGTACAGGACAAACATAAGTCACTCAGAAGTCAGGGGCAGCTACTTTTTCTACAGCTTTTGTGGACTGTATGTCAGGTTGACAAGATATAAATTGAGGTGGGTTGGACCTCTACCATTACTAAACTGTCATTAATTCAAAGAACTGTGTTCAACAGAGAGGAATAATGAAAGACAGAAAGATACGCACAGAGATATGAAATACAGAAGTATTTACATCAGAGACATCTCCGTCACAAACAGTTATTCAGATTTACCCAAATAGACACAGATAATCCCTCTGTAGCATTTCTCTCCATCAAATGCAGAATGTTTATTTACTTGTTCTAATCAAACTTGTTTTAGAAACTCATTCATTTCTAGTCAGAGCACTGCAAGAAATATCCATAATAGATGTTCTGAGGAAAGGCTTTTACTCCGAAACATTTCTACATTGTTCATGTCAGATGGTATTCTTAGCATGGGAAGTGGCCAAACAGCATAAGGAAATTGAGATACAAAACAATGAAGTCTTCCTTTTCTGTAATGATGACACTAGTTTGTTCTGATTATCTGAAGAAAGAAACACTGGAATAGCTTATTTCAGAGCAGTATCTTTACTAAGATGTATTGCAACAGATGTGCATGGTTCCAGTGAGACTAATGCCAGACTCTGGCTTATTTTATTTAAAACTATAGATAAAAGTTTATTATATGCATGTAAATAACTTTGACTTGACATGGAAATAAATAACTCAAGTTGCTTTTAATGACATCTAGATTATTAACTGCAATATACATTGTTCTTTTTTGTAGACTGAGTGTAGCAGAGCAAATTTTAATTGTGATGCTTAGGGATTTTCATTAGCAGTGAAACCTCTTGTGCACTGAAATGAGAATATTCCCTAGAGAGTGCAGAAGCAAGCAAGAGAGAAAATGTAATGAACTGAGCTCAACACAATGAAGGTCAGAGTCAACATCCATGCTGAAAAGAGGTCACCTTAGGAAGCTGCTTTATTAAATACGACCTGGTATAGTAACACCTTGACAAGCAGCAGGAGGAAATCGCTAGTTAGTCCAGATACAATCAAATTATAAAATGCAGGTGGATTTGCAAGCCAAAATACATCGTAAGGAAAAGGAACTTACTGATTTGTAAAACAGAATATTACTTTGTTGGCCAAATCCTTGGCTTATACGACTACCAAGTACCAATTCATGCTGGTTTGAAACTAAAACAAATCATTTTTAAGACATGCAGATGTGTAAATTAGTTTGTCTCACCAATCAAATGGAACTCAGCAAAGCTATTGCTACAGAATTTGCAGAAAGGAGAATTACAGCTTCATGTTGCAACAGAGCAACAAACAGAAACAGATGTAAAATGTAAGTTAAATTCGTCCTGGGAATGAACTAAAAGACAGCAGGGAAGAAAAGCGTCCCCAGACAAACATCAATGTGTGGACAAACATGGACAGAAACAAACTGGATGATGAAGACCAATCAGCACCACAAGAGTCACCCCTGGGAGAGACAAAATACAGTACTTGGGTCACAACAATCCCCTGCAACACTACAGGCTTGGGGAAGAGTGGCTGGAAAGCTGCCTGTCAAAAAAGAACCTGGGGCCTTGGTTGACAGCTGGCTGAATATGAGCCAGCAGTGTGCCCAGGTAACCAAGAAGGCCAACAGCATCCTGGCCTGTGTCAGAAATAGTGTGACCAGCAGGAGTGGGGAAGTGCTCATCCCCCTGTCCTTGGCACTGGTGAGGCTGTATCTCAAATATTGTGTTCAGTTTTGGGTCCTGCACTGTAAGACATTGAGATGCTGAAGGGTGTTCAAAGAAAGGCAAAGAAGCTGGTGAAGGGTCTAGAGAACATGTCCTATCCGGACCAGCTGAGGGAACTGTTGTTGATCAGTCTGGAGAAAAGGAGGCTGAGGGAAGACCTTGTTGCTTTCTACAATTACCAGAAAGGAGGTTGTAGTGAGATGGGTATCAGTCTCTTTTCACAATTAACAAGTGATAGGACAAGAGGAAATGGCCTCAAGTTATATCAAGGGAGGTTTAGACTGGATATTTATTCACTGAACAGGATATCAAGCATTGGACCAGGCTGTCCAGGGAAGTGGTTGAGTCACCATCCCTGGAGGTATTTAAAAGACGTGTAGATGTGGCACTTAGGGACATGGTTTAATGGTGGACTTGGCAGTGTTAGGTTTATGGTTGGACTTGATGATCTTAAATGTCTTTTCCAACCTAGCTGATTCTATGATTCTGTGATTCTAATCTGGGATCTCCACAACAGAAGGATCTATATAAGGGTTATCCCCTTTACCAGAACTCATCTAAAAGAATAGTCAATGGCTATTTTGCTTTTTTAATTAGTACTTCTTCTTAAACAGCTTTTTCTTCACAGTTGCATGTCCCAGAGGGGTTTTAACTTCCACACTCTGTGGATTAAATAGGCTGATGAAAAACTGTGGCCATTCAGTCATGTTTTAATAATGTTGTCCTCTATTTTGTTCTCAAATAATTTAGTAATATAGCACCTGCACCTACTGATGAGAGAGATTTATTACAGTTGTCAGTCACAGTGAAGATTATAGTTACTACTTTACAGTATTCCAGGAAACACAATATTTAAGCTTCCAAATTTAATTCTGGTGCTACTGGTATTTTCTGTGCTTTTTTTCAAACTGTATGGATAGAAAAAAGGATAAACAAGTGTTGAAAGTAGAGGTGTGATTTTGGAATTCATTTAAATGGAACAAATTGATTATCCTCAGCTTTGCCTGTATTCACCCACATATGCATCAAAAGTAACTCGACTGACACCGATAGAGTTACTCTGCCTTTACAAACCAAATAGAACATGGTTCACTATTCACTCAGCATCTATGATGGATGGGGAGACGTCATGCCTAACAATTACAACACATGGCCTTGGACTGGCGTGCAACCAAAATCCTTTGCAAAATGAGAAGAATGTTGAGATAACAAATAGTTCTTTTTCTAAGACAAGTGTTACAGACTTCACTGCTATGTTAATAGACAGATGAACACAGTTTGCATATTTCAAACTATTTATAAAACCAAGAATTTGAGTCTTCACTACCACGTCTACAAGTTTTCCCCAAAAAATTAAAGTACATGGTATTTTCACATAACCCTGAACATATTCTCTGCATACACCAAGCAGACATGTTCTGTCCCTCCTTTCAGATGACCAGAAGCAATAGGCTTGTAGAAAGACTCTGAACCTCAGTTAATGTCTCCTGCTTCCCAGCTGAGCTTATTAGCTTGGGCTGAATTCCTCATTAACCCTGCGAATATGGCTTCTAGTTGGTTCAGAGGTCACACCTGAGAGGTGCCTGAAAAAGACTGGTGAAACTGCATTACATTGTTTTTAAAACCAAACCAGCACAGAGGTTTTAACATTATTTTAGGCACCGGATGTCTTAGGACTTCATACCTTTAAACTGTTTCAGTACAGCCAGATCCTACATTTTAAAAGGTGTTCAATAATCCTATAATCATAGAAGCATAGAATGATTAGGGTTGGAAGGGACCTTAAAGATCATCTAATTTCAACCCCGCTGCCATGGGCAGGGACACCTCCCACTAGCCCAGGTTGCTCAAAGCCTCATCCAGCCTGGCCTTGAACCCCTCCAGGGATGGGGCATCCACAGCTTCTCTGGCTAACCTGTTCCAGTGCCTCACCACCCTCACAGGAAAAATTTTCTTCCTAATATCTAATCTAAATCTACCTTCTTTCAGCTTAAAACCATTACCTGTCATCCTGTCACTACGCTCCCTGATAAAAAGTGCTTCCCCATCTCTCCTGTAGGTCCCCTTTAAGTACTGGAAGGCTGCTACGTGGTCTCCCTTAAGCCTTCTCTTCTCCAGGCTGAACAATCCCACGTCTCTCAGCTTGTCCTCATATGGGAGGTGCTCCAGCCCTCTGAGCATCATAATGATGCTTAAAACCAAGTCCATTGAAACGTGTGAGCTAGTACATTTTTAAACACTGTTTGCCAAGTCTGCTCATCCTAACTAAAAGTCTTTTGGGGTTTGCATTCTACTCGGGAAAGTGGGAAAAAAGAACTGATTGGGCTAGAAACAAAATTTCTAATGACAAAGTCATGCAAAATGGATGGAATTATGAACTGAATAGAGAAGAAAGGGCACAAGTAGAAACTAGATCTGGAAAATAGATCTGGGAGAAGACAGTGACAAACAGTCTTTTCTGTTCACTGATTGTTACAGAGGTTCATCAGGGTAGGATAGGAGTTTATCACCTGCTGTAAAGCATGCTTAGATGGGATAAAAAGAATGGTTTGTTGACCTTTTAACAAGGCGGTTGTTAATCTCATGCACACAACCTAGAATCTTGCTTCAGAAGTCAGGCTTGTGCTGAATCAAATGAACAAGGATCATGACATAATAGCAGCTGTAACATATTCAAGACCTCCGTATAAGCCAGATGTAAAGCATAGGCAGGGGACAAAAGAAAAATCTCAGCTAAGAACGATTTGATGGAAGATATAATTGTGTAAAGAATCTATGGAAAGGACTGGAAGACTTTTATTTATGTGAGCTCAATAAAATAGTTATTTAATTCATTAATTGTTTCCCATTTCTCCCGCTCCCCTCTCTCTTTGTATCTCTAGCATTTCTGTCTCTTTGCCAAACAGGTTTGATAAAAAAAAATAATATTATTATAGTTCTATAACTTCATGGCACTTTACAGATATACCAACAAGCACTGTCCATGGTGCTTCCTTTCAGAGAACAAGATCTTAACTGGCCTCTAGCAGGAAATAGACGTCTCCTTCTAAAATTCAGAATCTTACAGGAGACCTGGAAACACGACGGTATGGAGGAAAGTCTAAACCTCTATTTATAACAGTCTGTTTAGATTTAGTGTGGACTTCTATTAATGGAGGGAATATTTCTTTTGGAAGGGCACAATGAGAAAATATTAGGCTTCAAAAAGGAGCAGCAAGTTTTGCAAACTCAGTATGGTTGGAGATCTCAGCAAAACTTCCGTGGTTCTTAGACTCATCTAACCCTCTACATTAATTTTTCCAAAACAGTCAGAATAATTTTTTTTTTGCAGCTTGTCTCCTGCAGCTGATAGTTATTTGACACAGTTAATGACCACAGTGAGTATTGAAAGCCATCAGCCACTAATGACCTTCAGTGTTAAGCAGAAACAGGGTGGTCTCTCTATTCTCCCTGGCATAACAAGGAAAGCGGTCATTTTTCCGCTGCGGGAACTAAGAGTAATTGACACTATCATTCTAATAGTGCCACACACATTCAGTGATAATTTACAGGTGCAAAAGCAAGGAAGTTTCTCAATGTACACTAACATGTAGGCTCTAAAAAATATAATTTTGTTACTAAAAGTCTTCATTCCCATCCCTTTCCCTTTTGAATGTTAAAAATCAAGAACTGAACTCTGTAAACAAGACTGTTCAAGTAAAGGAAACACATAATTAGATCTTAATTTTAGAGGAAGGAACTGGTAATTGTGTGATTACCCTTCAGCTGTGGGAACATCTTGCTCCAGTAAAGGTCCCACTGATTTATATAAGGCCACTTGTGGAGGAAGATAATATTCAAATATTAATTTGGAGACTTAGACACTAAACTAAATTATTTCATCACCAATCCTGCAGAACATGCACTTGATCTAAATATTGATACCATCATATTCTTCTGTTAAATGCTCTCAAATCCATGCTAGGAATACTGCCAAATTAAAACTAATGGACACTTAAAAAGCAAATTCTTTTATGCATGATTATTTTATATACTAAAACTTGCAATGGCTGCATTTAAAAAAACCTAATTCTTTTGTCATTTTCTGTTTTTGAGATATTTCCCCAATCAGGTTATTTTTTTCCCCCACTTCTCATTTGGTAATGGAAAAAAGACTGAGGTGCTTTCAACATAGATGTAATTGCTTATGTATTTGGATCTCTGGGTATCAGCCACCATTAAATGTGGTCCAGGTTACAAAGAAAAAAAAATGTTAAATTCCAAAGCATCAACTACTTTCTTTAGAATTGTAAAAGGCCACTAAAGCAGCTGAATTAATTTTATGGGTCATTAAAACATTATTTAAAAAAAATTGTATCTACCGGCTAAAACAAAATTATTGTTTCCACCTTTTAAATTGAAAAATGTTTCTAGGTCCATTGAGCAGATTTTAAATAACAAATTTGAAAGGGTAAGAGGTTAAAAAAATCAACTAGAAGACTGAAATATGTCATGCAGCCTGGGACAAGGCCAGAATTAATACACAGAAACATCTCTATCGATATGTCATATATACATTTTCCCAATAACCAGTCGAAATTAAATCCCTGCCTGTATTTACCCCTGTTTCACTTGATCAAAATTGTCTAGCAAATAAATTTGAAGACTGAAACTTTATAGTCATTCAAAGTATTATGAAATCTATATATAAGAACCTGGAATTTAAACACTCAGAGCAATGAAACTATGAAATTGGACTGAAAATCGTACAGCTGTGCTGATTTATGTTATTCAAGGTATGGTCTTAATTTCTCCTATGTGATAATTCAGTGTAGGCAGTTGTTCAAGTATTTATTTCTTTTATATTTTTCTTCTCTTCAAGGAGAAGTTCAACAATTACAAGTCTTACTTGGAGGCAGTTTCAAAAGAAAGACCAAAAAAATTGTTACCTCTAGCTTTAAAAATGCAAATTAGTCACCTTCCCTCACCTGCCTGCAAAAAATCATCCCTCTGTCCACACTTTTGCATTGACTGAATCACCTGAGACAGCCTACTGATCAGATTAGACACAAGTTAATTTCTAACTAAATTGCCTCGTGACATATCACAAGCCATCACACGTCTCACAGAGCGGTGCCTCCATTATTTGCAATGACATTACTAGGCGATATGTCATGTTCAGAAAGCGCCATCTCTTTAATTGCCTGTCACTACAAAACATTCCTGTTTTAAATAACAACAAACCCCAGCAACTTTCTTTTCACGAGGGAGTTTATCCAGTTCCATGTTGAATCTTAGAGGAAAGGAAGAACAGGTCAGTAGCTAGAAAGGAAAGCTGCCTAACCGCTATGCCGAGCAGAGCAGAAACGGTCCCACCTTCCATCATCAGCTGGCCTTCAGCAATGTTATCATCCTTGGAAGCTCTTCCTGAAGGACAGTTCACAATTCTGGTCTTTCAGTAAAGCTGCTGGTAAGAAAGATTTGCTTGTAAAGGACCTCAGTGCTCTTCTGCACATCTCTGAGATGGCTGCACCTCTGCAACGCTCAGTGAGAATGAGATGACCCAGGCAGAACTTGGTCTTTCGAATTAAATTGCAGAGGATTTTGGAGCAGGGTTAAATTCATGTGGTTTTGTAACCTCTGGGATTCCTCAAGCAATGTCTACAGGAAGGAACTACTGATGAGTAGTCCCTGATTCCTGCCTGTTTCAGTGAACATGTCAGAGTGTCTCTCCAGTTTCTGGGCTACTGAGTATATACGCTGCCCCTTTGACATAGCTGTGGGATCTCAGCCAGGCTCCTGGGAAAACGGAGCGCAGTTGGGTCTGCCTTATACACACAGGTGTTTGGACAGGGTTTGCCATGTTATCGTTTGTGGAAACAGATAAGTAGTTGGCCTGAAACGTCGATAGGTTAATCCTAAAATGGATGGTAAAAGGAAACTAAAGGTAAAAATTAGATTCAGAGATTTTTTTGGCAAAATTTGGTAACACACCACCACCACCCATATTTACACACTGCAGTGATTAAGGATATTTTCATGGACTGCCACTGTCTCCAGGCTACCTGCTATATTGTGTCAGAGACGCATCTTTAATTTCATTTTGTATGCACATCATGACAAATAAGCTTGTCTCCCCTTTCTCAAACCTCAGATTTACATCTTGTCCCAATGTCTCCCTTGAAGCAAAAGAGGTGAACACAGCTATCTGGGCAAAGATCAAAAGGCAGAGAAACAGCTGTGTTCCTTCCTGCAGAGCCATTCTACAGGAACAACAGGAGAAAAAACACAGGGGGTGAGATACTAGTATTACAATATATTTGCATTAGACAACTTTTGCTCTCAACACCAAATTTACAAACAGCAATAAAAATCATCTTCCGTCTACAAGAAAAGCAACCAGGCATCTATATACTGCTGCAACTGTACAGTCCTCATGCAGATGCAGCATTTCAGCTTTAAAGACTACGGTTCAAACTTAGCAAAAGTTACCATTTAAAAGAATTTGATACATTCAGCTTTATCTCTAAGGTCTGTTTATTTCACATGTTGAAATCATCAAACAGCTTGTTGCAATTGGCAACTGTAGCTAAAAAAAATAGGACAAAGCATTACATTATTATGGCATTAAAAATGTCCAAGTACAAAATCTTCTATAAAAGGGGCTGGCAGGGGAAGTGCAGGGGGTGGGCTGTTTGAAAAACAACAGCTGTACAGCCAATATGTCTCAGTATTGTCTGTAGTCTCTCTGAAACTTCAGACAAAGCGTATTCAGAGTTAACTATGAAACAAATGCTTCCCTTTTTTTCTTTTAATTTATCTTTTTTGGCCTAATTCTATTGTTCTAATGTTTTTCAAGATGCCTTGTCACTAGCACACCTCCTAGGAACATTTATGGACTCGAGTTTTAAGTACATTTAAAAACCCAACTGGCCACACCAAAAACAAATCCAAAGGGACTGACTCAGTTCTAGAAGTTTCTTATAATCTAGAAAATTTTTACCTGAAGAAAGCAGAAATTATAGGTTACTACATTGGACACATGTTACACAGAACTCCTGTAAGAAAAAAATAAATCTCTTTTCCTCAGTCTGGAGAATGAGATGGGTTCTTCTAAGAGGTTCAGCCTGGCTCAGCTTGCTATTCCAGTCAGTCTTGTTGATTTCATGATATGAAGTTAAGTTAAAACATGAGTTC
Organism: Pterocles orientalis; assembly: GCA_011057875.1. Lineage (NCBI taxonomy): Eukaryota > Metazoa > Chordata > Aves > Pterocliformes > Pteroclidae > Pterocles > Pterocles orientalis. The sequence goes on along the minus strand of WKFP01015274.1, from coordinate 2,675,517 downwards.
TAGAAAATCCCAGATTACTTGTCATTTAAACAGGAATAATCTCTGACTGAAAACTAAACAAGCCTTTTTTGTTCTTTTGTTTCTATTTTACAAGACTTAGGGTTTTTGAATGGCCATGTAGCTGTTGGTGATATCTGTGATGAACAGACTGACTCACTGGGGATTTAACATAAACCAGGTTCATTTTATACCAATACTCAGCTTTGGTACTTCTGATAAGCTTCCATGACAATGGAACAATTATAAGACTTGAAAATAAATAATGCTTTAGTCCATTAGACCTTATTTTTAAAAGGATTCATGGCAATTCAATGATTGAAAGTAATTTGGCATTTTTTTCTCCTTCAGTAATTATTCTGACATATTCATTGCAGTTGAGCAAAACATTTCATAGGTCAAGGAGACTAGATGAGATTTCTTGGGTCATCAGATCCAGCTCCTTTTCTTTTGGAGTTAACCATTTAACAAAGCCCTGCTCATATATTTTTCACAAGCAGTCGTAGATGGAAAAGATACCAGATTATCTGATTTCACAACAGATGAAGGGGAAGATGGAAAAGAAGTAACCAGTTATCAAAAAGAATTTTGGGAGTCTTTATAACCTTTTATGTCATTGTACGCGTAAGTAACAGCTAAAGAAAGGCTGTAATTAGATTAGGGTATTTTTTTAATGATTCAGGCTTTGCATGAAAAGCTGTATGATGGGACATTTTTACTACCGATATAACTTGACACTCTTCCCTAGCAGCTAAGGATGTATGCATCCTCTTTTTTCATCAGATGCAGACACGAATATTTAGCTCTGAGGGCCTCTAATTTTATTACCTGGGAAACAGTTAAATACTGATAAGATAACCTTTACCAAGAGCCAGATACTCAGGAACTACCACATTGTACTTATTACTCTATTCATAAATCAAAAGACTAAACTGTGCTTTTTCCATATCCAAGGAAGATTGTTCAGTTACTGCATTCTCTATTTTCTATGCAATCAAATTAGATCATGAAAGATGTTCCAGGCAGTACAGGGCTGGTACCTTTTATCAAAAACTATGCATTAGACTTACAAGAGGTACAAAGAGCTACAAAGGAAAATGGTAAGTCAATATATGAAAAGTATTTGCATACTAGTGCTTTTTTAAAGTTTTATATTAAAAATTACATTTCTATACTAAACTAGACTATTACATCATTACAATATTGCAATACTTTGAGCTTACTATTCCCTTTAATGTAATTTCATTTTATTTTACGGATTAGACACCAAAACCTAATACTGACCTGGAGAGGTAAAATCTAAAGTCTATTATTCTATGTCTGGTTTTTACCCTGATTTGCTGTTTTAAGATAAACAAATCACTTTAGTTTATAAATCTGACTGAAAATATATAGATGTATAAAGTCAATTTCAAAAAGTTTGGGACTATTGCTTCATGGTAATTTCAAAGTATTATACTACGGATTTGATAAAATGGTTGTATTTGTGGGGGGTTGATAATGGCTCAATAAGGGAATGTAACCCATATAATCTGCGTAACGCTGGCAAACAGATATTTCTGCTATATTCAGTGATAATGGTAAAGTTTTGGTGAAAACACTTCAGCCCTTCTGAAGAATTCCAAACTGTTTCCTTCGACTGCCTGCTAGCCATTATTCATCGTATGTGATTTGTGATCTAAGCCAACTGACTTCTCTTTTTTTCTGCTGTCCAAACAGATGCCTGAAAAATCCTAAACAGGAAAATAGAGATCAGTAAATAACAAGTAGTGAACAACAGATATGGGCGTTAGAGTATGACTGCCTTTGTTCAAATTCAAATTCAGGTATTCATATTCTCCAAAAACAGTGCATCGCATGAACATTTGTGCTTGGCAAGCAAGGTATTTCATGAGGGTTGTATGCAACAAGTTTCAGGGGATTCACACCAATGTTGTTAACATTGTTTATTAGCATTTATCTGTCTTCAGGCATTTGGAGATTCTTGTATGAGAAGCTATAAATATACACAAAGTGCAACACTGTTTTTCCTGGATATCTAAATCTTTTCTTCAGATAAAAAAGGCAATCACATATATACAAAAACACTCAAGTGAGGTGCTTTCTGGGTATTTAACATTCCTTTTAAATTTACACCTATAAAAATACACATGCTTAATCACTTCCTGCACGATCTATACATTGAAAAATTACAATAATTTCCCACCTTTGGGGCAGGGAGGAGGCAGAATTTCATAAGCATACACTGTAAACCCACTCCCAGGATATAAATCCATGAGAGCACACGTCTCTATCCATTTTCTTCAGTTTTAACTGAACATTAATCAAGAACAGGGATCTTATAGATACTGCGCTAGATCTCCAAGCCTAAGTCAAGAAACATTGCCAGCAAAAATACCCAGATTCTGATTTTATGCTCCTCTCCTTTCCCGGTCATTCTAACAATTATTTAATCCATTTATTTTAGTAACAGGTTAAAAAAAAGTTAATAATCCACTGGTATTATCAGAATTACTTCTCCAAAGTTAGGCACATCTAGATGATAGAACACCATGCAGACAAGCTGAGCTAGTACCAAATCAGAACTTGAAGCTGTTTTTTCTTCACAATCCACCTACTGTGGCAGTATCGTTTCTGATTTCAGCTTGAGCTCATTCTAAGTCTGCTTGAGCATCTTTTCACCTGTGACATGTAAGTACTAACAACACATCTAAGCATTTATTAGGATTTACAAACCCAGCCCCTGGATAAATATCTAGCTTCCATGACCTTCACTCACCTTCTCAGATAACTCTGTAAATCCAGATGCACATTACCTGCAAATGTGTATCTAGTTCAATTGCATGTGATCCTAAGTCAGGCTGATAGAAAATATTTTGACACAGCAGTTTTGCATCCACATTCTCTAACCTGACAGAAAGAGTAAATTCTGTCACAATAGATAAGTCTAAATGCACCATTCATGTGCTGTTTTAACTTCTTGTAACACAGATCATAACATACAGTTTATAAATTGATAAGAATATTTTTGTAACATTTATTTTCGCTGTTCACTTTTGTGTTTTTTGAGGTTTCTACTTGTTAGAAGAGAACAGATCTGTGATCTGTGGCAAGGACCAGTGGGACATGCTTCAGAGACCATAAAACACAGCACAAGTGGAAGGAAGCTTTCTCTGGGACATCCCCTTCACTTCCTGTAAACTGGTGGTTGTACGTTTCCAGACTTCCAGACTGCGAGCTGGAGAATCACCACTTTATAGATTTTAGTCCTGTATCTCTTAAACACTTTTGGAAATCTCACCTCTTACGACTGAAGTTTGGAAAATATCTCGGGAATAAAACTATGGTGACCTCAAGGCCTTCAATTAGTCCCCAGATAATTTTTAAATTCTCATTAAAATTTATGTACTTTCTTGAACTGACACTTCTATGTAGAACTGGGGAAAGTGGCTAATAATACTAATATTTTTTAGAAGATGCCTCCTATGAAGCACTTCAGTTTACACTGTTACACTGTTTCATGTAGATAATTCAGTAGCACTGAAGCCAGGCAAATAGAGTAATCTATTTTGTTTTTATAAATTGATCATGCAGTAGATTTTGATAAATCACCCCTTTTACTGTAGCATGGAATTACTGAACACTGAAAACATTCAAATTACTAAATAACAGTCAAATATATCTTCTGTGTTAATGCTGATGTGAATTTTACACTGACTTTGACCCTAGAATATTTTTTTCATCTTCCTACAGGCTGTCTATGCACAATGATTTACTGTTAAAGCAAACCGTTTATATATGACAGTGTGCATGATTTCTTTTCTGCAACTGACCAAAAATATCACAAGAATTTAAGATACAAATTTAACATAGCTAACAATTCACAGCTAATCAAATTAAAATTAAGAAATTAAATGTCACTTCAAAAATAGCAGGATTATTGCTGAATATTTGTGTCTTTCTAGGCTGGTGATAACTATGAAACTCATTTTAGTTTAAGATGCTGCAAATGGATTCCTGTGATAATGAGCTTGCATTCATGAATACTATTATTTCTATTGGTAAATTAAATTTCCAAAGAACTCAATTACCTCAACGTAAGAAATGCTACAGCAGAAAACAGCTGGGGAAGGTAGTGAAACCCCTAACACTGTGGGGCGGTTAGTCAATACTGCTCTAAAACAATCATGAACATAAGATATGGTTTTTAAAGCGATTGAGAAGGAAGAAATGAAAATTAATGGAAGTAGAAAGTCATCCCACTGTTGCTGAAATCTTATCCATAATCTTCTGAGGGCATTACAAAGGTAAATGACATAAGGGAAAGATATTCAAAGACATAGAAGGACAAATAAGTGCCCAACTCTCATTAAAAGTTTTTGGCTGTTTCAAATAAATCCACTAGAATCAAATATAGAGCCTTAACTTATGGTGAAATGGGAAACAAATTGTTTTCCTCATAGCATTATGAATTGCAGTGCTAAACCATGGAGGAGAACAATTTAGATAACCCTATCACTGACAACTGAAAAAAAATCAGGATTTTTTGTATTGAACAAGTGAGTGATGGTAATGAGAAATGTATCAAAATGACAGCACAGAGACATTCATTGAGATAAACCTACCCATAAAGAAGGCACCCACAACATCCTGATGATGATTTTTCAGCAAGTTCATGACATACAACTATTTGACATCTTTCATGAAGAAATTCCTTAGAGCAGCACTAAGCACTTAGCAGCACTGAGTACTTTGTCTTAATCCAACAAACACAGAAAACACATGGAACAATGATTTTAACCACATTCTTAAAGATGAGAAGGTACTGTTTGATTTGCTAAACAATGGACAATTGTGCCTGTGCAGATTCTACTAAAGATGAACTTCAAATATTAATGTCACAGAATCATAGAATCACAGAATGGTTTGGGTTGGAAGGGACCCTCTGCCATGGGCAGGGACACCTCCCACTAGACCAGGTTGCTCAAAAGCCTCATCCAACCTGGCCTTTCAATCTAACTTTTCTGTCTGAGACCACAGTGCCTGGAATATATAAAGAGGTAACCAAAGTATCACAGGCATGTCTAAGAACTTCTGATTCAAGCTCAAACTCTTGGTTTGCTCTGGTTTATCTAAATGGCAACAAGAGGGTTTAAAATACATGACCTTAATCCCTTCCCCGCTCTCATCACAAATCTTGAGCAAGGCTGTATTCCTGGAAGTGTGAAGAATTGAATTATGTGTCTAAGAAACATGAAACCCTTTTGAGCTCTGTAAAATACAGAAAAGGAATTATACTGCAGTTTCATGCAATCATCTTGTTCACAGGAACATACTCTTATTTTAAGTAGAAAGATATATGCCAGTTTGGCCCAGCTTGGCGATTCCATTGCAAAGCTGCAGACCACTGGTTCCATGGGAGGATAGACACAATCCTGGCTTGAAGTGCCCTTCTGTATCTGTGACAATCAGATTACATACAGCAAAGCCTGGGAGAGTTCACTGAGCTTCACAATTTCAATGCAAAAAAAAAAAAAGGCAACAAAAATATGGATAAAAATTTGAAATGTCTTCTTATTTCACTACTTTTTAACTTCAGAGAGGCAGTAAAAGGAGTTTTCAGCTAATGGTAGTTCTAAGGTGATTTAATATCCTCAGATGGAAGTAGCCACATAAAGTGACAATAGATTGGTATTTGTTATTTCCTGGCATACACACAACTTGTTCTCATTTATGTCGCAACAAACTGAAGAAATCTCAGCACCGTTTATGGGTGAGGAAAAAAGTAATCATTTGCTAAGTGCCATGTACACAGTGAATGATGTACTAAAGTATTGCAGCATTTAAGATAAGAGTAGAAGTGTTTGAACAGCAGTGTATAACACTTCATAGGAAAATACCGCATCAGCCTGGAGAAAAGAAGGTTCCAAGGAGACCTAAGAGCAGCCTTCCACTACCTAACGGGGGCCTGTAGCAGGGATGGGGAAACACTCTTTATCAAGGAGTGCAGTGACAGGACAAGGGGTAATGGTTATAAGCTGAAAGAGGATAGATTTAGACTAGATATTAGGAAGAAATTTTTCACTGTGAGGGTGGTGAGACACTGGAACAGGTTGCCCAGGGAAGTTCTGGATGCCCCATCCCTGGAGGGGTTCAAGGCCAGGCTGGATGAGGCTTTGAGCAACCTGGGCTAGTGGAAGGTGTCCCTGCCCATGGCAGGGGGTTGGAACTAGATGATCTTCAAGGTCCTTTCTAACCCATTCTAAACACTCTATGATTCTATTATTTTCTCTGTGCATTAGAGCTAGCTCAAGTCTCCTCAGTAAGACAGACAAAAAATCAAGTTAGATGCTCCAAGCCTGAAGGGCCAGTCATTCTGACCATAGGAAGGGGAGGGAAAGGAAAAAAGATTGAGAGGTACAGTAGCTGGAGCTAGCTCTGATGACAGCCCACCCCGCCGCCCCCCCTCCCCCCGAGCTTGCTGTCCCTATTCTCTTGCTGTGAGTGTGGGATGGTGAAGGGGGTAGTGGCACTGCTAGAGGCAGCCACCTTCACAGGAGTAGCCATCATGCTTTACAGTCCATTGGGACCTCAAAGTGGGCACCTGTGCTGCCAGCTTGTTTGACTCAGAGACACAGCTCCTGGCAGCTTGTTCTGGGTGGATGATCATTTTAGCTTGTGCTTAAAGCCTGCCTTGCTGCATCTTGTTGCACTTAACTAACTTTCTTTTCCCAAGTAGCAAGTAATAAGACAAGAGGAAATGGCCTCAAGTTGCATCAAGGGAGGTTTAGATTGGATATTAGAAAATATGTATTTTTTAGAAAAAATTTCTTCACTGAAAGGGTTGTCAAGCATTGGAACAAGCTGTCCAGGGAAGTGGCTGAGTCACCATCCCTGGAGTTTATTTAAAAGATGTTTAGATGTGGCACTTAGGGACATGGCTTAGCGTTGTACTTGCCAGTGTTAGGTTTGTGGTTGGACTCAATAATATTATTATTATTAAACCTAAATGATTCTATTATAAAGTCCTTAATACAATAGCAATGAACCAGAAACTAAGCATAAGCCTTAACAGTGATATGTTACCTTTCTGTACCATGTTGCTACAGGTCCTGAGGTACTAATTTTCCAGGTATTTTGTTAATGATGCTTTGTAAAGATTTTCCATTGTCTATTTCCATCTTGTTCCCTAAGTCATCACATACCATCCCTGACAATCTGCAACATATTAAAATTCAGCATACAGGATGTTTCACGGAATTGCAAGAATAATAGCAACAATTTTCAAGAAATTAAAGATCTATGAAGCCCTATGTGGCCATAAATCCAAATTCCAGAAGAGACTCATTTTGTTTCAGCAACTGCAAAGATGGATTTATATACGTGCCAATTAGACAAACAGATTGTTTCAGGTAAACAAAGAAGGTAGCTGCTATACTCAGAGTTCCTTGGGAATCATATTTTTCATCAAAGATTATTTTTATACATTCAGTCTCTCAATCTGGGTTCTATTGTGAACCTCCAGGACTGTACAGAAAATTATAAAATTCTAGGGTCAATGCTTATATATTCCATTTTAAAAAATAAACACGCGCAATGTATGACAGCTACATCAAACCTCCAAGATTCTTCCAAAAGATTTTGTTTTGAGAAGTCCTGCTGAATTAGAAGAGTAGAAGAAGGGAGAAAGAAACATCTGTATCCAAAGAAAAAAAAGGTCTTTGTTCTATTTCCATTGACAGGAGACTGCTTCAATACCTTGCTGATTATTAGACAATAAAGGATAAACAGGGTTTAGCCTTGATAAAGTTTCATCTGGGTCACCCAGATTCATATCCAGTTCCACAAGGTTTCAATACCAAGAAGAAGAAATCCACAACACTGGAAGGAAATGAACTTTTGAACAGAAAGATTTTTGCCAAATTAAAACCATCCTAACATAGTCAAGCATTCACACATGTACTAAAGAATAAGCAGGTAAATATTCCTAGCCAAATCACAACAACTACACAACAGATAAACTTGAAATCGATAGTACTGTAATTTCAATGAGAGATCTAACGTACTTTAGCTCTTTGCTGTTCTCTTCTAGATTACAGTTTATGTAGCTAGGCAAAATTTTCAGACAATGTGATAATTTTTTTCTGCTCTGGAAAGAAGCAACAGAAAAAAAACATACCAAGTTGCTTCTTATAAATCTAAAGCTTGAAATATTCCTATTCTACCCGAAGGCTAGGATAAAAAATAAATTGCATTAGTATTTAAAAATGTATTCCTCTTATTTCTTTATTTTCTTATTTTTCTTTACAGCACGTGCTTCTAAAGATTTTCCATTTTACTGAAGCTGAGAAGGCAAAACCTGACTCATTTTACAGATATTTAAAAGTATGAAATATGATTTTATAACTGCATGATGAGTTTGAAAAAGAATAAGTTAATGCATTACTTTGTAGTACAGCTTGTTCCCTAATCTTTACCCTTTTATCTTCTTTTGCACTATAGGTTCTCTATAAAATGATAAATCCCAAACTCTACAGACAGCTGAGAAGCACAGTTGTACCAATTTACAGTTTAACAATATGGTAAACAAAACCATTATTCTCTACTATAAAGACAGCATTTATATTGATAAAAAAAATGGGCTATGTGCAACTGAAACCATGGCGTAATAGCAGACACCAGAACCTTACATGGCTATATCCAAGGGTTTAGGACTTAACTTTTTAAAAGTTATGAAATTGTGACACAAATTACCATATATAATTTACTACTTCTGTAAAGCTAGAGCTTTAAGAGCTTATCATACCCAGGAGCCAGTTTGATATGTCTGTATTATATGGAAGAATTATGTTGTGGGGGAGAACAACTCATCTATTTCACCATGGCATTGTATGCTCAAAATTTTCAGCAGTTACTCTCATGAAAGAGATAATCCCTACTACTTTGAAGAAAGGGAGGTTTTCTTGTTGCCTTCTTTGGAAGAAGGATTGAACCATCACTAAACATCAAGTATTTAAGAGCTACTGACTGCAGTGAGAGCCAAGGGAGATACAGCATATTCACTATCTCTTAATAGATTTTAATCTGAAATGAAATTAATCTAATTATTGTCTTCCACAGCAGTGAATTCCTAAGTGCCACAGCTACACTCTTGAAACTTTATAGGAATTAGATATTTCTTATAAGAGGGGATCAGGATTTACAGAGCTGAGAGTCCAGATATACCATTTTGGCTTCTACTTCCATATAATTTACACCCTTCCCCTTGTTTCATACTCTGTTCCTTTCTTGGATGGAAGTATTCTCTTCCTATCCCGTCTGTAAGAAGATTGAGCTAAAACACAGGATGTTCATCAGTAATCCAAAAACCCCTCTCTGCTGTAAACCCTAAAATATCAGACTCCATGAATTGATTTTCTTTCATTCTCTGCTGCAGGCGCAACTGTTAATGAAGTTGCCAGGTCTGTTGAGATTCTAAAGATTTATTTGTTATACTGAACATAATGCCAAGACAGAGAGTTATTGGTTGCTTTACTCTGACAGTTTTATTCATGAAGCAGAATACTGGAACTTACGGAAGCTTAGCTCACTCAATACATCATTCCTGAAACTTAGTTAAAAGCTTAATGTAAACTTAGTTTAAAGGAGAACAATTGCCTTTAAGAAGCAAATATTTTATAAATAAATTGCCTAAAAACACCTAAGTGAATTATTCTGTCATATAGTCACTCAAAGGAAAGTTGTGGGCTGACTTCTTGCACTAGTCCTTAATCAATTCAAACCACAGCAGTCAGTATTAGAAATGTCCCTTTAAATGTCCTGCCCTATTTGGTTTGTGTCACTATGCCCTTTCTTACTCATATTTGAGTTCAGATGCATCAAGGCAAACGTGGGGTCCAAATTTGGACCTCAGACATAAAAAAAAGCTTTGAGACAACACACTAGTTTCCTACTTCTGGCAATAAATAAAACCTTTCAATACTTATTATTTGTACAATAGCAGCACTATGATTCACTGGCAAGAGAGGAACAACACTGTGCAAGGTGCTGTCTGCTCAGATTCAACACCAATGACTCAGACTGGTTCTCTTGTGGCTCCTCGACCCACGTGGCAACTGCCACGCTTGGCTGTGAACTACCACAAGAGAGGGATTCATCATCACGATTTTAGGGAACAAATTAAATATGGACTGCTTATGGAGAGCTGTTAGTCATCAACACACATGCATACCTTTGACACTGTTATCCCTAGTCATTCAGAGTTATCTCAATGAGTTCAAAGAACTCAAAGCTTAGTTACTTCTAATTTATTTTTAGGAAAGTTAAACAAGTAATTGCTTTCAAATTGAGATTTTTTTTTAATAAAACACCTTGAAATTTAAACCCATCACAACTAGGAAATCAGTAGGACTACCTTTCAGCTATATGACATATGACATAGCTTAGAAAAAAAAACTCCACTTTGAAATCAGCAGGAGGAAAATTATTGAGGCAGATGAGAGGCTTTTTGGAAACTGAAAGGTCACACAGAATGTTTCCAAATCAAAAGTAGTACAATTTAAAATTTTGAGAAAGCACAAATGAAAGTGCTGAAATGAACATAAAACTCTGATTCTACATGGTTGCTTTTCTTTCTCGGAAGATCCTGTATAGAAAGCGAGTTGTTCACTTCTGCAGAGATTAATTTCTTTATGAAGAAAAGTCAGCAATTCAACTGAATCTAGAAAGTGAAAAAAGGTCTTAAAATGTTATATCCCACTTTGGTGGACACTGACTCCAAAAACTGGAAATAACAAGTTTGTTTTAGCTATTGTAATGCACAGCATTTTGGTAGGAATTAGGTAAGGGAAAGCAAATTTGATTTCCTGAATCTTTTAATAAAAAGTATATATTTTTTAAAAATCTTAATTTGGCGATCAAAAAGTTAACACCCTGAACATCCTAAACATTTGAGATTTATTGGACCTGAACTCCTAGCATGAACTGAAGCATGGATGTGTACATTTTCCAGCAAAAATGGGCTTTTCTAGAGTGAGTCCATGCTGCTACAAACCAAGTTCAGGTACCACAACCACCTGACCCGAACAGACTTTGGGTGTTTGGTCTCCTCCTCTCACAGGTAACTCTAGTGACATGTACAAGCACTGTCTTAAAACCAGTTTGATTTCTCCTTTTCCTCCTCAGCCCCCCAAGACGGTCAAGTACTCCTGCTTGAAAATATTTGTCTTTGAATCTTGAAATACAAAAATTAAAGCAGAACCAGCAAAACACTTGAGTTTAGTAATACACATTTGCCAGAATATAAATGTATGAAAGTCAACATCTATGACCCCACAGAGGGAAGATACACGGCCGTGCTGTGAGGCAGGAAGGCTTTTACAAGTTTGCTATTGCTGCATTATTCAGTGAAGAAGAACTAAATTCCTATAAAAATTTTTACACCCTTCCACATTGCTGTGTGTTCTGGGTACACCTTCTCGTGAGAAAATAACATTTGAGAGTGGTTTTAAAAGATCTATTATTTTTTGCCTTTCTCTTGTAAACTAGAAAACTTTAGCTATAATGAGTCAAACACAGAAGGAAAAGAATACAATAAGGAATATATTTAGGACATACAATGAGACGACAATGAATAAAGACATTGTGCTGCTCTCTCAGTGCTTCCTGTGTAAGTGCTACTTGCCCAGCCACTCCTTTGCTTAGAAGAGGACTTGATCCAACTATAGGACATTCCCTGCACACATCTATCCCTACCTGATCTTACACTATAATTCAGTAAGAATGTGGTATTGTTCCAGTTCCCAACAAGTGTATTTTGCTTCATGTTCCCCCATTACTCTTTTGTTGTAACCTTCACTGAAGCTCAGCATTATTCTCCCAATCCCAAATTATTAAATCCTACTCATGCTTTCACTGTTTTGTGAACAAGCTTAAAATCCCTGTTCAAATTCTTTTGCTTCTTATGCTTCACTTACAAAATAGTTTTAACTGTCTCAGAACAAAAAGTCATTTTAAGACCATATTACTCCCCCCTTCTCAAGAAAGCACTTCCCCAAGAAAAGAAAAAACTAACAAATGAAGAAAAGCTCAGTCCAGCCAATTTGTGTGCTTTTGGTTTTCCTTTCCCTGTTCTTTTGTTCAATTACCAAACCAAATATTGCAACTAACTCTGGCCAGAGGCAAAGTACAGTGCACATTTATCACAATTCTACATATTATCCAAGGGATGATCCTACAAACATATGACACACATAATTTTCTGTAAAAGCTCTTCACTCAGCAACCTGTAATGGCTGGATTTGTCGTTTGGCAGGCAAAGCTGAAAATAAGACAAAAATAAAAAAAGTTTTGTTTTGGTTTGGTTTTTTTTTTCTGTTAGGTTTTTCTGACACAGGTTTCTGTAGGATGGTCTCCCCTCAGCCAAACTCCGTGCAATGACAGAGTTGTTCTCCACACGTAAACCTGGCCTCCAACAATGACATTATTGCAATAATTCACAGAATACCTCATATGTATCTCCTACAAAAGTGACCACTTTCATTAGACAATACAAGATAAACAAGAGGTCAATAAAACACAGCAGAGTTCCACAAACCATAGAGAAAACACGTGTTATTGTTCAAGGTCATGGACCCAGACTGAGCTGCTGTTAAATTAAAGCTACCCTTTTGAGATGCTTAAATTATCTGTGCCATGTGGATTGGAACCACTGACAGCTGATGAGAAAATTACTTCTGTACTACCTCGGGGGAATTCCCACACCTATTAGTCCTCAGTGGATATGAGATAAGTTTGCTTTAAGCTCCTTCTGGGATGTATGCCAGAGTTTGGCAGAGTGCATAAAAGAAACAGAGCTCCCAGGCCAGCAGTCACTTAGGCTTGGATTTGGTCTTTGACAAGGTATGCCTAAATGAGGCAAAGGAAGAAAAAAAAAAAGTGCCTTCGTTTGATTAGATGAATCAGAGAGTACAATGTCTTTCAAAAGAGGTAATTTTAAAAGACAAACATCTCCTTATTTCCAAACAAGAACTGGTGAGTTAGAGGATGGGGCGTGCAAGCAAAACTGAGTCAGTAAAGAACCCAAAGTTATCAATTTAGCAGCCATAGGTTACAAAATATTCTGTAAGATTGTTATAGATCCTGATGTGTACTTTCTCAAATGTACAGGACAGATTCATTATAAATAATAAACCAATGCATAAATGTAGCTTATGTCTTGGGGGAATAATGCCACATTCTTTTCACTTGTAGGTCATCAGCTGTCATTTTAAATCCTCGTATTAGGGTCTTTTAAATCCCTCAACACTGGTGGTCCACTTCTACATAAATAATGCTGCACTCCTGTAGCTAGCTGAGTTTTCCAAGCAATATCTGATTGTAACTGAGTAGAATAGCTTTTCTTAATTGTCATACAAGAAACAGGGAAAGTGTAATTTTATTCTAACGTTGTATGAGAAGCAATATGAGAATAATATAGCTTCTGAAGCTGTTCTATCTCTCCCTACTTTGCAGCTGAGCTTCCTTTAAGAACCGCTGCAGGAGAATCTGGATTATCATGTCACTGCTAGCTGGCACAGACCACAGTGCAACTAGGAAATCCTGCAGCTAAATCCCTACTTGTTTTAAACCTCTGTGATTTGGACTCAACACTGATGTGTTTTGTCATTCCTCTGAACATTCTGGACACAGGGTAGAGCTGGTCCAGTTCAAGATTATGCAGAATGAAACTCTTGGACAAAACAGAGAATCTCCTAAAGTCTTATCAGGTTCTCCTGCTTGCTAACCTTTTTCTCTTGACAAGAAAGGCTTGGCTCCAGGAAAAGGAATACACAAGGTATTCCTAAAGTCCCTTGAATGATCCTGCTCTTTCTTCATCTTCTTTCCACATCATACTGGTTAAATTGGCTTTCCATGGTGCCTTGTCTACTTCTGTTGAACTGACTGTTGAAACGTAAAAATTCCTTTATGAAACTACTTTGCACACTCCCAGCAGGGCTTGGATTATGTACTCCACAGGACGGTGATGGTCATATAATGGTACAGACATTATTTTTCTTGTGCTTTATAAGCTATCAGTAAAACTCTTGGCAACAGATCACAAATTAAATACGTGCTTTTCTTGACTGGCGTCAGTCAGACAGTTCTGCCAAGTCATCCCAAGCTATACAGCTAAAGCTTACTATGTTATTTATTAGAACAATAATAATTATAATAATTATAATAATCATCATTATAATCAATGTGTTTATAGGCTTGTTTTACTTTCTTTTCACCTAGGTGGAGCTAGATAGCTTCTTTCAGAGTTTGCTATCTGGGTTTAAGCCTGGTTTTACGTAAGTATATGCTCTACAGAAATATTTTCTTTTCAGGTAAGGGCATTAAAGGTTTATATGTGGTTTTTCTTTTTGCCTTAAATTTATCTTTTATTAAAAAGCCACAAGAAGAAAGCAATGCAAAACCACTACAAAAGTGGTGCAAGCTCTTGGTTCATGGGGTCTCAGCTATAATCTGACTGTGGATTTTAAAATAAACAACAACAACATGCAAGCAAAAATAAGGTGGTGTTTCTCCTCTCACTCACCTCTGGGTAAGTGGAATTGCCATTAAAAAAAAAATAAAGGTAATTTGTTTTCACTTGACAGCAGGAACTTAAAGTACATCAACATTGCTGTCATCAGCAGTATCTTGGATTCCTCCACAGTGATGTTTTTGTCTGACAGAGAAAGTCAAGCTCAGAAAGCAAATGGACATTGCTCTTACTTTCAGCAAGCATCAACAGATATTTCATATATCTCAAACTTAGGAAAGGGATAAAGGCTGAGGAAATGAAACCCATTTCCAGAGATTGCAGCTGACATTCATCAAATGATCAGTAACACCACATGTTTTTTCCATTGGCCAACTATAAACATACATGGGCAATATCTTCTTGTACAACACTTTTGTTTGTATAAAACACAGTGATAATTGTAATTGTATAACTGATAATCCCACAGACCAAAAATGTTCCTACATACTTCCAATTCAAGGGAATTGCTGCAGTACTAAATAGTTTAGTTCTGTCATAATGGTCCGCCACTGTGTCTATATATACATCAATCATCTGAAGGAGCCATGTCTCCTTCCTGTTTCGCTCATCACCTCAAAGTTCTTAAGTACAAGGCAGGATCAATATGTAAATGAGTCAAATTTAATGTAAACCTGGATCTCCTACAGGTCAACAGAGGCAGAGAAAAGTACTTAGTATTATTGTTTCCCATTCTGCTCATGCTCTCTCAGGTTCCCAAAAACTGGGATCTCTGTGCTCACACTTCAGTGAGGTCCACATTAAGAATTGATACAAATTTGTTCAAATTTCCACAGAGTGCTAGGCACCATCCATAAAGTACACTAAAAAACAAATGAAGTCTTCACACTATTACAACGTGCATAGCTGAACCCACCTGTCAGAAAGCTAAATGAAAATTCCCTGTATCCTTGCCTTCAATTCCAGGCCAAGCTGTAAGTGCATTAGGGTACTCTAAATCATATCAGCTGTCATCTCCTTTGGCATTACTTGCACTAGGAGCTCCAGAAGAAAACATATAAAGAACAAACTCTTCTGATTCTGGTCACCTGGGATTTCTCCACTTTAAAAGAATCTTTAGTTGGAACTAACAAAAGTGGAAAAATCCACCCACAAGACTTGCAAGAGTGGTCAGGCATAAAAAATCTGATGTGCTGTCAGGAATTACTCTAGTTGCTTATTATATATGTAAGTTTGATGAAACAGAAAAAAAATTAATCTTTGCAGACAGCTTGCAGAACACATTAAAAATGTTACGTGAAGATCCATTTGCTTTGTTCCTATTCCTTTTTGTTTGCATTTCCCAAATACTCCAGTGAAAAAGCTTTTCTAGTGCAAGTCTTTGCAAAGATTTATTACTGTATGCTCAAATTGCAAATGAGGAATGTTACTCTCATATGTGGTTCACACTGGTTTTAGTCATAAGTAATTTGAAGAGAGGACAGGAAAGTTGCCACATGCCTTCTTTAAACGAATATTCATAATTGAGCATTTGTGAATGACTGAGAATTACTGACTTTAAAAGATAAATTGGAATGCCTACAAATAACCGAGTAATGTATAAACTGAAGAACAGTGGATTGAAGAGAATTAGACAAATTACTACACTTCAAAATGAAAAGCACAACTATGTTTTTGAGTGACAGCTAAAACCTTCCTTCCTTTATTTCCTTCCTTTATTTAACAACTACCAATGAACAAACTGTCTAGGTTGGCCACCCTCAGCCCTATGCCATTGAAACCTTTCTTTCAATTCTTGTGAAGGGGCATATGTGTGTCCTGAAGGCTGTGTGCATGAAAACCTCAGGTTTCCTTCTCCTCCTCCATTTGTAGCAAGTGGTAATTTTTTGACTCTCAGCTTGACTGCATGCCAGCCAATAGCTAGAAATAAATCACAGTCGGGTATGCTGTGCTTTAAGCGTGCCCATAGTCCCCAATTAATTAAACTAAAGTGAAAGAGTCCACAGAGCCTCTTGTCAGTCTAACTTGCAGGAGAAATTCTTCCCTAGCCTCCAAAACTTGCAAACAAAGCAAAATACCAATAGTATTTTATAAACAGAAGTTCAAGATAGCATGCTGTTCTATGACTATAAAAAATTATTACTGTTTACCCGAAGTTTTACCTACAGAGGGTACGTGGAGAGCCATCACGACCCATCACTCACAAAGCTTAGGCAAGCAAAAATCTGACTTCTTTATGCTTTAAGTACAAGAAGGAAGGTGACTATCACTGAAAGCTTCCCCAGGCCAAAGCTACATCAAGGGAAGAGCAAGAGTGATTTCTGAGAGTGTCTGTGTGGAACCCACCATGCTCAGCTGTCTCGTGCAGCTGTCCAGGAACGGGGTGAACATCTGTAGAGCAGTTACTCGAAGGAGTGCAGTGAAGGGTAGAGCAGAAGGACAAGACTCAGAGGGCCCAAAACAGAGTTATGATCTTAGGCACCCTTGAATGATAGGCTGTGTTGGAAATTAATAACATCTGCGAGCCATGTTGGCATAGTGAACCTGCAGGAAATAGGGGGAGGGGGGCAGATAGTGTGTGTGAGCACACTCGTGCCCATGTAAATAAAGCTTCCTGCTTGATTCATTGCTGGTACATGCAAATCACTTTCCTCACACATCTACTGAGTGCTATCCATATACAGTTTTAGACAGTTATGAACTGTGACTCATACATAACTTTTTTTTCCCCTCCCTTGAGCCCTAATGTTGGATTTTTCATGTTGCTCCGGGTGTTCCTAAAGGGCCAAATTTTGAAATATTTTAATTAGGAAACGCATCTAGAGACAGGAATTTACAGCCGAGAGACTGTTTTGACCCCAGAAAAGTGATTGAGAGACAGAGAAATGAATTGCGACTCTAAATTTAGCCTGAATAAAAAAAGCAAGCAAGGGGGATTGTTTCTTTTTTGTGGAAATCTCATTTCACTAGAGATTTGAGGCTTAGTAGGGTCTGGAACCTTCACTTGCCCCACAGAAAGGAATATGTCCAATGGAGCAGAGCTGTGCTTAATGAACATGAGGCCCCTCTGAGTAGAAACTTAAGACCCTAGAGCAAAAGCCTGCAGCATTCCCTCATGTTAAAGTTAATTCTGTTTGATACTGTTTATCTGGCTAAGACACATTGACATGGAACATTTTTCAATATCAGAAGATTTAGACTCCGGCTTGTGACCACTGTCAGAGAGGAGGCAGGGAAAGAAGGAAGCCTGTGAGAACTGCCTTCCACTAAATATGCGGTATATTTCCAGGTGGTGTCACGTATTCTCTGAAGAAGCCTCACTAACTGACAGAAGCACAGGTGAGATTTGTAACAATGTGCTCAGGAGTCTTAAGAAGGCTTTCCCACTCAGCTTCCCAGTTCTGCATCTGCTTCCACAGAGACAAGTCTTTTGATAGACCTCAGAAGTGTCGCATAAAATGGCTTGCATCTTTCATATTTCCGTACGTTTTTCCTTGCTTGCTGTGGCAGGCTCAACTATGCCCACCCACCACTACTTCTATTTCAGGGAGCTGTTTTATGACTAACTCCTCTTAAAGAGCATGTTGTAATAGAGATGAGATAAGAGTCTTAAAACACAAGAACCACAAGCCTTGGCGAGCAGAGAATGGAGTCCTGCACATTTCTGTGCTTGAATTCATATGGAATGCAGGGATGAAAGGCAGTAAGTGCCCATCCTCCACCCTTCTCCTTGCTGTCCTATCTCTTCCCCATTCCACTTGTGTTTGTTTCTGTTCTACAAAATCACACTTGACAATCTTCATCCTACTGAAGTTTTTCTTCTGGTTAGAAAAAAAAGGTGATAATTATTAATCCAGTTCCAGCCTCAAAGTTTACATATGTTGAACATCCATTCACACAAACTCTGCACCCTTCAATATAATGATGTGCATCCTACCTTATTTCTTGGATCTTGGTAAGTGGAATCAAACACCTGAAATTTCTTCTGTCCCATCTTTTAACACTACTTACAAGGACCCTGATGTCCTGTAAGAACAGAGTATGCAATACATTTATTACCAGCCAAAGTACTTTAAGGCTATATTAAAAAACAGTTTGTATTTGAACAGTATCTCAAAAAGAAATAATCTCTATAGTTCCCATGTTCATTTAACGAATAAAATAATTTTGGGTTCTTAGGTCTGTTAGACCACAGGAGATTTATCAGGTAGCGTTCAGACAGCCTTAATTCTGTAACCAACAGGTGAAGAAGCAGAGGAACTGTCATGAAGCTTAATTGACTTCTTGGAATAAGACACTTATCTGTATGGAAGTTAAAGATGAAAGTCTGGAGCAGGGCCTGAATTTATTTTTACGAGTCAAAAATGAAATGTCTACTGATATGACACTAGGCATCATTCACTTCATAAAGAAACCGCTAATATCATATCAGTGGGTACATATCAGATCAAATCCCAACAGAATTCCTCAGTGGAACTGTGGACACTAATCAAAGTTCCCATAAATGATGCTCACTCAAGATTTTCTTAATTCATACCAGGTCCTCTAAACACTCTGAAATGTAAATGCTTTAATCACAGGCTGCACTGCAGTTCTGTAACTAGCAAGTAAGTGTTCATGGAATGTGCTGCTCTGCAACAGGACACATCCTACAATGGCTCATAATATGAGTGGGAAGGTAACAGTCACATTTAAGAGCACAAATTAACTTGATGGTAATGAGGAATCACAAATTAAATTCTCTGCTGCCTCACTAGTGATGAGCAGTTGCTTACAAATAAAACACCACAAGACCAGCTTAAAGACATCTGTCTTGGAATCTTCTTGGCATAGCAGCATTAACTTCCTTAACTCTGATACCATTTGTTTGTAGGTAAACTGGATCTGCAGCGTTATCTTAATTAAGCTTTTAAAATTTAATTTCCTTTTTCAAAGGAGAGTATCTTGGGCACTACACAGCCTGTTTTCATTAACAATGCAGCAGCTTCAACAGACTACTTTCAAGATGAACAGAAAACAATAACAAAAAGAGCTCTGTCAACCCATATCCCTGGGGGAGGAAGGCACTGTGCAAGGCAAGTGTCTCAACAGTCGCCCTAGAACACAAGAGATTTCCCAAAGGAAGTCAGTCACTAAACAATTAAGCTGCAAACTATGTTTTAACACCACATAGGTTATTTAAATTGAACACTGAGTTTGTAGGCAGATGTTAAAAAGTGAAAATACTTGGATAAAAAGTTCTTTTCAAGTATTTTTGACATTTTAAGATTTAACTGAAATTAGATCCTGTTGGTTTTTGACTTTGAAAACAATTGAAGAGACTAGCAGATTATTTTCCTAAAAACAGATAAAACAGAACAGGTTTCGGCACATGTAGAACTGCAGATTCAAAAAGATCCAAGACAATGAGTGATCCAGTGAAATCTACTGCTTCCCCATCATTTCTAACCTGCAATTATAATTTCTACTTTCTAGCATATCAGTTTTATGGGCTGTGCTGCCTAATCTGGTGTCACTCCTAGACTCATGGGGAGTAAACTCACAGGTAAAAGTATCAAGATTACATCTCCTATCTACACACATGCAATTTACAATCATTATTGCTTATTTCCCTCAAAAATTATCTGATAAGGCAAAATGCCCATGACCTTGGTGACTCACAGATACTCAAACACAGGCTAGAAAGATGAGTTGACACCAGTATTATTTCTTTCTAAACAAATAGTTATAATTTGCCAAAAACCTTTAACAGACACACAGTTACACAGACATTGTGTCTCTAAATTCCTTTTAACATTTCTTAAGCAAACCAGCAAAATATAAAACCCTGCTGCTACACCGAAGAACAGTTAAGTACAGGCCAAGAACAAGGCAATTGTGTTTTCAAGGCTGCGCACAGTCCCCTTGTGTGCTCTGATTGCTACAGACTCATCTCCTGTTGATACGAGAAAGAGACTCTGCATGGCAAAGAAAAACAGGCAAACTAGCTATAATACACAGGTTTTTATCTAATAGATTATGATATTCTATTTAAATGGGAATGGACCATGACAATGAGAACACATGCACATCTGTTGATGTTCACACATCTTACTGGAAATTTAATGTGTTTCAAAATCTCAGGAAACTATGCATTTATTATGGTTGACTACCAAGTCAGATTTTCTAACTTAAATAGCACAGTTTGATTTTAAGATACTTTTTCATATTTTTTTAAAAAGTTTGCATTCCAAACCATTTCTGAATCACAGACTGACACTTGTAACAAACCCTTGTAGTATAGTTTATTACCACAAGGAAGACTTCAATATGTTACAATGTTGTCACATTACTTGATTACAGATAGTAAGTTTACCCTTAAATCTTAAATGGCGGATAACTGCCTTCCCTAAGAGACTCCCTATGGCCTTCAGACTTCTGTTTTCCTAACTCAAATATAGGCTAAACACAACATTAATCACTGATTCCTTTCTAGGTAAGAAAACAGAAAGCTATACTCCCCTTGAGTATGCAGTGACCAACCGAAGGATTTTTCACCAAGTCAATTAGCAATATAAATTCCACCCAGAGGAATGTATTTAGGTACATGATGAGATTGTTAACCTTATTATGCCGTCCTGTCTTATTTTCAAGCTTCCCACTAATCAGTTGCGAATAGATACAGGTGCCAGATTTATTGCCTACAAAGTCTTTTCCTTATAATGGAAATAACTTGTGCTGCTGTCATTTACCACTTACAAGGTGCATCTTGTATTAGCATGCAGAAGACATTACAAACATTTTATACCTCCATGGAGGGAGGTGCCAGTACTTCTGGTTGTCTGCTTGTTCCCATCTGTGTACTCACAGGCAGCCAGGTCGAGATGGCTCACTTCAGAGCCTTTTTGTTTACGTAATGTCCTATGATACAGTAAAGGATTCCAAGTGGTGCAAAACTGTAGTTCAGCTACAGGTCTCACAGTCTCTTCCAGAGGAAATTCTCCTTCCTCCACACTAACTCGCCAGTGCTATGTTTAAACACAGAACTTCAACCCAGTGTGAAACGCCCTAATGCGCAGCCATGCCTGGAAGGACCTGATAGCTGGCGCCATTATGCTACGAAGAGACTGATGAGGGTATTGACCTTGTATGATATGGCTTCAACAGACAATTGTGCACCTGAAGCACTCTAGGAGCCTACTATCTCTGAGGGCAGTGCAAATCAGTATCTTACAGAATCCTGCTATTCACGGCTGCTTTCCTTTGTCACAGCACGGAACTTTCCAAAACTTCTCCCCTACCTAAGGAACTCTTCCAGGGTAGCGCCTTACCGCTCTCTCTCCTCAAAGCATAACCCAATACTAACTCATTAAGACTGGGCACTTAATGTGGCCTTGTGACTCATTATAACCCCTTTAATTAACTCATTTTTTCATGTCCTTGATGGTTTTGGTACAAGAAGACAGTATTCTCCGGATACTTTTTTTCCTCAAGTCTTGCCACATGTCTGTTAGCCACTTCTTTGTATTACTAATGAGTTTAAACAACACCTTGGGGTGAATCTTGATTAGCGTGTTAATTACGAAATTCCTAGCAGGCTTTCCTGCTAGAAAGCAGGTGACAGCTTTCTCCCAAACACCAACAATAAAACGTGTTCAGATTGAGACATCAGGTTGAATTATAAAGATGGACACACTGGAAATGCTGGTCAAACAAATCAATCTCTTCTTTCTATTCCCAGTCCTTTTCCCCAACTTCTGTAGTACAAGCCCTTAAAAAAGCAAATATTTGCATGAAACTAACCAGGCACTGGCTTCTCAAGCAGCCTGCTGTGACTCTATTGGCCTTTTTCTTTACTGTACACACGAACACAGACACGGGACCGAGAGCTACAGAGAGCAAGACTGGCCCACTGCTCTGAGCACCTCCTTGCTAACTGAGACCTGATGCAACCTGCGGCTCATGGAAGTCTGTGGGAATATTTCCAATGATTGTTGCAGGTTTTGAGTAATGTCCATGAGGTCAGATTATGAAATACAGCCAGCTCTTCTGCTGTGCAAGAAAATATCCTTTCTGCACTAAACTCTCAGCTGATGGAACGCCTGTGCCATCCACCTTTCCCCATATCTCATTGCACCACACCAGTGACATACTTCACAGCTAAAGATACCAGGAACAAATTGTTACAAAGCACTGACCTCCCAACATTGGTTTAAATGAGCAAGGTGATCAGATATGACCTCTCACACACAAATATTTCTCTCCTCTCCTTTCCCCTTCTTCTTCCAAAACAAACATGAATCCAGACTCATACTGGTTTAAGTACTGCTTATTTAGCCTTTAAAAAAAAAATCCACTTTTACCATTTCACACATTGCTGTCAAGGAGCTAAGGTTCATTCAGCACACATCCACTACACAAGCAAAAGTGATGAAACACAGTTGCAGTAAGAACTAGTCTCCAGCTGACTGAAGAATGCAAATTTTTTTCCTGTACATGGGTTAGTGAGGAAGGGAAAATGCCCATCATGGTCTCAGTTGAATTATTTTTCTTTTCAATACAATTTTTTTTTAATAGGGATGAATTCTCAAACTGTCCCAGTTTCCTCACAGAATTTCCCACTGAGCAGTGCTTTAATCTGGTATTAGTCTCACTATTTTCAATGGGGTTACACTAAGTACAAGGACTTTTGCAGATAACTACCATTAAAATTAAGCAAAGTCTGAGTGATACTATCCCAGGCGTCTACCCTAATCCATGGAGGAAGGTTTCTACCCTGGAAACAATACCATTGTTTTAATTAAATTAATTATATAATTAAATTAGGGCTGGAAGTTGTTTACATAATATACTAAACTGTGAACTGTGGCAGCTGAGAAGAGAAACAGCACCTACCTTTCCATTTCCACTCCAAGGATGGTAATCCCCAATAGGTGGTAACTCTGTGTCCTGGTTTCAGCTGAAACAGTTAACTTTCTTCATAGTAGTTCATAAGAGGCTATGTTTTGGATTTGTGCTGAGAAGGCTGATAACATACTGATATTTATAGTTGCTACCAAACAGTGAAGGACTTTTCAGCTTCTCATGCTTTGCCAATGAGTGCAGGCACACAAGAAGCTAGTAGGGAGCATAGACCCAATTACTGGCCTAGGATTCAACCTCAGGTTTAGGATTAAGGCCCAAATTGACCAATGGTACAATCTGTATCATGCATGTCATGCCCAGATAAGGATCTGTCTGGAAGTGCTCTCTCTGTCGGGGTCACCTCTCTTTCCCTCTGGGTCGTCTCATTCTGTCAGTCATCTTTAGCTCTCTCGGACACTCAGGCTTTTATCTCTTTTCCCGGATTGTGTTTTCAGGACACTCTCCCTGCTCTCGGATCATTAGCTGTAATGGGCTGAGCCTTGGTCATTGGGTGGTGAGCAGTTGCACTGTGTATCATTCATTTGTATATTTGTATATATTGCTATTATCATTATGATTTTCAATATTATTTTAGTTTAACCATTAAATTGCTCTTATCTCAACCCACGAGTCTCTTTTCCCTTTACCCCTTTAATTCTCTCTCCCCTTTCCCAGGATAGGGGAAGATTGAGAAAGCGGCCGTTTGGCATTTGTTACTCCTAGCTGGGTCAAACCACAACACTCTACAGACACTGCCAAAATCTGAGTTTGCCCAACACAGCTCCAGGACATTACTCAACACCACTTTGCAAGAGGAGACTAATCTCATTTATTGTAAGCCACATCAACTAAAGACAGCTTCTGCAAACCTGTAGCCCTTCTTTATCAGAATCACAGAATCACAGAACTATAAGGTTGGAAAAGACCTAGAAGATCATCCAGTCCAACCATATCCAATACTTCCCAACTAAATCATATCCCTCAACACAACATCCAGACGTTTTTTGAACACCCCCATGGTCGGCGACTCCACCACCTCCCTGGGCAGTGCATTCCAGTGCCTGACTACCCTTCCCGAGAAGTAATATTTCCTAATGTCCAGCCTGAATCTCCCCTGGCACAATTTGAAACCACTGCCTCTAGTTCTATCACTGTCTACACGAGAGAAAAGGCCAACCCCTAGCTCACCACAACCTCCCTTCAGGAAGTTGTAGAGAGCAATAAGGTCTCCCCTGAGCCTCCTCTTCTCCAGGCTGAACAATCCCAGCTCCCTCAGCTGCTCCTCATAAGGCCTGTGCTCCAGACCCCTCACCAGCTTCGTAGCCCTCCTCTGAACACGTTCCAGGGCCTCAATGTCTTTCTTGCAGTGAGGGGCCCAAAATTGAACACAGTACTGGAGGTGCGGCCTCACCAGTGCCGAGTACAGGGGGACAATTACCTCCCTGTTCCTGCTAGTAACACTGTTTTTGATGCAAGCCAGGATGTCGTTGGCCTTCTTTATCGCAATCGCCCTCCACAAGAGGCAGCTCGGATGGCCAGCTTTGACTAGATAGGTGATGTTTAGGAGGCTAATGTTAAGCAAGATCCTACCCTTGGTGTACCAGAATCTAGCTGGTTTTAGAAGAGAAGGGATGAAATCAATAAAATCTGAGGTCTTCTCCCATGGTTTGGAACTATTATTTTCCCCCTTCCTTTTGATCATTTCCTTTCACTGGCCTCATTGTGGATTAGGTCAGCTTCAACACAGAATTAACTGTGTCAACTTTAGCTCACCATTGTACAAGATAGAAGCACATACAGGTCAAGAAATCTTTTGCAGTAAAATGCTGCCACAGAGGGTATTCTTTGCTGGTGTCTAGCTCAGTTAATAATTTATTCTAGTGGCAATAAGTTATTTGACATAAAGATAGGGGGACACATATAGATGCAGAACATTTGTGTTCAGACAAGTGAGGGAATTAAGTGAACAGAAATTTTACACTAGCCAAGACAAAGTGGAGAGGAAA
The DNA here is from genome assembly GCA_011057875.1 of Pterocles orientalis. Taxonomy (NCBI): domain Eukaryota; kingdom Metazoa; phylum Chordata; class Aves; order Pterocliformes; family Pteroclidae; genus Pterocles; species Pterocles orientalis. The sequence goes on along the minus strand of WKFP01015274.1, from coordinate 2,650,104 downwards.
GAAAGAATATGGAGCAGTGAAAAAATAAGTTCCATAACAGCTGCTTTTCCAAGAGTGAGCTACTAAGAAAAGTAAGGGTGAAAAGATGGAAAAAATGGTCCTGACCTGAAGTACACAGCAGAGTTCTCAGCATCAGAAAAAGATGTTATCACAAAACAAAAGCAGGTCATTCAAATAAATCAGAGGAAAAACTGGTCGTAAGAAACTGTAGTGCAACTGCTCATTATGTGTAGGTGTGATGGGTAGGTGTGATATCACTTACATTGATGCAATGAGGTATTTATCTGGAGAGACAAAGTTTATGGAAAGTTTGGAAGTCTGGGAAAAAACAGAGAAAAATGCAACAGCTCCATTTTTATCAGATTAAGAGAAAGAGGAAGGAAATTAAACTATAAATATATCTACATTAGTTATTTTTCTCTTTGAAAGTAAGATTTAATTACTTTTTTAAGAGTGAAAAATGTATTATGTATAATTTATTTACAAAACAGAAAGTACTGCTGGGCAGGTTTATGTAATGAATACCTATATGTTCTTTATTTTAGAATAATGACAAATACATGCAATATTTGAGACAGAGCTGTTATGTATATTAAGGTATTTACATTTACTGTTTGCCTGGAGACATTTGTAAAGTAAGAAAAAATAGAACAGTGGAAATACAAACCATATATATTATTGACTTTTTAGCAGAAAGGTATTTACATACTGCTTCTAAGCCTTACCCCACACTAAAGACGTAGCACTTTAATGCAGATGCAGAAGAAAAGTATGTTTTATAGATGTAAAAACTGGAAAATGAATGTGGCATTCCTACATATTCATTGAAAAGTAGCTCCAGGGGATATAGACATACATAGAATATAAGCATTGGACCCGAATACCAGTATAAATTTGAAATAAAAATCACATAATTTGAAATCATAATTAATTTTAGAATGTGTCTGGAAGAAGTGAAGTGTAGCAGTAATATAATTTTCAACCTTGAGGATTCTTTCAGTACTCATACAAAGTATTTCACAAAAAAAAAAAAAAAAAAAAAAAAAAATCTTTCTTTTTCTCCCTCAGCAGTTCCCCAGATCTCCAGATTTTCCTTATTTTTCCTCAGGGGAAAGAGTAAACAAACAACAACAAAAGAACAGACACCTTCTCCTCTACCATCAAAGCCTGACAAACCTGCACGATAAAATGAGAAATACGGTTTTTGCCCTTAAAATTTCTTAGTGTTTTCTTGATCTCAGATTTCTTTACAAAGAGTACTTTATTCAGTTTACTAATTTCTTGCCTTTCATAAACTTGATGGGAAACTACAAGAAAAAGGCAGGTGGAATAATGGCTTTACTGAAGTCAAGAGCACAGTAGAACCTAAATTTCACCCAGGCTGTTCATTAATTTATATGTTGCAATTCTTAACAAAGTGGTTTTTTTGAGTTGTGCTTCACATGCTCTTTGTAAGAGCAGCCTATTAGTGTCAAACTGTAATAGCATCAAATTAGGTGAAGTGAGCATTCAGGCCCTGAAGCTCAGTATTTTTGCATTATGACAAAAATGCATGTGTAGAATGAATTGTGCAGTCCCAAAGCACGTTGGTAATTCTGGTTTTATCTGTTCTGTTGTACTGTTTTACTAAAGAGGGAGAGGCAAGATAAAGTCCTTGTACGTATGACCCAGAATTACAAAGAATTTAGGTGACCACATCCCTCTAAATGAGATGTAGGTTTTTAATATGTTTGTGAATGTAAAACAGCACAAGTAAGGAGACTGTCTGGATATTGGTTTGATTTCCCAGAAAATATACAGTATATATTGCTTTCAAAAGCTACTTGGGTCTAATCCAAAATCCACTGAAACAAGTAGAAAGTCTCCTACTGGCTTCAATAGGCTTTGGTAAAGGATAGCGTTGCCTCCAGACTGATTTCCTGTTGAGAGTGGAGTAGTGGATTATCCAGTAGTTTAGGATTCCTAAAGATTTCACCTTGTTTCAGTAACAGATTTACAAACATAGAAACATGCAGATGAGAACACTGCCATCACCCACTCAGAGTGGGGATAATTATTCCTTACATTTTAAGAATCTTAAAAACAGTCTCCTTTCACGAACAAGGTTAATAAATATTCAGACTCCACAAATTTAATACTTAAAAGATGCAAGTGAAAGAATTATGGTAACACCTTACATGTACAGTAGCATAGAAATGCAGCATGTTTAGACACAATATCGTCATGTTATTTTAACTAGTAGAGGAAGAAGAGATTCCGATTCCTTGACAGCATTTTATTATGCATTAAGATAGTCAGAACATGTATTTATCAAATAATATTTTAATTTACAGGCAGTAACTTACATTTTTTTAATATACTCCTAATTAGTACAAGATATCAAATAAATACCTTTGAGCACGAGTGATACTGTGTTATTGTGATGGAATATCTCACTAAAAATGTTGAGGCTAGATTAAAAAATGCAGACTTACCTAAAAGTTTAAGAAGGTACTTGTTTTAACCGAACAGTGCCCAGTGCACAAACAGCCTTACTGAAATTCTGTAATAAAGAATATACTTTAGTTACCACGGTAGCCATTACTGGCCCTATATCATGAAATATTGGTGATGTCCTTGGCTTTGTTCTGGAGATAATTTATTAATTATCCCTTATGTTGGTGTAGACCAGCTACAAAACCTTACTGAAATTCTCTTCCTTGCTGCCATATGTTCTTTGTTCTGTTCTCTGTAATTACTATGCCTCTAGTATACACTTGAATACACTAGAGACAAGAATAGAAAACATAAAATATTTAATACTAAACCTTCAAGGTGAGTACATACACATGGATATACATAAATCCCCTCCTTCTTATTAAAAACCTGTACCTATATTGTTATTTTAGACTGAGCACCCTACAGAGGAACGTTTCCTTATATTTTAGCAATGCTACAAGGACCATAAGCCAAAAAACCCGTGAAACAAACAAACATTAAAGTTGCTTTCTAATTTCGACCTTACCCAGACCAGATGGAGCAGAAAATCATACTTCCCATGTGAGGGTCTCTTGCTTGGCATTGAAAGTCAGCGCAATATTCTAGCAACCTTCAGGTAGCATTTGTCTCTCAGGATATTGTAAGCTACGGATTAAGAAGCCCCCAACGATGTACAATCTCTGCCAAGGTTGACACAAACCCAGCTGCCCATTCAGAGGCAAGAACAGTGGTTTTGAGGCCCTGGTGTTTGCTCTGCCCAGCGGATACTGAATGAACAGCTATTAATTACAGCACATATTTATTCCAGTGTTCTTCCCAGTTGGAATACAATTCAGTGCATTTCTCTTTGCACAGAACACAACAGTTTTTAATAGACTAGAGGGAAAGATACAGCAAGAAAATGTAATTTTCTTATTGTTCTCCTCTCCCTGCACTTCTCTTTGAAAAAACATTCTCCAGGAAAAAAAACTGTAGAGCGCATATACCCCAGCAGGCTCATGATGGATTCCTTCAGTCTTACAGAGGTACAAATAAGCCATTCTATTACAATACCTACAAAAATTAGAGGACTTTTATATTTCCTTTTTTATACTCCCCCCCTTAGCTTTTCTTCCAGTCTGCCCCTTTCCCATTTGAGATTTGACATATATATTTAAACTCAAGCCACAGTGAGAAAAAAACAAAACAAAACAAACTGCTCAATATCTTTCCAGGAGGAACTCAAATACCACAATACAAACACACATCAAACATCACTGAACTCCAAAAATTAATACATTTCTTCCCTCTATATTGCTCTGGCTTTATACGACTGCATGTTTAATCTGATTCCAAACCATAAAACTCCTTGTATTTCAGTGTTTTCAAAATTCCCCCACTATAACAAAAGCCCTGTTATACTTTATCAGGAAAACAGACTCTTCCTCTTAGCCAAATTGCAAATCCCCTATCTCTATCTGTCACTCAAACAGTTGCACTCTAAAATTCAAGACTCCTGTCACTCAAGTAATCTAGGGGGCAGAACACCCTCGATGTTGCTCTCTTGACCCTTGCCAAGCCAACAGCAGTGTGTCTCAGCACAACAGATTAACCTGCTACTCATGCTCCTTTCTGCCTCTGGCTGTATCTGACATTTTGTCTTCACTATGAAATAAGTAAATCTGTAGTCGCTGCAAAATTGTGCCAGTTGGCTGCTAGATTTTACCCCCTTTTCCCCCAGAAAACAAGGTGGTTTGGATCTGGGTTCATTTTTACCTGAATTACTGAATTTGAAGGGGGCAAGCTTGGATATCCAACTTCATTCCCACTTAGGCATTCATGGCAATAAACTCGGCTTCCAAATCAATGACCTTGGCACTCTTGGGGAATGAAATGAAGTTGTCACAGTCACTGTCTGCGCCAAGAGTGCAGTGACAATCACTCCCACACTGTGGAGTATGGGTGTATCTGGATAGTAAATTGGGATACTTCTCAAGTTATCAGCAATATTGTAATGAAAATGTCAATAAATCTACTTTCTAAGTTACAGCTGCCTTAAGTAGCAGGGAAGTGGTGGTAGAGAAAAGGCCATTAAAGCAAGTATTGGAGGCATCTTTTACTGCCTCCCACATTAATGCTTCATTAGGGAACTGAAATTGCTCTTAGACTGGAATGATAACAGCATGTGCATGTTCAGGAGAGCATAAAGGGTAATATGAAGTGCAGGACAATACAAAACACAGATTTAAATGATAATCAGCCTTAAACATAATCTAAAACTAGCATTTTATTTTCAAAATGTAAATACAAAGAAAGGAAAACCTATATTTTCTTCATCAAAACAAGCTGTAGCCTTGGGGTTTTTTTTGCCTCAGAACATCTAGAGGCAGTCAAATGGAGTAAGGCACGTGTAAATAACAATTTTGTATCCTTACGATTTTCACACACAGAAGCTGACAAGATGACTATACACATGGTTGACATCTTACCCATGTTTGTCATTTTTCTCCTGCAACAAATATTTGACAAATAGTGGTTAAAGTAGCAGTGTTTTCACAAAAGATGACTTGGTTATCAGGGTACCATGAGTGCTTTCCATAAAAATGAAACTTCAGTAAAGACATGGTTGGGCTGTACTAGCCGAGGAGACCTACCCCATAAAACTGTTCTCCTTCACATTTGTCAGACTGGAGAGACTTGTGTGCCATTTGTTCACAGTCCATTAAATATTTGTAATTTTTCATGGCAAGGTGACTGCTTTGAGTATAGAGGCTAATATTGCTGGGTGAGAGAGACTACATATGTCTCCGGTAGACAAACAGCTTTAACCTATCATCAAATTCTGTGCTTTCTTACACAAGGAATAAGAATAGTATTTTCAGGCCTGAAACACACTTGATGTGAAGACCCAGAACATTCAACCAAAACTGGCTTCCATGAGTTTTGTGGAGACATGCAGATCAACCCTAGCCTGTACAGAATGATTTCTTGCAAATTCTTGATCAAAACTGAATCCACAGGTTTCATTTACACTTAAAATCCCCCATGCTGAATAGTTCCTTTTTGTTAATCCTTTATCATGAAAAAGCAGCATTATCTATCAACCTTAATATTTTGATTAGATTCTGAAATCGGGAAATTCTTTATATAAGAATATATGTCTTATATAGACACCAAAAGACCACAAAAAAAGATCTGCATGTTCCATAGAGAGCAGGTAACAAAGGTTCTGAAGGGTAAATCTTTGATGCCCTGGCATTTTTCATATTCATTAAAAATAATACAAGCCCATGCCTGCTATACCCCACAACAAGGAAACATAACAGTATGTTATGTTTCACTAATCTTCAAGTAGTGAGATTAGCTTTCAAAACACAAGATTGACACAAGACTAGCATCTGAAATATCTTAGAACAAAAATGCAAATCCTGATCAACCCCCTGTTAATACAGGACAGATAAATGCTAAGCTGTCCTGCCATTTTTTCACATGTAGTTCACATTTTCTTCCTCACAGACGGGAACGGTTTCCAACATAATATCATAACAGTATATTTTAATGCATTTGGTAAACATATGTGAATATTAGGATCTCTGCAGCAAAGAAGGGAAAATATTGAAATGAATGACAGGTCTCTACTCATTAACAAATCCTATGTTCAGGGATACTTATTGCAGGAAGGGGGGCTGCCAAATCCAGAACCTCTGTAATCAGTGTTTGGTGCCAAACTGCAGTGCAAGGATGAGCTCTTTCTGCAGAGACAGCTGCCATTCAGTCTTTCCTGTGTTCCAGAGGAGGGGATGTCATCAGAACATTGACAGATTTCAGGCTAGAAATCGTGCTTGCACATGGAGAAGGAGGATTGAAACACCTTTCAAACACAATCAGGGGAGACTTTTTATACACAGATCACAGACATTAATGGGTAGAGAGTCTCACAATTTAGACTTTCCTAATGGTAATAAAATTGGTGTTACTGCAATCCTTTTGTATGAAGAGGACATATATGAAATCAGCATGGTCAAGATGGCTTTCCTGTGCCCATTACATTTGAGAACATGAATAAGAAAAATATTTTCCGAATTAATAATCTCCACTCCATATGGCATTACATGACAGAGAAACAGATTCTTAAAACTTACTGTGAATGATTCACTTAAACCACTGTGGAGCCAAAAGCAACAAAGAGCAAATGACTTTCCAGACAACATGCCACGGTATCATTGCTTGAGGAACAGAAGCCAGCAGGAATGCTGCAAGGACACAAAGGGTAGCAGCCGCATCCCTCCAACCCCAGCTCTCCTACAGGCAGATAGACGGATAGCACTTTTGTTCTGCTCGCTCTGAAACCAAATTAGTGCTCTCCAGAGCTGAACTTGCTAGAAAAGGGAAGACTACTCACTGAATGACATAAAGGAGCTGAATTGCTCGCTGATGCCAGGTGGAGAGGAAGCTCCACTGAAGAAAGCTGTGAATCTCTGCTCTAATATTTCATTAGAACATAACCTAAACAAACTTCCAATATAGCAAGAGCTCTGACCCAACAGTTCAGAAAGAATGAGATAAAACCAGTCCCTCTGCTCATGTCCTCACTGGGCAAACCTTCTCCGGGCTTGCTCTTAGATCAAGCAGCTTTCAGTGCCACCTCCAGAACCAACAGCTTTGTGCTGAATCACAGGTTCTCTATAAAAACTCTTTCATTCCTACCCTCAGGGGGTTGGCAGCATGTCTGCTTCTGACTCTTCTCAACAGTATCATAGTTTGCACTTCTGCTACAGGGTCCATGCTGAGTGAATCAGCCCCACACAAGCTGCACTTATGCACCAGAACATTTCCTATGTAGGATGCATGTCTGGAGGAGACATCATCTTGAAGATATGGCCTGAACCAGACTGCTAGGTAAGCCCAGGCACACAGACAATCCTCCCTCTGCTGTCTTCTGCCTTAAAAACCCAAACAAACAAATGAATAAACACAAAAATCTCAAGCACCATAAACAAACACAATGGATGGTGACTGCCAGATCTGCTTATATTAATAATAACAGCCACTCAGGACCTTGAGATTTTTGGTTCTCTGTATTCTGCCTGGTTCTCTGTATTCTGTCTCTTGCCAGCACAGTGAGTTTAATCGGCACACTATTGCATGCCAGAGGCCACGCTGCTAATCCACAAGAACATGGCAAAAACAACAGAGTTAAGTTTTAACACTACAAGCAGCAGCTTTTATGCATTAGACAATTTACAGCCAATGTTGCCTGAGTGAAGGCTCATTTCTCATAAACCTGCAGCACAGTCCTATTGCAGCACAGAGCAAGCCATCTTACAGGATACAGTCACATAGGATCAGAGCAGTGAATGACTTAGTATAGACATACACAAGGCCTTATATACCAGACAGATCTTTAACACTGGGCAATAACATAACCCAGTTGTCTCTTATCACTGTTGCAAAATTAATCTGCAAAGACAGAGGCCCCTGTGGTAGTTGGAATCATGCCACACAGATGCTGCTGTATGCTGTTTTAATCCTTTTGTTGCTCTTTAATATGCCTTTGTTCCTCCACAGGCTGCAGAAGAGAAATGAACAGCTGGTGATTGTCTCCAAGTTTGTATCTAGCTTTTATTTAAAAATTTCAGAGTGCCTCCAATCTTCCCAGCAGACTGCAACACAGAATGAAAAGCCCGACTTATATAGTCTTCCTTTGCTTCTGTACCTGTCATTCTGAATGCAGGTTGCTGGATTCCCTCTCTCCAACTTTATTCCCCAGCGTCCTTGCTCTCTTGCTAGATGCATTTAGAAAGCATCCAACTGGACCACTAACAGATGGCCTGCTGTGACTTCAAGCACCTGTTGAGCCAGGTGTTGCCATATTGAAGCTATTACAGATAATTCAATCCATGCTATGATGGTTTTGAGGTGCTAATGATCACTCTGGTTTACAGTACAGCAGCACAAAATTTTTAAAAGCCATATGCTATCACTGTTATATAGATAAGACCAACTATTCAGATTGTGGTAAATAGGCATACGTCAAATCAAATCAATCAAAATAAGATTATTTGCATTAGCATGACCCATAGTCTGCAAGCAGATCTTTTACACAGCAATTTATTCCTGATGAATAGAAAATTATTAACCTGTGGAAGTGTCTGTTCTCTTCTCCTGAAGTTTCATGTGACTACAAAAGGGGGCCTTCCAGATATTAGACAACCCTTTATACAATCTGCTATGAGCAGTTTCTAGTACTGGATACACTGGAAGGCATCACAACACATTGCGCAGACAACTGGGCAACCACTGCCTCTTCTGTGACCAAGGAAAAAGCAGTTTTATTCAGTGTGCCTTTTACGGTAAAGCAAACATTCCCGTGAAGTGTAAGAAATTCTAGCTTTTCTCAATGTGTGGATTGCAACTAGCCATCACTTACAATGTCATTAGTAGCCTCTAATAATTGAATTCCAGCATTTAGCAGATTACCTGGGAGGAAAGGGGATTGGGGAAGAGATCCTGCTGCCTTTTCCTCCAGTCACACCCTGTCCATTTCCCTGGAAAGTTCCTGGAATTTATCAGCTCCAAGATTCTGCAAGGTCATAGGGGAGGAAAAAGTTTATCCATGTTGGGTTTAGACCTTAGCAAGTACAGCTGGTGCTCCACAATCAAACATGACTGAGAAAGAAAGAGGACATTCTCTATAATTTTCTTTGCCACTCAGACACAGGCAAGTTTGCCTATAAACTGAAGTTTATGCCACAAGGTTTGACAGTTGCACGAGATTTACATAAGAAGCTGTCTTGAAAACACAGTGATGTGTCGCACTGTACACTGTGTTGCGTGATTTTCAGTTCCCTGAACATGATACCCAGCATTTAAATTCCCAATACCATTTGGGAAAGAATTTGGAAGCCAATAGAGATGCCTGGGGCCAGCAGCATCAACAGCAGGAGGTTTTTGCTAGCAGCCAGCACTTCTAACTACACCATATTTGCACTACAGCACTCAATGGCTCTGTGTCAATGCATCAAAGTGCTTCATTACAAGGCAAAGGGGAGACACTGATCTAGCTGAGAAAACAAGGTATTTCAGTTGGTACTTAGTAGTTACTAAATATGGAAAATTTTTACTATTATGTCACAGTGCGGAAGGCCAGAAATGGAAAAGAAAACTAATCCTCTAAATAAGTGATGAAAATAACAGTTTACAAAATTACTCAAAATATTCAGATTCCAGAGGGTCAATGGGATTCACATCTGGTTGCTTTGCTTTTCCTGGGGGATTTTTGTTCATCAGTCCTGCCCCCCTCCCACATGTGTGGAACAAGATGGAGTGGCTTTTCACAAGCAAGGACCACTTCAGCCAGCTCTGGTTTGGCAGCCATCGGTATAACACCAGGGTGGCCAGATTGTCGGTACTGCCAGAGAGCAGGACTGACGGGGCAGGATGCACACCACCTCTCCGTCACTTTTACTCTGTGGTGACACAAACCAAAAATCTCTGTTCTTGCTCCCGCAACTCTGTTTCTACCTCTTACTTTTCCTGCTTGTTTCAGCTGAACCTTCTGTTTAACTGAAAGTTTAGTCCTGGCACATTCTCTCACTTTCCATGCATTTCAGTCAGAGAACACACTGGATTTACAGCATCTAACAACCTCCTCCACCCATGTCCCATTCATCCCTGTTGTGAGAATCCTGATCAGCCCCTTTAGACCCGCCTTTGGCCCATTTAACAATACTGAAATCACATCAGCCAAGAAGAGTCTGCACTGCAAACTCGGCCCTTTAAAAATATTAATTCAGTTAGACAAAGGCAATCTTACAGAAGATTGTGATGTTAGCTCATTGAAATTTAATTGCTAAAGGGTTATAAGAGCCTAGAAACAGACCTAGCATCTGTCTTTTTTTAATGTCTCAATTATCACCACAGTAATTTAATGGCACCGTGTTAGAGAATCACCATTGACATGCTAATGAATGGCACCACGTTCACTTACATTAGCTCTATTTTTAAGAGGTTATAGGTTGAAGACAAACATTTTATGCTTCAGATATCACTAAGGCAAGCCGTACCACATTTATCTCATTTTGCTTTTGCAACTAAAATTACGTGTCTTAAAAAATATTCACTGAACAGTGAACTGCAAATGAGTTAAACTGTGGTCAATTACAATCATGTACTTGCTTCTTGAGATCAAGGTAAGTAACACAAATCCTTTCAAACCATTTATTACTTAATTAGTCTGTCAGCATTTACTGTTGAAATTCTCTTCAGTTTGTTTTCTGAGTTTTTCCACAGACAAATACGCCCTTTACTATTAGCTTTTTAATTGAACAGACTTCTTTATTATAAATGTTTCACATTATTCTCATTTTGGTGAGCCAAGTTTACGTATCAATAGTTTTCTTTCATTTATTCTGTAGAAACTCTGTTGCTAACTAAAAAGTCCCTGATCTATTACATCTAAATGATCACAGCAATTTCCATAATAAGAGATGGAATGATGTACACTGAGCTATTTATCTGCAAGCTTTTCAACACATCGTATATGAATTTCTATAGACAAGTAATAAGGGATTGCCTTCACAAACACAATGAAGCAGCCTTCTGAGATCAGCTAAGTGCTAGTGTTATCATCAGAATTGATTTTGCACAGAAAGCTGAATCCTGACAACAATGTGAAAGGATTTCTCACTTCAGTGACATTAGCACAAGACTGGAGAATAATCTTATAATACTTAATATTAACATATACTTAAGAACATTTTACAGCTAATTCTATTCTATCATCATGCACATTTTCAACAGTTCCACTGCGCAGCTTAGCTCTGCCATGAACAATTATAGAGGCGATGCTGCAAACAATTTAGGCGTAGGAACAGAGTGTGATGTTTCAGAATGTCTCTCGGCTCTCCTGGCCTTTCAATCCCACTAATGTTGCCAGATACTCAGAAGAGTATGCTTGAAGTTGTATAATAAAAAATTAAGTTTTCTAAGTGTATTGTTGGCAACACAATTATTACAAAAAGTGTTTTGTTAAAACACATCTCACAGAATCTCTCTCCTCTGTCTAACCTACATAGAAGAGAGGATGTAACTGCACCTGGGAGTCCTCAGCACTTCAGACAGTGGTCATTGCACCCCCTGGTGTCCACAGCTCCCATCGCAGCATCGAAAAATCTAAAAAATTGTTCCTCTCTGCAGCTTTCTCCGATCTCCCTGCGTCTGGGTTAAAACAAAACAAAACAAAACAAAACAAAACAAAACACAAACAAACAAAAAAAAACCAACCACAAATCTGGGTTAAAAAAAAAAAATCACAAAAGCCTCTAATTCTATGCACAGTTTTCAGGTTTTCTCCCATGTGATGTTTACTTTTTTTGTGTTGGGATTGTTACCTCCAACCCTAGGGGTGAAATACAGAATCCAAACCCGGGCTTTTCTACAGGGGCAAGTCTAAGGGGTCTGGGACAGGCAGCCAAATGCTGCTCTTAATTTCTCTGTCTCCCATCATCTCTGACAGAAAAATAAGACAATACGTGGCTCTCATCTTCTCCTGCCTGAAATATTTCTCTGGCCAAGTGCCAGACTGTCTGTTCCTTTGTGGTGCGGCTGCAATCTTTTAGAAGAGGTGCCACTAATTAGCTTTGTAATGCAGTGAGGGAAGGATTGAAGGTGGAGGGAAAAAGTGGTCATTCCATTAACTCTTTCTTATCTGCAGCTGCAGGAGCTTATTAATTGCCTCAGGGTTAGAATTACCAATTATCAAGCAGATTAAATTCCACCAGACAACCTGTGACACCCATTTCAGTGGAAATGCTACAGATGCTTCGTTTATCTGCCCATCTGGAGAAAAGCCTATATCCTGTATGAACTTTTTCATTCTGACAAACTGATCCAAGGAAAACTTCACAAAGGAATTATGGCAGACACTTCCTCTCCTCTCTCATACTGCTTTTTGTTAGTCCAAAGACATAATTTGCAGAGTAAGATACAACTGAAAAATGAAGGGAAGGTTGCCTAGATGAGCATACAACATAGTCAAGCGAATATTTTTTCCACAGAACCCTGTTGATTACTTGAAGATGAGCTTGTAATACATTCACTGGCTATAACCGTGGTTTATATTTGCTCATGTTTCTCTTTATTAACCCACTGCAAATGCGAAGAGCTTGATATCCATCACTGCAGGGAGTGCAGCCATCCTCACACAATTTAAACCTGAAGGGTAATACATGGTCCTCAAAAGAAAAACTAATTATCGCAAGAGGAGTCCAACCTGTCTGCAGTTGTCTGTGACTGGTGACTTGGAGACAGAGGACAGAGAATAGCAATTAATTAAACCATGATCCATGTAATGTTGACCTAAAAAATTACAGATTATACAGCTGATTGCAACTTCTTTAACGGTCTTCCTGCTCATGTTTGAAGGGTTAGATTTACATTGGTACTCATGAGTATTCATTACATTAACCTTCACTGTGACCTGGTTGAAGGTTCTCATACTGATTAATTGATGTCAGTGTGCAGTTCTAACTAAGGAACCTTTCACCTGTAGGTGACTGATCGGGATTTTACATAGGTCAAGAGGAATTGAAAATCAACAAGAACATTTCTAAATTGGATCAATAATCTCATGAGCTAGAAGAAGTAAATCACCGAACAGTGCCTGGTTAAATGAAGTTCTGGGCCGCCTCTTATTCCAGACACATGCGGTATACACATGGCTAGTTATGATATTTCTGAGCAAAATTTTGGCCAAAATTCAGGTAATATTTTTTCCCGGGATTTTTTTTTAAAGTATCTATAGTTTTTGTGAAGCAACGTAAGAAATTAATTGGAAAATATAAGCAGAATTATCCCACAAATTGATTCTCACTTCATAGAAGGCAGTTCATAGCAGATACCTTTCTACAGGATCTCTATCAAGTGCAGCCTACTTTAGCTAAGCACTAGAACTGAGTTTTTTCACAGAATCCAAGTTCAAAGAAGTTACTGATTTGAAAAGAGGGAAAGAAAAGAAAGAAAAATAATTTTTTAAAAAAAGTAAAAAAGCCTAGACAAGCTCACAGAGCATTCTCAAGAGGAGTCAATAGTGCACTATATTTGGTCACGAACCCAAGAACAGATGCATTTAGAAGTTTGTTGAGTCACACCACATATAACAAATAATGTCAGGAAAATAATCATACTTTCAACGTGGAGTTAATTTTAAAAATACTTGATTCTATAACAGACACAAGTGTGCTTTATGAAATCACAATTAATTTTAAAGTTTTCTAACTATACATTTCTAGGATAGATTTTATATTACACCTTCTATGTCAAGAAAGTTAATTCCCATGTATAACCCCACACAAGTATAAATTTCCTTTTAGTTTTTGTTGCAAGATATTAATGCCTCTGGATCAGAACACCTGGATTAATTATATATTCAAAGCAGTCACTTTGTGATTTTGTGTCTCATAACAAGGCACCACCAAAACATTCTCCAAAATGTTTGTCATGATATTGCCTTTAAGAAAGGAGAAAGACTCAGAAGACTTAGAAAAATAATAATAAAAAGAAAGCAACAGCAAAGTATTTATTTGGGTTGGAAGGGACCTTAAAGATCATCAAGTTCCAACACCCCTGCCATGGGCAGGGAGGGACACCTCCCACTAGCCCAGGTTGCTGGAAGCCTCATCCAAGCCTGGCCTTGAACCCCTCCAGGGATGGGGCATCCACAGCTTCTCTGGGCAACATGTTCCAGTGCCTCACAGGAAAAAAAATTCTTCCTAATATCTAATCTGGATCTATTCTCTTTCAGCTTAAAACCGTTACCCCTCATTCTATCACTTTCCTGCTTTCCAGGACGATCACTCTGACACCACAAAATGCTGCTGAGCAAAACCCTCTCCAGCTCTCGCAGTTAAAGAAAAGCCTCCTGTAAAGCAGGTGTATGTATTGAACTTCACCAGTGCAGAAGTCCTTGCCACCGACTCCTTGGTCTGCAGCTCTGACTCTTAAGGTGTTAATTGTACCACTCCCCTCACTAGAGAAGATTAATGCATATTTACTTTTATAGTATCTCCGAGAGTAATCTAGGGCCAAAGGGTAACTTTTCCTCACTGTGCAAGTGTTTTAATTAAAAGAAGCCATGTAACATTCAAGCATTTAAAACCAAGCTAAACCCAAAGCACTAAACCAGAGCAATCATCGCCACCAGCAGGCTGGCAGGGGGCTGTAAGCCATGGTGCCTGCAAACCACAGTGTCTGCAGCAGCCCTGCAAGCTTTGCACTAGCCAGTGTCCGGCTGGGCTGTCCGAGTGCAAGTACCAGCAATCTCACGCTTCATGGGGAGCACTTCAGGGGACTGCTCTGATTGAGGCCAAATGCAGTTAACTGGAGGTTCAGAGGTGGATGATTGCTGGAACAGACAATACAGGAGAGCTCTCAATGTCCATGAACATCCAAGCAGAGGCAACAAAATTTTAGTCCTTCAAACACAAAGGGCTTCAAACAAAAAACACAAGGATTTGGGGTGTCTAATTTTCCACACATAAAGGGCTTCTATTGATTTTACTGACAGATTTTTATAAAGAATTAAGATTGTACAAGCAGGTATCAGAAAACAAACACGTATTTCTTACTGCTGCTTTCCTCCCTTGTTGAAATTAATTTTGACACTTAAAAGGGAATTTAGACCATGTAAAAAGCAGAACACAAACAGAGGTAATGAAGAGCACTACAAAGGAGAAACAATTATGCATGATAAACACTCATGTTTTGAGCAGAAGTTCCGGAAACTTGAAAAGATTAGATTAAATCCAGCTCATTTAGTCCAATAACTTAGGCAGAGTCAAATTTAATAACAACAATAGGTATGTAATTTTCTGCACTTGTTTTGTGTAGTGTTGAATACATTAACAGATTAGCAGGTTGCAAATTTAAACACTTCAATTAAAACTTGTTTGTTATAATTCCACAAAAAAAAATTGTCGGTCATCTACACAGTGTGCTTTTGGACAGAAATTTGAACTCTTACGAAGAAAGCTCTCAGACTGCCTTGCAGAAGACTGTAATCAATCTCTACTGTTTGTCCAGTGGGCTGTGGAAGAGAGCATAAAGCCTGAAGGATGCCAATATTTGTATCTGAGAAATTCAATTTTATTTGACAGTGACACTAATCATAAAGAAAGAACAAAAACCAAAACAAGCCAGCATACTTCAGTGGTTAACTTTTCCCCTCTGTTGCAACTGCTTTATTAAATTTAATGAATTTCTCCCTAAGTTTTTCAAAGCAGTGAGCTTTGAAGAAACAGGTGAAACAGCAATGCATAAGGAAGGATATTCCTAAACAAGCTAGTGGGAAATATGTAAAAAAATTCCAGCATAGAGAAGTTCATGCACAGCAACAGTCATATAGAAAAGCCTACATTGTTCTAATTAGATGGTGTTTCTTCTGCAGTCCATCTGGTAGAACACTATATTTGGGTCCCTTGGGGTAACTCCACCACATGTTCTTTTCTGTGAGACAGTTTATTATTTTTTTCTTAATGAGTTCGTTCCATGAGTCGTGGGGTAGCCCCTACTGTTAGATTTGTGAATGTCACTGTGTCCTCTACATTATAGTCATACTATGAAGCCAATCAGTCTGCTTCACCACAGAAGTCATCAGTTATTCCATGTAAGACTGGAATTATAGGCATTTCGCTCCTATATTTGACAGTTTCATGTTCCACACGAAAACTCTGTAACAGTCAGACTCCTGGCAGTGTGACCACAATAATTCACTCTTCCTGTGAAAATGCTTTCAGATAAACAAGCACTCTCTTTTTCTATCCTTTCATTTAATGGTGATCTGTGTGCATGAACTATTTGACCCACATATATCCTCTGTTTAGTAAGGATGAATTGAGAAAACCATGCACTTTTTCTAACAGACATGAATTAAGACAACAGAATATGATTCATGAGTAGAGCATTCAGCAATCAAAATCCCACAAACAAGCAAGTGCGGCTCAGACCTTCCTACGTTAATATTTGTTGAAAATATCATAGGGATCAGTGGAGTTAAACAGGGCTGAACTTACCCCAGTGACATCTCCTAGACCAGCTAAGTCTACGGGGCATTGCTTTATGATAGCAGGTTTAGTTCACACCAATCCCATGGGTAACTGCTACTATAAAGAATATTGCCCTATCCGTTCTGTTTCATTACGCCTATCGTACCGCCCACATAAAGTCATACAGTGAACTGATGTATGATTATCAGTTGTCATTAGCAGTCTTCGCCCATGCTGTCAGATCATGTCAGAAGTGGGTGCAGAATAAGGAAAGCGTTCAGACTTGGTTCACAGAAATGATGTACCATGTCTCTGTCAAGGGTTGGTGCAAATGTAGGTGCTTCTGATTCATTTGCTCCTTGAAAACATTTACAAAATACCAATATTTCTGCACCTGAATCCAGTGAATAGAAGTGTTGAATATAAAGCGATTATAAGAACACAGTTGAACCCAGTCAATGCAAATTAACTGGAATTACAGCAGATTCAAGACAGTATTTACCTAAATGTATACAACTGGTCATTATCTACAGATCAGAACTGTTTTGTCTTTCACCAGGCAGTGGTGGGAAGAGGCAAAATTTCTGTGGGTTATGTTTAACTCATTCTGCAGCATGAACTAGTATATTCCATTCCTATTATTCAAAATATCCTTGTTTGGCTTATGTAGATTGCACTAGAAGGCTAGTGCCCCAGAGAGCTGCATTTTAGGCAAAACCAGCTCATACTATGTTAGGTGAAGACTAACTTATTGTGCACAGAAGGTATTGAATATTCTTAAAATGCAAGCATTGCTTTCTCCTTGAAAATTAAATACAGTGACTTTGAGAAGCTTTATGAAACAGTGCAAGTTCCATTAATCTCTGCTATAATTTTTAATTACAAATTTTGTAATTTGTAAATTACAGTGAAAATTGCAAAAGTGTAGAATTTATCTTGTCTTTTAATCGATTATTTCAGTAGAAGTTAGAATACTGACAGAAGCACATTTAAAGGGGCTGCATGTTGGCATATGGATAGTGAAACAGAAGACAATTTTTTTTTACTTTTAAAATCCTCCCTGACCCAGGTATACTTTGAAAATAATAAAAGATATTATTTCATCTTGGACCAACTGATATTTTTACAGAAACACAGAAACATTTTTGGGCACATTAACTAACTATTGCCAGTTCTGAAATAGAAACAGCTATTCAAAGTGATGAAGGGTTTACATGCCAAAAGATGGCCAGCCTTTTTCAACCACATTACATGCTAATTTGTGCCTTTATTTGCACACCATTTATACCCTTAGATCATCATAAACAACTCTTCTGTTATAATAATTCATCTTCATAAAGAACTGGCATCTCAGACATCTTTTGAATGAACAGGAGTCTACTTGCTGTATTTACACGGATTTTCAGGATTATGCAGGACCTCATTCATTGTTTTTTAATTTTGTAAGGGGGTGACAGAAGAAATAAGCTTTGCCAATGCATCATGTTTAGAAAAAGAACCTTCCAAATTTAAACCAAGCACTGCTGATCCAGTACTGTCTTCCTCAGTTTGCCAAGAGACAAACAATGCAGACAAATGGATGCAGACAGTCACACGGTAGCTCTGCCAGTGCTCAATCCGGTGGATCATGACCCAGCTTCAGTCTGGAAACTGTGCAGCCACATCAGTGTGGCTCTCTGCCCACTGAATTTAGCACGGCTTATTAATTCACATGCGGCACTGTACCATGCTATGCACAGCGGCTGGTGGGCTCCCAAATCAATGTTAACAAGCAGTACAAATACATGGCTGTCTATAACCGTCTCTGTAGTGACACCTGGAATATGACGACGTAACTGAGAGTAGCAGCAGTAGGTCACAGCACAGTTTAATTTAGTTCAGTACCTTGCCTCCAACAGTGGCTGAGATTGCTAGGAAAGGGGACCAGAACAGGTCAAGCATATATAACAATTCCTTCGTAAACTCTGACACCTGCAAGGACATTAACTCTTCTTTAACATCAACTAATCCACCCACTAGTGCCACTTCAAATGACTCATTTATTACTGCTCAGGTGGGATGCAGCAGTAGATGCAAACTGATGTCACTGTGGAACACTGAATGTTCTTAAGCAGTTGTAAATGCATTAAGGTACTAAATGTACTAAAGGCAAGTGCCATATTTTTTCTGACAAGGAGACGAAGACTGAAATAATTACACCTAAAACATTCTTCCTGGCTGTGTAATGGCTTCACACTTTTTAATGCAGAACTTTGTCTGCGGGAAGGAAAAAGTCTTCATAGTATGTTCTGGCATCCTGGTCTTCATTAAGACAGTATGCACTCCTTCTAAAGGGCAGCACACATCTTAGAAATTCAAAGCATTTAATCACTCAGCTCTGAGAAAAGCTCTCTCTAAGCTTCATCTCTAATTAAACCAGATCATTCCACCTTATAGACAGAAAAATAAAAAAAATCTCTAAGCTGTGACACAAACATAATAAAAAAAAATCAATGTTGATACTAAGTCGAAGTAAAAAAAAATTTTTTTACATGTTAGCCATAAGAATAAAAAAAACCCAAAAACCTTGGAAATGAAGAAAAACAGTCTATAGCTCAAATCGTATAAAGTCTCATGTGTTTGCCACATTTCAAATACACAACATACCTACCTCTTATGTAGTTAACTGCTTTTCTAAGGCCTTCAAAAGGAAAATTGGCATTTGCAAACTAAGACATGCGGGGACATGACGTCTTACCTAAGTTCATTATGTATATTGGAGACTGATGTTTGCACCATCATTCAGTTCAGTGCTCTTTACACAAGTTGTATTGTCCCCTGTCCATTACTTTTTTTAACAGAAAATATTGCATCAGTTCCTGGAAACTGATCAAGGTGCTTGTCCACTAAAAAGCGTGTTTGACAAAGGCTAGGTATTGTACACAGCTCAGGGCAGCTACCTTTGGCTTCCACATTACTGTAACTGGGATACGCTGGTTCAGCGCCACCACACACCTCTTGTAACAAGTTGCTTAAATGGAGTAGGTAGTATTGCTCTGTGATAACAGCAAGGTCAGTCTCTTGTACCTCTCAAATTAATGATAATTTCTGCATACTTAATGGGTCAAGGCCAGTAAAGAATCAGTAAGCTTACTCCAGTAGAGTCCATAGAAGTAATTTAGATGAAAACTGCATCTGTGCCTTTTTAAAATCAGTTAAAATTTATTGCTAGACTTTTCATTTTACTAGGTAGTGAATAGTAGGGGGGTAACTGCTCTCTTAATTTATATTCACAGAGGTCTTCATTCTCTGCGAATTCTCTGTCCCCACTGCAATTGCTGAGCCTTTTACAGGGTTTAGGCCCTGATGATCTGAAGTACAGACACATGAGCCTCATTTCAGCTGCTGTCCGAAGGCAGAATGCTGGAGTCACTGTTGTCGTCACTGTTGTACAGTTCATAACAGATAACCAGAGAAAATGACTGCACGGCTTTTAAGGATACTGAATATCCCAAAGTTAAAATAGACCATCTTGACTACCAGCAGCTGGAGGAACACAACAGACCAGTTGATTAAGCTTGTACTAGCAGAGTGAAAACTCTGCTGTTTAGTACTCATTCCATACTGGTTACATTTCAGCCTTAATCTGAATGATTGGAATGAAGACAGAGATCATGTCCAAATGTGCACATCTGCAGATGTGTACCATAAGCATCTGACACTTTTGGGTGTCTCTTTCCATAGCGTGAAGCTGACATACACCCTGATGGATGCCTCTGCCTTTTCTTGTCTTCATGAAAACCCACCAAGTGCCCTGTACGGAAAGGGAAGAACAGCCCAGAAAGCGGTGATTTCACTCACTTGTCATTGTCAACGCCCTGGCAGAGGTATAGCCAAGGTCCCTGCCCATTCATTTCCCTATTTTGCACTATTCCCCTATGCCTCTGTGCCACTGATTATTCTCAAGAAAATAAATCCAGGGGTGCTCCTTGTCCCATGACATACACCCATGACATAGATGCACAGTAACAGAAGTTCTCTATGAGAGGTAACGGCTGTTCTTTCTCACCTGCTCCACAATAATGGCTTTCAGATAGCCCCAATAAACAACATTCCTTATTCTTATTCGTGCTGAAGCTCACACTGCACAAACATTATCTGTATTGATGGGAACTGACATAATCATTCAAGTCCAACGGCAAATCTTTCAGTGCTTCTGGGTTCAGCAATTGGTAAGCATAAATCTAGAGCTTTTGGTGCAAATCTCTTTTAGCCATCTGTTCTATAAGGGCAGACTCAAATTTATGGAGACATTCAAAGTGCATGCTGTGAAAACAAGGAAGTATAAGCATGACCTCACCACTTCATAAATGTTCACAAATCTTTATCCCTTCTGAATTTTTCACTTCATACTTTTTTTGGGCTAAAACAAAACCTGTTGACTACATGCCTGCTTCTCTGTTGGTTACTTTCTTCACTTGGTTGTCTTTATCAAACTTCAAAACTAAAAATAAACTCAACATGCTTATCTTGCTGTTATTTAGAATACATCAGAGAAAACTTTACCTGATAGCAAGTTTATGAACCCTATAGACAATGTCTATCTGCAGGCTTAGCAAAAATAGCCTGAAGTATCAAAGCCAACCAGCAGTCACAGTAGCATTGGACAATTACTCCACAACGAATTCACTTTTTCAGTTTATATTTTCTGCTTCTATTTATGCCTAGGACACATTTTCTCTCCAAATATCTGATATTTGTCCTTTTGTACAATTTGGGGGTATCCATTTCCTCAGCTGGCTGGCAGCATTTCTTCCAGAATGCCTTTGTGAAGGTTTGGACACAAAATGGGGGTCACACATATTTCCCTTTACAAGCAACCTCTTTTTACTCAGCTGTACCTGCTAAGTGCGATTGGTTTGAAATAATTCCTGGCCAAAGGTTTATTCCAAATTTCATATACTTCTGATCCTACACGTAATGCATCTTCTATGCCCTTATCTGTACTTTCTGCATTTGATCCCAAAAGCCCAAAGCTAAGGAATAAATAGGAGGAAAAAAAAATGCACACTTCTTACAAAAATTAGAAAAAAAGCTTTGACAGTTCATACACAAAATCACATGGAGAACCAGGTGGTAAAATGATCCTGTCCAGTTGCATTAATCCTAGTGAAAGTCAAAGCACGTGGTTACTAGACCAGGAACAAATAAAGGAAAGTTTTTGCACTCTTTCATCACCTTGTTTGCACCCCTGTATAACAATGGAAGCTGTGAGAATGTTCAAAGTAGGGTATAAACTATACTTTTACGTGAGACCTTGGTTGAGAGAGGCCCATTTCTGAAGCTGGGTACTTGAGGTACCTTCTGCACGTCAAATAGAGCAGCAGCTCCCTTCTTTTACACCATAGGGAGTGTCCTGGCTCTGTCTGTTATTTTGGTACCTTCAGAAGCTACATGTGATCTCTCAGTGTCACAGTGCCACTTAAGTTCTGAGATTTCAAAGCTATTTCATTTTCTAAAACAAAATACATGAAGATATCTACTCTGCTCAGATTCTGCATATTGAAAAAAGCAATGTCTCTTTCAACATGGATTTTGTAAAAAAAATTTTTAAAACCCTGTTGTGGTTTAAGGCCCAATTCAAAGTCCTTCATGTTTGTGTCAACTGACCGTGTCCTTTGAAGCCAAGAGGCATTACAGATTTCTTGTGTGAGTATAGAACAACCTTAAAAATAATAATATTAAATGTAACAATTTAGCATAGTCGCCAGAAATAATGTGTGTTTATCCCTACTTTGTTTGACCTGGAATACCTATGTATTCCAATATATGGACCAAAATATGATCCTGAATAATGAGAGTGATGATTAAAAAAAAAAAAAAGGAAACAAGCATGAAGGGGAATTCTGTCTACTCTTGGGTTTATAATAATAGCGCATCAACATGGTGCTTGAGTACTCCCCACATTAAAAAGGCAAGAACATCTCAGTGGGTTTCCTTAGATCTCTGAACTTTGAACCTTAAGCATAGTTTTACAAAAGAAGGCGAGGAAGGACTCTGATGTGATTAGTGTTCATAGACTGTGTTTCAGCAATGTGAAAAGGCTGTTATGTAGGAAGTACAATCTCATCTCTAGAAAAGCAGAGGCTCTTTATCTCCAAAGCTATCTATTCAATACCTTTTCATGGCTTGGCCTTCATTCTGTAATAATATTAGCATAAATGTTGTCCTGTTCTGAAAATAATAATTAAAAATCCCCTATTCTTTTATGAAATGTTATGAACTTTTTAATTTTAATTTCCAAAATCATACCAGAGCACGAAATGACAGTTACAACTAAATTATCTCCTTTACTCAACTACTGCTGAAGCTCCTGTGACTATCAAGTCTCTCTCCGCAGAACTGAAAAATTCACATGAACTAGCGTAACTACTGTCTCTCATAGTCTCTTCTGTTGTGGGAGTCTAGAATGGTTCATACTACCTTACCATACAGTGACACAAGTGTCTCTCTGAATCTTTTTGTACAGACTTATTAACAATATGAAAAAGCATCATCTTTGATTAATTTTGTGGTGTCTGATGCAAAGATTAAAAAGGATATTAAGCAAGATTTCTTTTAATGAATCACAAATTGAGATGGAGAAGCCTTTTTCCAGACCTAAATTATATCTTGAGTTCTGCAGAAGTTTGACTATTAGGACATCCTGTCCAATTAGTCAGAAATGTATCAGTGGAATCTAACAGATTAAACCTTAATGAAAGAAAAATACATGTGGCAAAATATCTCAAATTATCAGACAATTGGGTGATTTCACTGGCTGGCAGGCAACTGAACTTCGAGGAGTGTATTCCAGGGTTCTTTTCAACAAAGACACAAAAGAGCTATAAATATAAAATAACAGAGTATAGACATGTCAAAACACTTTTTGTTTAATGGAGGATGGCTAGCCACAAGGAAAGTCTGTCTGCACAGTGTACTTTAGGTAGATAACAGCAAACACTATCCATGTTTCGAAAAGCCAATATTTCTGTTAACCTAACAGTGAGATGGTACGTGCTGCATCTCAGCAGGAAAGGAATGGCATGAAGTTAAGGATCTGCATGCAAAAGTCCAAGCATATATCAGGGGAATTACAATTTAGGTAAAGAAACATCTGACCTTTTGTTACATATCCATTTTGCTATTGTATTCTCAAAAGGACTTTCCTGATGTGCTTTATTTTTCATGAACATTTAAGGCTCCCTGAATCTTTTAATCAAATAGACTTCCATGACAAAGATATTGTGAAGCTCTGCCATATAGCAAAGTCATCCCGAGTGCCTTGGTTTTACTGCCCATAGATTACAAGCTTGTAAGAGGTTCATGCATCTTTTCTAATGAAGTCAACAATGGAGTCCAGTTATAAATCTCTAGTCCTTGCTAAGCTTTTGTTGAGACAACAGCTAGTAAAAACTCATCCTGTAAGGTTAAGATTCTTTTGGCATGCATTTACCCATGCCACATAAAACAAACTATGCATCTCAGATGGACAGCTGGATGCCTGCCAATGGAAAAGGTCACCTAACTCCTGTGGGATACAGAAGGGATTGATACAGAGCAGAGCTTTATTTCATAATTTCCAGCATACAAGTTGTGAAATCAACTGGAGGAAGCTGGGTTTAGAATCAAGAGGGGGCTAGCATGCACGGGTTATCTTAGCTCCTTGCAATCATTAGGTTCTGCATTATGTATGTATCAATCTGACATCTTTGACAAGAAAATTTCCCCTTTACTAGTTGCTTCAGGCCAGATCTAGTAGTGGATTCATGTCATCTGAGCTAGTCACAGCTTTATGTCTGTTGTAGGTGCTCAGACTAACATGCAGCAAGTTCTGTTAGGCACTGAGGTATCCTTTATGTGGAGCATTAATCTCCTCAAACAACATCCAAAATCCAAAAGTTGGAAGCTGCTGGAATCTAGCAAATAAAGAAAGTCTCTTGATAGAAGTGATTACACAGAGGTTAAGAAACAGGAGAGGAAAGTCTTCTCTCAGTGCTGCCTATCCTGCCCTAGGAGCAGGAGCATAAGTTTTTCTTTCAAAACATCAAGCAAATCTTACTAAACATAGTTCTGTCCTGAGAAGCCATGGTTTTAAATTCTCCTGCCAGACAAGGAAAACACATCCAAATCTCCCATTTCCTGGATACATCCTCTAGCCACTACAGCAGTATATGGAAGGAGAGCAGCAGTTCTTCCTTAGGGTTCCAATTAAAGAATGAGCAATTGGTGCTCAAGTCTGTGATCCTTTACTAGATGCACTCTGAGAACCTCCATCAGGAAACCTCTGTAGGGATTTAAGCAGGACACTGACTGAGTTTCTGGATAATCATGCCCAAGAAACATAAAGTAGTTTTTGCACAACTGTAGACATATTAAGAACTTAATGGGAAGGTGCTTTAGGCATCTGCAGAGTCAGTTATGCCATAGTGTACAGGATCACGCCTCTGAAATTAAATACATTGGTTCTGCTAAAGTCTCTTTGCAGATCTGACTTAGCTTTTGAGTCCCTCTCTCATGAAATTGGATACATGTTGCTACACTTCCGGCTTGGCCAGAGTACTAAAATGGAACTTAATATTTTAACTAACATTTTTATTCACAAAACTATGACTCTTGATATGATACCATGTGACAAAAACAAATTCTAAAAAATAGCTAATTAATACCATTGGGTTAAATGTAATAATTAAAATAATCAGCATATTATTTACCATGACTGATTATAAACAATTATTTTCCACAATCCGTATCAGTATTGCGGTTGCTCAAGAGATACAGTCAGGCAGGTTAATTTGACAACACCTTTCACTCATAGTAATTAAACTCTTAACATCTGTAGCAGTTTCCACCTGTGTGGTTAATACACATCTGAAGTGTCTAACATGCACTACTCCCCAAAGTGCTGTTACTTCAACTTGGCCACAGGCTGTCTTTTTAATATCCATCTTTACCTTTTCCTTAACATTTCTGATTGCTACTACAAGATAGTAAAGGTAGTAAGCGACTCCACCTGGGAGAATTAAAAAAGTGACAATGCGTAGCTCACTTATGGATATATGCAGAGGTGGTATTGAAAATTGAACTTCTGAGAACCTTGACCTTTGATATTCTTTAGGAATTGATATTATTTCACTTCTGTCTTACATTCTATGCTGCAAAAAAGGGATAAACTATTCATCAGATTAAACACTTCATTTCTCAAAAAAGGGTCTAATCCAAAATCCACATCAAGGCTGAAGGGAGCCTTTTTAATTATTTTACTAGTCTTTGGATCAAGTTAACTTACTTTCAGGAGGATTTTAAAATTGAAATGGATTATTTCTCTTTTGCCCGGGGTTAGGTTACATGAGGGTGAAGCACGGCATGATAACTGATTACTAGAGCAGTCTAGGAGTGAAATGTGAAGTGTTAGCTGGATTAGCTGATGAGTTCTTTATTGCTTCTTTTTTATGTGAAGAAGAAAAAATATTTCTCTGTAAAATTATATCCAGTTAGGTTTTAAAAGTCATAATAGTGACAAAACTTTCCAGTGATCTGTAATGCTTTAATCATCTCCCGATTAGTCAGGGAATATTTATGTTAAATAAAATAATCTATCAATAAAAGAAATATGCCTCCCATTCCCCTCAGACTTTCTACTTCCTAACACTCTAGCTTTGCTCCTGTGAAGCTCTACCAATCTTCAGAGTCAGGGGAGAAAGAGTCTGCTTATTCTTCTAAAAGTTCAAGAGCTTTCCTGTTCCACAGTTTGACAAGAGGACTCACGGAGTTACTACAGAAGCTGTTAAAAAGCAAAACAGTTCTTAAACATTTCAAGTGCAATTCAATATTCTGCTGAGGTTTCACTGAAGAGGATCTCTTTCACCTCCTCAAATGCATCATAGCATCATACCCTCTTCTCAGGATGATGCAATTTGACAGGCATGTCTATGAGGTATTTCCTAGACCAGTCCATCTTGGTGCACAATGATACATAACAGAAACAAAACCACCAGAAAACAGGATCTAAATCACTCTGCACTCCTGTCTAAGAATTGGTGTAGACAAATAATTACAAGTATGCACACAGTAAGAAATTAGCTCATAAAACCAACGTTCGCAAGTGGCATGCCCCACTTACGGAGCACACATTGTCTTCAAAATGATATCTATGTTCTTCCCAAGTACAAGCTATAACTATGTCAAGAAACCCACGTACAAACACACACACTTTAGACTTCAATCTAGTGTCAGTCCCACTGGCACTGAGGGCAAAGTATGTGTAAATGTAACTAGCACAGACCCATAAAGGACAAGATATCCACTACTAAAAATAAGCAAGTGAACCCGTGGCAGGTCACGTTAATAAAGTACACAGAATTTTAGGCATGAAACATATAAACTCTCAGAAGCTACCTAAAATTAAGAAATTGACAGTCTAGAAAAAATAAAGTGCCTTTGAAGACCCGCAAGAGCCTGAATACCATCAGGTGCACAACTTTCCCTTCCTTTCTGCACAAATTTGTCAATGGATTAACTTCCAGGGGCAGTCAGCATGTAAACATTCATCAAAGACTACACAGTGCTATAGATTTTAAGGAACTCCTAAATTCAAGGCCACAGGGGACTACTATGTTTAGTACTTGACTTCTTACTTAACAGACCATTTAATTTCACCTAGCCACCCCTGTGCATCGAAGAAAGTTCTCTGCAATATAAAGTTGAAGCTACAGACCTTAAAAACTAAGACCAAGGCTCTCATACTGAGATTTTTATACCAAGAAATGTGAAGGTTCCACATTTTTCAGCATGGTTTCAATTTTCATGTGGGAATAGATAAACTTTAAATTTGAGAGGAGAATCTGGAAGCCTACCCCCAGACCAACAATTAAGAACAACTTTTTGTTTGACTACATGGCAAAGGACAGAGATATCAGAATTTAATTCCACAGCAAAATACAACGCAGGGTTATAACAAATAAGGATTCCCAGATGCTGTTTTAGACAAATCTAGGTCTTTCAGGCTTAGTTAACAAACTTCTTTCACATTATTTGTAACTGCTGTGAAAAAGCTTTTGCTTTCCCTCCTTGTTCTTGTTTCTCTTCCTCAAAGAGAATTTCAGGTGTTTTTAAGGCAAAAATAGGAGGTCCCGCCAGATCTGCCATCCTGTTACACCTTCACAGGAACACATCGATATATCCTTCAATATGCCACTAATCATAAACCTGAGTACGTGAAGATCAGGTTGCCATGACAGAACGCATTGAACATGGTATTTTTGTTGCAGGTATGTTTATATACATTGTCCTGGGGCCAGCTGGGATAGGGTTAATTTTCACAAGAAGCTGGGAGGGGGGCACAGCCGGAGTAGCTGACTCAACTAGCCAAGGGGATGTTCAATACCATTCTGTCGTCATGCTCAGTATGTAACTGGGGGAGCTGGCCAAGGGAGGGTAGGTATTTGCGGATAGGAAATGGGCTGAGCATCGTGTTCCGGGTGGTGAGCAATTTTATTGTGTATCACTCGAGATATATATATAAATGTATATATACGTATTCTTATTAATACTACTGTTGTTATTATTCTCTTTTCTTGTGTGACTATTAAACCTGTCCTTAGCTCACAAGGTTCTGCCTTTGTTCTTCTGATTCTCCTCCCACTCCCATCAGGGGAGGGGTGAGCAAGCAGCCATGTGGTGCTCATATACATAAATATATATAAATATATATATACAGGTCTAGGTATATACAGACATCTGGGGTCAAGATAGTTTTAGACATAAAATATTTATTCTCTGAGAAGGGATAAATTTGAGTATAACCTTTCATTTTCATTTGACCTTTCAAAAGACATGATTAAACTCTATCTCCTGGCACTGTAATTGATTTTCCCCAAAGGACCATTTATCAGAGAATAAACTGGGTTTGGAACTTGAAGTGTATATTTTGTGGCTTTTACATACCAATTGGTATTTTAAAACAAGCTCTCTATTCTGAAAGCACTTCTGAGAATATCAGGAAAAAAAAAAAAAAAACAAACCCAAACAAAAAAACCCCAAAAAGCCTCAGGCAAGAGTCCCTGGCTTTTTGTCAATACATCATTCCAACAAAGCTTGTCAGCTGCAAGATTAACTTCTGAGAAGAGGTAGACCCAACTAACAGGCAGAATTAGATACAACTAACAAGTTGTCTTGGCAAAGAAGGGGCTTAAGAAGATCTTGTTTAAATCAGTGCACAAGGAGATGACAGTTCATGTAAAGTTTGGGTTTCAACAACAAAGATACAAACCCTCTTTCCCCTCTGTCAGAGCAGGTGGAAGACACTTCACAGTATCCTACCAAGCTCACTGATGCACAGAAACTTTTTCTTCCTTCCAACACACAGTACCATAACATAAAGGCACACACAGCCATATTCCAGTTAGAAGTTTCTAATACCATAAAGATCAAATGTTTGATTTTAATTGATGTCTGGGGACTACCATGCACACCACTCTGGTGGCAGAGACAGTTACGCCTGTTCCTAGCTCCAGTGTGAGTAACTCCCCAAAACTGCTGTGAGATCTCTTGTGTTCAGAGTTGCAGTCATCCAGCTTAGGGACAGGTAAAAATGTTCATAGATTCCAACCTTGAGCCAAACTTCCTTAACCCTGAATGTTTTAATTCATTCATTTTAACACTGTTTTTAAAGGGTACTTAACAGTAGAGGGAATCACATCTTTTTCATAAGCAGTCCAACGACAGAATGTAGAGAATCAGACACAGGATTCACCAGTCCTACAAACAAGACTTAGTACTCTAGACACATTAAGAATAACTTCATAATTGTATATACAAAGGAATTTAAGTTAACCAGAAAGTAATTACCTGCATAGTGCAGCAGAGGCAAAGTGATATCTAGACTTAACATTAATGTTAATTGAATTATACATCTGCTGGGGGAAAAAATAACTCCCTTAAACTCAAATTACGTTTTCCCGAATGTAATTACACACAACACATTTGTGTATTCTCAGACAATCATAAAGCAAATATTATTTCATCAGAAGGCAGAGTTACTAGCAATATTTCCTGTAATGAACTACAAGAACATCCAGGTAAACAAAAGATTGGGGGACAAATGCTAACCCTCTGTACTGACCTTTACTTGATTCCAAGACTAACAAGAGGACTCAGGAAGTGAGCCAACACATTTGAGCAGATCCTTAGCCCCGAGCTTATGAGTTGTCTCAGTGTCACCATGCCTAAGAGTTTTGACGGAGACAGGCATTATACAAGCCATAGATTCTCCTTTGGAGATAATGATATCAAGGTGTCAGTTCGATAAACCATTAATTTAAGAAGCTTTCAGGGCAATAATAAATACACATTTGGTAATCAATTCTCTCTTTTGGAGGGGGCTACTTAAGTCCATTGACTTCCAGGGAATACAAGATCCAGAGCTTCATCATGCCAGCACTCCAGATCAGCACTGACGGCAGCTTGTCAGTAGCTACTCATAGCTTCTTGCAATCCTCTCAGATTCAGTGTCATGTATACAGTAGAACAAAATCAGAGTGTAGAAGGAAAGACATAACAGACTGATTTGCAGAGACGCGTAGTATGCCAGATTAGGGAATATTCAATTGTTAAATAAAACTTCATTTTTCTCCATGAGATCTTACAGCAGTGTCAGCTTTGGTACTCTCATTAACAGAAGGAAAAGACAAGTTGCTGCAGTACAAGTGACCTGCTGATGGCCATCCAGCAGACTTGAGGCAAAGCCCGGAGCAGGGTCTGTGTAAGAGTTCAATTAACTGTGCTGAACCTCTGAAAAGCACACTAAAAGGGGAAGGTTATAAACCAAGGAGAAAATCTCAAAACTCTACTTAAGAAACAGCTTTAGTTTGAGGCAGATTAGTTTTAAAACTACATAGCAACTGAGATGAAAAACACTTTAAAACTTGCCTTGCTTTCCAAATTAATTATGGGTATAATGTACTGTTCGAATGCACATGGGAAGGGATTACTTTACTGGGTACGCTGGCCTGCCACTGTATGCATTTCAGTCATAGGAGCTCTTAGGCACCATTCAGAGTGGGGGACAGCTCTTATTTAGCAATCACCAACTGGCAATAGGGACAGCTGCACCAGACTGGTTCTTAAGCACAAATGTTTCTGCCAATTAAGCTAATTGAGGTTAACTTCTTTTACTACCTCAGTATACAAAAAGATCTATCCTAACTGGCTTCAGCCAGGGCACATAATGACAACAGGTACTCCAGTAACAGCCCAGTATCCTAGGAAAGCTGACACTAAAATCAAGCAAGACAAATTAATTTGGTGGAAGATAGGATGGCAAGATGATTTAGTCCCCAGAGATGTACAAATTCATTTGAAAAAAAAAGTTTAAAAAATAATGATTTGAAGAGAAAGTGTTTAAGGAGCCCCTTGTTCAAATAAATTAAAACCTTAACTCTGTTCCTCCATCTAGCAGAGTAATTTACAGGGTGATTTGAGAATTAATGTGCAGATTTTAAGAGAAAAGTCAACATTTTTACATAAGGGTTTTTCAACTAACTATAGCAGAACTGGATCTATACTATAATTAACTGTCCCCAATCAAAGAAAAACATGAAATACCATCTTCAAATTCAGAGTGATAAGAGGTTATCAGTAATGTGCACCACACCTTTCTAGTTTCAATGAGAACAGCAGTTTTGTCTAAGTACTGTCTGGCCTCTTGCATAAAACAACCTGACATCAACTATTTGTCCAAAAAAGGAAGTGCTCTTCAAACCATGTCTTCACAGATGTCACAGCACTGCTCTCACTATGCACACCCACCAAAACAGAATATGAAATAACAGCCAGAAAATGAAAAATTCCTATAGAAGTATGACAAATGCACTGGCAAAACACAACACTGTGAATCTCACACTTGCAGTGCAGTAAGGAACCCAGAAGAAACAGGAGATAAGCAGTAACAATTTTATGTTAAGATTGGATTATGAATGAAATGAGGTTGTTCATTCAAACAAGTGTGCTAAATTCAGTGAGTACAAGTGTGCAAAAATATACCACC
Organism: Pterocles orientalis; assembly: GCA_011057875.1. NCBI lineage: Eukaryota > Metazoa > Chordata > Aves > Pterocliformes > Pteroclidae > Pterocles > Pterocles orientalis. The sequence goes on along the minus strand of WKFP01015274.1, from coordinate 2,618,541 downwards.
TCTTAGAGAAAAACTTGCACATCTGATGGGAGAGAATAATATCTTAAAAAAGGACCATATATTCAGGTGTTTCACGTTAGTGGAGCCCTGACAGAGTCAGTGCAGCTGCACTGATTTATACCCCCTGAGCGTCAGTCCAGCATATCATCTAAAACAGCACACTGAATCTTTACAGAGAGCCACTAGCACTTCAATAAGACTGATGACATGTTTTCCACACTTCAAAGTAGGGCTCCCGAGAGTATAGCACAAGATGATCCTAGAGACCTTGAGAATACAAGGCACAGAATGAAGCCAAAGGCCTCCAGCATCTAAATACAAATGGTCAATTAGTAAAGGGATGTAACCTTGAGAGTTGGCTAGAACTGGTTTTAGAGCATAATAAAGAGAAAAAAGAAACAGTATCCAGTGTATGTAAAATAACTCATGTGGTGAAAACACAAAGGTGTTAACAAGATGGTATAAATGTGAGTCACAACCTTCATAAGAACAGAAGTGTTCCAGCACCGTCCCTCTGGGCTAAAGGACCCAAAACTGGTCAATGCTGTGGCTTACCTGCAGAAGGTCATGGCACAACTTTGGTGGAGAAAGTGACACTTTTTGATTTTGCAATCACCATATTTTCCTACTTCAACTTTTCATATGTAATGTATTATATTTACTAAATAATTGGGTAGAATGAATTAGAATTTCTGAGTGGTGCGTATATAGATACATGTGTTTCTGCTCCAACCTTATCACATGACATCATTAATATTAGCACACTGTCAGAATAAACCTCATAAATATTTAAACTTTGTCCTAATAAATACATTAATAAAGTAGCAGTAATAGGCGTAAGAATGCTGCAATACTCCATGCTATTATTATTTTAGATATTTGTGTAAAATCATGTATTGCATAAAACACCTTTTAGCACACGTAAAAAAAAGTGAATAATGTTAGATAAAATCTGGATAAATTTAGAGCAACTAGCAGCAAACTCATCATCTTGTAGGATTCCCCTACACCAGAGGGCAGAAATCTGAACTCAATGATCTGTGAAGTTCTGTATGTGCAGAGAATCTTATATAAAGTTAAAATTCTAAAGTTCCCTTTTCCAATCCTCCATGGACTTTTATTTCCACTGTTAATTAGCATGCTGCTGTTTGACATGTGAGCAAGGATGTTTACCTAGTGGGTTAAGGTAAGAACAGACTGCCACCAAAAAAAGAACCCTGGACCACAGTGAGAAAAATGTGGTTCAATAATTTAAGTGTAAAGATGTACAGCCAACACCTTCAGCAGTATTTTGACTTTTAACTCCTTTTAGCTAAATTGGCTTCAAAGGGATTTGTGATTCTAAACATCTTTGTGAACATGGGCTTTTTACTGGGGGTTGCAATTGTCTCCACCAAGACTCTTTAGCTGGTCAGCAATAGAGGGAGCAGGTGTATGCTCCCCAGATCAGTGAGCAGTAAGTGAACCAACCTGTAAAACAACCTTCTGTTCTTCCTTCCCCATCCCAAACTGACAGAAAAACCTTCTTTCATTTTGCTTCTGAGCTGTGCATTGCAGCCATTCAGTACATGAGAAAATGTTCTGTCCTTTCAACCTGAACAACACACTACCTTTCATTATCCTGTTATAATTTATTAGCCTATTGTCATACTTCAGTGTAATTAGTTTCATCTTATAGAGGGTAATGGGACATAGGAAGCCTGTTGATTACAGTATCAACATACTGATTACATCAATGCAGGTATGAATATCCCTAAGTTCTTCGGTGCTTGTTCCAGACATTAGCAAGTTGTGCAAGTTAGCTGTTCACTGCAGTATTTTGGCATTTGGTATTTTTAAAATAATATTCTTCTTCTGGATCAGACAGTATTAGGAGACACACACAGGGGAAAAACCTGCACACTTTGATATTAAGGAGTAGCAAGGAATGTTCAGTTGCTCATATTGCTCACTTGGTTTCACATTTCTGTACTCACTTCCCTCCGAAGAGAGAGATTCTTTGGTGCTGGAGGATTTGATACATTGTTCTGCACCGCTGCACTCTGGATAGGGAGGAATGCTTTAAAACTAATGTCCATAGGCAGCTGGGGAGCTATCCTTCCCTTTACAGAATCTCCACACACAGATCCCAGTTGGGGAAGATGTGTGGCACAGCCCTCAAGGCTGCCAGCATGCATGACCCTCCCGTGACGTATAATCAAAGCACCAGTCTCCCTCAGCAAATATTATGCACTGCCTTAGTTTTCCAGGCTCTGAAATTCAGCTTTGACTCTGACATCTACTCTCCCCTGAGCTGGCTTGATACAGCAGTTGAGTCACTCAGAGGCAGACAAAATGACCTTGTGAATAAGAATCTACTATGCAAACTTTCTAGTTAGAAAAACTCCACTGCCATTTGCCTTCCAACCCAAATATTAGTCCATGATTTCCCATTGCAGCTGAACCTGCACTCAAAGCCCTTGCCCAGGAGGCAGACTGATCTGCACAAAGTTTAGTAGGTCTTACCCTTGTGGAGCAGGGAAGGGAACTGTCTTCAGATGCTAGTGGTTCCTCTGGCACCATAAAGCAGCAGACAAGGAGGCTCTCCCTCTGACCTTTAGAATTTTGTTCCTCACCTTATCCTACCTTTATTCTGTCTGCCATAAAATGACTGTCTTCACTATTGTGCTGAAGCAAAAAAATAACTGCAGCAGGTACAGAGTATATTGTCATTCTGCAAAATAGGAGTTAAATCTATTAATCCTGGCAAGCATATGAACTTCTTATGATGTGAAAATCAGAGAGGAAGGTGATATTCAAGGAATTAGACACAACAAATATTGCATTTTTAGAGGATTAAGTCTATTCTTCAAGTATGTTGTCATATGGGACTGAAGGTCAAGTACATACAACCACCTGATCAGTGAAACAATCCTCCAGAAGTACCTTGCCTGCAGAGACTTATTATTCTGAAGCAGAATTTACTAAGGAAAAAAAAAAGTAAAAAACAAATCCAGAGCCCTAAGTTTTTCAGAGATTAACTCTATAAATATAACATCATTCAAAGCCAGTCAGAAAAGTAAAATATTTCAGCTATTCTGAACATACCCTATTTATGGATTTCAGACATTATTCGTATCACCAGGGTAGCACTGTGGATTTGTTTCAGTTGATTACATTAAACCAATATTGTTTAAAAATTCAAAAGTTTGTAAAAGCCTGCATGCGTCTACTGCCTGCGTGAATAAATTTGAGGTTCCTACAGTGGAATGACTGCTAAAGTTGTAGTTGTGTCTGGAGACTGAAGACACTGTGCCACGGCCTGCCTTTCACATCCTTGAGGAATACTGTGTAAGGCACACTTGGTGCAAGTTAAGGAGATGAAGGATCATTTTGTACATGTGAATCTTGTTCCTGCAAGTTCCCTCCCGCATATCCAAGCTATTTTAGTGAAAAATTCTGCTTAACTGAACTTCTGTGGCACTGCCGCTGCACACATGATGGAACTGTCCTTCAGGGCAGCTCCCAGTCAGGAGTAACCCCAGCTGTCCTACGACACCAAGACTTGGCAGAGAAACAATTTAGCTTCTAATCATGTGGTGGGCAGACCAAAATCTACTGTGTAAGTGTCAGTTAAATCAAAAAGGACACATTTCTCATTGTCCGACACAAAAATTCCTGCAGAATTCCTGTCAAAGCCCCATCATTTTCTGTTACATCGCTAAACCAACACCAAGATAAAAGCACTTGAAAAATTGTGAAGGATGCAACATTCATCTGATAAATTTCTTACAGTTCTTTTACAGTTCTACAGGCTTTTTTTTTCTCAAAACACAAATCAAATAAAAGGGGCACTGAAGTTAGAAAAGAACATTAACTTGATTTTCTGATTTCCCACGAACAACAATTGACAAGAAAAGCGGCTGCATCACCCTCTTTGAAACAGGACAATGAAAGGTCTGATCCATCACTGAGTTTCTCCAGGGCTTAGATAAGGCCCAAAGAGTATGGAGAAGAGAAACCAAATGGAGATTCTGGATATTTGTGCAATTCTTTTCATCAAACCCTCATTGCAAGTACCTCAGAAGATATGGCAATATCTATTTAAAATGACATGTCGAAAGGTAAAAACAAGGTGATTCAGATTGAATGGGTTTACATTAACAAACAACTGGCACCAGCTGAGGCTCAAGTTCAAAAAACTATGACGTAAAGTCAATTAAGAAATCGAACTGGAAATCATCATTTTACAAACCGTATTTAACACCTTCCCAAGCATGCCAAACAGCAGTTGAATTTCCAGAAATACTATTTTTTTTAATCTCTGTATTCCAGAAATATTACACAGGCAATGCGTCCCATCACATATTGAAACCAGTTCAGATAAGAGACTCTGCCATCATTACAGACTAAACCACTCCCAACTCAGGCAGGCATGACCTTTCAAAAGGGTACCTGCATGTCACGTCAGTATTAAGTACTGTACCCATAATCTGCCCACCATTCTGCAATCTAAAAATACTGCCTAAGCCATTTGTTTCCTTTTCTAGTCTCATAATTGCAGTCAGTTTCTGCAGCAGATTCTGACATTCTCTTGTTTGCTGGATGAACTCATTCTGTCATGAAAGGTCAGAAAGCAAACTGCTTCAGAATGTCAATAGGTGTTTAAAGTATTCTACCTCTGCCTGAATTTCTCATGTGCTAAACCATCAAGTGTTGATTTAGAGGTCATTAACTTAAAGGCAGGCAACTTGTGCCCATAAAGAGAAATTTTCTCGTTACTTACCTTCTTCAATGAAAATTTGAGTCCGGGTCACATTGACCATTAGCAGCTATTCAGAGTAAGATGAAGTTTATTGCTCTTCTTTAATCCCCCTTAACAGTTCCATGGCATGTATTTAATGACAGCGATATTTAAAGTATTTGTGTTTCAAGAGCTGGCTTGTTTAACAAAGATGCTGCAGTATGGACCTATTCAATCTGACTTTCCCCTAGTTTTCCAGAGTGGTACAAAGGTATCTTATTACAAGTCAAAATAAATCATATCTAATGCTATATAACATTGTTCATCTGTGTATTTCAAAGACACTTTACAAATATAATTCAGGGTCATCACTCCCAGCAAGAAAGAAGAAACTTGTCCAAAGCTGTCCAGTTTGCTAGTACCGAAGCCAGGGATAGAACACAGGCCCAGTGCATGTGGGCAAACACGCTCAGTTGCACACGAGTAGACTAACATAGGCCAAACAAGGGGTGAACGTATCCTCGCAACATGGTAGAAAGCCAGTGAATTTGTGAGGAAATCACAAGACAGGGAAGTGCTCATGATTCTCTGCACAATAACCATGTAAAATTTTTAATAAAAAATTAGTTTCTGCAAATCACTCCTTTCCTTATTTGGTGGAATGAAAGTTAAGAGGAAAATCAATCTTAAGTTTAGACCATAATTGAAATTTAATATTTATTAAACTGAACCCTGCATTCCCCAAATTGAAATTCTTTGTTGACTAAGATTTCTTAATCTTTTTCTTTGTATTTTACATTAGGTTTCCTTTTTCCTTTTAAAAGAGAAGAACAATGAGAAACAATGTTATTTTTCTCATAGTTTTAGACTGATTGTAGTGTTGTCTTCAACATTTTTCTGAAGTCCAATAATCTCTAATGGTATTGAGTTTTGAGAGCTCATTTTGAATCCACTCTGTTCATCAGAATAGCTGCAAAAAAATTATACCATGTAGCAGATCATCTATAAAGACCATACATTTTGAAATTTGGTTTGAAAAAAGAAACTCACCAGAAAAACCACACTGAGAATATGATGAGAGAGTGAGGGAGCTGCATACATATTATTTTAAAGCTTGTGAGCTTATTTTCTGCAAAAATAGTGAGCTCTCTGCAATGCATTGAATGAATAACAAAATGAAACATTTGTTTTCATCTTCTTAATCACTTAGTGCAAGTTTGTTTCTAAACACTAGCTTCAAAAGGCTGAATAAGACCCATTTTTGCAGAAACAAACAAGCACCAAAATGCCATGATCGAATAGAGGAAATTTAAACTCAAGATGACTTCTTGTTTGCAAAGTGAGGAGCAACTGAAAATGGAGTTTACAGTGAAGCTGCATTTCCAGCACAACTTTCTATTTGACAGATAAATGATAGATCTTTCAATGTACACTACAGTAGTTTTATTGAGTATGAAAATCTCTGAAAAACAAACTGGAGTTTGAATAATGAAGTCATCTCTGCACACTGCTTCAGTTTGCCATGCAGTGTATGTTGCTTTTATCCAGACACATGCAATTTAAACATTTTTGCTTATTTCCTATTTCTTTTCTTTGCAAGAATAGATAGAACTATTAGCCTCCTTCTCTATTAGTATGCCATATGCATGCTGTGCTCCAGCTGTCATGTTAAAAATGCATAAGGCTAAATTAAAAACTGCTGCAAAGACTTTTGGTGGTAATCAGATAACTCTTTATGCAAAACATTATTTAAATTGATAATATTTTCCACACATTTCATATCAGTTATATCGCTGAAGGATAAAAGAATACTACATTTTGATAATTATCCTTTATGGACATCCTGTGTCATGCTATAAATGAAACGTATTGCTCAATAACATTTAAAAGTGCAAGCACTGAGTCATAGCTTCAGCTGGTACAAACAGGAGTGAATCCAGCAATTTTCACCAGCTTGAGTGTCATGATCAAATGAGAAGAGCTTTTATCTTTGGAAGGAAAACAAACCCTTGAAAAATAGTTATCAGACTACTCAATAAATGCAGGGAACTGAACTATGATGTTCAGCCAAATTGGAGCAATTACCAAGCAGAAACAGTGGAGTAAAACCCTCGGTAGTTTTTTGGGAGGTCATGATGCCAGGTGGGATTGTTGCTTCAGTCACAAGGAGGGAAGAGCAGAAGGAAACAGAAGCTAGCAAATTTAAAACATCCATAGTACTTGATGTGGCCATGAACTCCATAAAGTTCTCGGTCTGAAAATGAGTAGGCTTTCTGGAACCTAGCTGACCTCAGAGGCAAGATGAATCTTACACCGGAGGCAGTGTAGCAAGACTGTCCTACACGTGTTACACTTCTTCAGGCAAATACAGTTTGGCTGCTTTAGTCACAGCCTTGCCAACCTGTCTGTCCACAGCAATGGGACAATGAAAGAAGTACATCGTGGTTGTTGAACTCTTTTTTCCATATATCCCAAATGTCCCATTGAGGTCACATGTCACACTTACTGCATGTGGCCTTGTTGGAAATAACCCAACACTGCTTCTCAGCATCCCTAGGATGTTTAGTGGGAATGTCCTAGCAACAGCGCTAGTGACACTTGAGATTATTATTTTCAGGTAACAAAGCACTAGAAGTTGCATTCTTCTTCCACAGTCCGTAATGCAAGTTTTCAAAGAAGCACCATGCCACATTGCTGCAAAAACAAGGAAGAAGAAAAGCAATAAGGATCAGAGCTTGTGCAATCAGATCCACTACTGTGCATAGCAATGGGTCTAGCTCTTAGAGATTCATATAGCTTGGTTTCACTGACTGTATGGGGTTTTGTGTTTAGTAATCTGTAGATATGAAACACCATTTTATTACTGGTATTGGGTCCCCGAAGTCCCGTAGTGGACTTGGGACAACAGAACCCATAAAATAGTACTCTGTGAGGGATTTATAGAATCCCTCCATTGTCGACAAGAAGACTACAACCTAATCCATCATCCCAGGCTTTCTCTGGCTTTGATTTTACTTGTGGGAAAAAAACCCATCAAAACTACTGTTTGGCTGAACGGATTTACTTTTTAAAGTAAAAAAATTATTCTGGACCATGTATGTATCTGCACAGAGGTTAACAATTGTCCAGTCAGAAAATAATGGGCACATCTAGATAATAACTTTAATTTAAAAACAATATTGATTCCTGCATAGTAAAGTCTAACAATTCTTCCCTCCAACTATAGGAAGGAAATTTCTAAATATATGATTATTCAGTTTATTAGAAAATGTAAGTATTGTGTATCAACCAGCTATCAGAAATGGTTCAGAATCAATAAATCCCTGTGCTGTGCACAATGAAACATCACTATGCAATTTAAAAAAAAAGACATATGAAATTAATTTTATATTGACTTGTAGGATAGCTTTGTCATGTGTTTTATAATAACAATATTAAAATGTCTATCTTTCCCACAAGCTGTAGTTTCAGACTCAAGAAATAAGTTCATGTCATTTTGGGAACCACTCACGTATAACACAAATGGAAACTAAACCATAGGTGTTTTAAATATGTGACTGTAATAAAGCAGTTTTGGAACATTAATAATTTCTGAGATGCAAATGAGTACTTCACAGTAATTTTGACCCAAGCAATTGATCTGGACAAACACAACTCCAGCATTCAGATTTGAAAAATTCAAATTGGTCAGACAGTTTATTTCATCTAGCAGTTAAACTAATCTTGCTAAGTGTGTGGAGAGATCATTACGTTTCTATTATGTAAGGCAAACTTGCTTCTAAATTATGTCAAAAATCAGTATGTAATTTCCTTGACATGATCGACCTTGGCAGTTTTTTTCAAAGGAAAGACCAATTCAGGGAAGTCTCCTGAGCAAAGGAACACAGCTCCTTTTTGCAGTAGGAACTCAGATGGAATAGAACATGGCATCAATCTATAAGCAAACCTGTTCCTCTCACATCGGTGACTGAGATCCCAATTTCTAGGTCTTGAGGGATCCTATGATTTGCTCCCTTGTAGTCTGGTGGTTGTTTTTGTTTTGGTTTGGTTTGGGGTTTTTTTTGCATTTTTATCCACCAGAAAATGACATCCCTGCTATTTATCCGTATCCTAAACTGTGTCCAATTCCTCAGCTGTTTTTGCACACGGAAATGAAGGTCAGACCTGTTCTATCAGATCCATCAAGGCTTCTTTCAATGCACAAAAGGAAAAAGAAAAAGAAAGGGAATTCTAGGAACAATCTTCCCTTTCCTCCTCACCCAGGAATCTACATTTTGCAAGATGACAAGACACACATGGCAGCTGCTGTCTACTTGGTGATAAGTCAAGGCATCTGTATCATCACAAAAAGGAAGGAGTTCCTAGAACATCAAACTGTGTTTCTTTATAGAACATGAGGAGGAATTACCTCAAATCAAAATACCCACAGAAAGACAAAGCTTCAGAATGAATCAATAAAACAAACAGTAACAAATTGCTTTTACTGATTCAACAGTTCTATTTTCTAAACTCTCCTGAATTCACTGAAGTTTGCTATGTATGGGGACTATCTTTCATTTTAATTCCCCTTCTGCATGCAGGAACTCTTCTTTCTAATACAAACATCAGACCATTTTCCTGTCTTTTCTCTTTTTTCTCTAATTTGTTTCATTCTCTGCGACTGCTTGTCATTTTCAGCTTTCAATTAAGCATATAAGTAGTAGCAGCAACTATTTTCTTCGTTTCGCTTGAAAAGACAAATCATGGAATATAATGATGCTGATTTATCTTTTTTAATTAAAAATAAGAAGCTTGGGAAACAGTGCCTAGCCATAGTAGTGCAGTGTTGAAAAATGTAAGTAATTTAATTTTTCCTACAGTTCATTCTACTGCTGCTACACAAGTATTCTTTCCAGCCATCAGCTCTCATATCTAAATTCTAATTCCAGTAGTATAATTAGAAGACACAGAAATGCAACTGAATTACTTTATCTCCAGGAAAAGATAAGTACTGTGATTACATTGTATGTATGTATGATTATTAGGCAAGTAGTTGTATGGTGTAAGACCAGGAACCAGAAAATTACCCAAAGTATGTCATTACACAGTATAATTTCTCCAGATGCCTGGCTCAAAGTCCATAAAATGTTATCCATTTTCTAGGTCTTAGAATATGTTTCGTATACAGATCGTTATTGATTGAACAAACAAGTTTAGTTGTGTTGCATCTTCACTCTCTTCTCAATTTCATATGCAAACTCATTAATATATTCCCTTCATTTTTATTTTTAAAATTTGCACTTAGTTAAATAAAGATTCCCTTTGCAGATTTCCATTTCATCTTGTTTCATTGCAATATGTCAGAGGATTGCAAGGAAATCAGTAGCTCTATTGCCATTTTAAAACTTGGAAAACACACAGAAATAAAATCTTTGCACTTCAATAGAGCTTCAAGTAAAACTTCTAAAAGTTCTGATGGACATAGTTTTATGCAACAAGTACACAAAAAATTATATATGGATAAACAAGTAATAGGAGACTGCGGAAAATCATTACATAGGCTGCAATGAAACAAATTAAGTATATTCTATATAACTTAAAATGGAAACAATGGCAGAGAAAAATATTTTTTTGCATTTCACAAACCCTTTTGTTACAGGGAATTTGATATTTTTTAAATCCATACAAAATCAGCAAATACTCTCTTCAATTATTTAGGAAAAACAATTGTTTTATAGCAAGTAGAGATTTTACTTTAAAAAAATGAAAAAAATAAAATTCAAATTTAAATGAAGAGATTAATTTCTTCTCTACTTTTTTTAAAATTTTTTAAATAGCATTAACATTTCTACAAAGAAATTTCAAGCCAATAACTTGCTTTTTCCAAGGTAGCACTAAGTCACATTATTTTTAGTGATATCTTCATGGAAAATTTTTTCAAAGATGAAAGATATCCAAAAATAACATTAGCATAGCTTCATCCTGTTGTCTAACTTATGACCTCCAGCCGTAAGCCGTATACTACAACGTATTCAGGTTTGAGCACAAGTAGTTCCATTAAGCTTAATTTCTTGCATAAGAGCCTAATGCCAAAGTTACAGAATACTTCTGGCTCTTTCAGCTAATGTCACAGAATTACTTCAAATCAGACCAATGTTTACATTTTTGGAACAAGTACTTGTCGTGAGTTAAGCAGAGCAGAGTTAATTTTTTCCCTTTTCCCTTCTCTTCATAAATAGCTAGCAAAAAGCTATGTTTTGGATTCCTGCTCAGGAGAGAATTGATAAGAGAAGAACAGAGAAGAACGTTTATAGTTATTGCTAGGATGTTGCTACTTGTTCTCAAGGACGAGATACATTCAGCCTCTCTCCTCTCAATAGACAGAGAGAGAG
>WKFP01015274.1:2566148-2607427 GCA_011057875.1 Pterocles orientalis | reverse complement strand
ACCTATTCTCTCCCTCCTTCGGGGCCATTGGCTGGGAGTGGGCTGGGCCTTTGGTCATCAGGTGGGGAGGGGCAGTATCACTGTGTATCACATTGCATCTTTGTATATAGTATTATTTCTAATATTATTGTAGTTTAGTAATTAAATTGTCCTTATCTCAAACCACGAGTCCTCTTTGCCATTTACCTCTTTAATTCTCTCCCCTATCATTGCGTGGGGGCAGGGACTGTGTGAGCGGGTGTGTGTGGTTTGGCCCCCAGCCAAGGGCCAACCCACCACAGTACTAGATCCCTGATTTCAGTAAATCACATCTTATTCCACTAAGTAAAAACATTAAGAACTATAAAGTTCTAATCTGTCACAATAAGACCACAGTACCAGAGGAGCTATTTCCAAACAGGAGACTGCATGGCAAACAAACGTATGCAACTCTCATGTAGGCATATCAATTTCCCAACACCCTGAAGAGTAATCTCAATTTTTATTATTAATCTGATATTCTCCTTAATCATTAGTTAATTCTTTATGAGCATTTTGCAGGAACCTTTTTGGAAAAAAATGTTCAAAAGAGGAGTCTCCTATGGACATCACATACTTTGTCTTGTGGAACTGCCAGGGATTAGCATGGTAATTAACAAGGAGGAAAGGATACTTTTTAGCATCATCGAACATCAGACATGGAACAAAGCGTTTGATTTTGAGGTTCAACTTTATGGGACTCTTCATAATCACAAAAATATATGAGAGATGGTAAAATATTCATTGAGTACTTAAGCTTTTCAAAGCCAAAAAATTGTAGTGAAACTGAACAGTCATACACAGATCAATAAGCATAGCATCCATGAGATACCATTGAGCTTATCTAAAGATGTTTTAAATTTGCTGGTAGTAGATTTATTACATTTACTATAATTAATATATCTTTTTAATTCATAATGTGGGAAAAGATTTCTCTAGTAAATTCATGAATTTGGTTGTTCTGACATAAAGATAACCCAAACAAAATACAAAAAGAAAACCACACAACTAGAACATATAAATAAATATGGCAGGGCAAGATTCATCAGTTTCCAGCGGGCTTGAGTTACAGCTTTGGTGCTCAGCGTGTGATATTGAAATATTAGATTTAACAATTCACTTAGATAAAAAGGCAATTCACAGTTCCTAGAATTACCTCCATTATGAAACACCACCACCCTACTTATTTCTGAACATAATCTCTTCTTAAGGTTGACTACCAACATGATAGGTATTTATGCCTTCCTGTAGATAGATAATACTCAGCTGACAAACAGGTGAAGTATTACTGAAAGTTTCCTCATAAATAGCTATAATTCTGGTAAATGGGTCTTATGGGTACTGTGGACAGCCCAATAATTCTAATAATTTTCTTATTACCAGCTGTTCCTTGCCTTCACACTAGCTGGATCACTAACATTCATTTTCAGTCTTCAGAAGTGACAAAGAAGAGGAAAGACAACTGACAGAAATAAACATGGTAATAAAGGTATATTAATATATTAGCTAAAATAAGTGAACTGATGTTATTGATGTGATACATTTTGTTACTTTAAATAATAAGACAGATACCATTCTGAGAGCAGGATAATCTACACAAAACAAGTGAAAAATGTGGGGTAGGGGATTTGAATTGATCTTTAACAACCCTTGGGATGTTGGATATACCAATTGCCTTGGCCTATTAAATGTTAAGCCTAAAGTTGATTTAAGCAAAAGAAAAAAAAAGTCTCAGTGAGTATACAGTCAGCATTCTAAAACAGACACGGGAAAGAAAAGCTTAACACCATTCTTTACAGATCAGCTGGCAATTTATGAGTGTAGTACTAAATACTAAAGAGTCAGTAGATGAGGGCTTGCTTCATACAGGCAGGAATTTTAGATGGGACATATTGGAAACACAGCTAAGAGGAAAATCATGGCCTGGAAACCATCCCCAGTACACTAAAAGAGGACACTAGACAGTTCTACTCATTGCTATTAGCAGCATGGGATCCTCTGTGATCTTTCCTTCATACATCATAGTCCATGTGCCTCTTCCATGACAGAAAATATTTCTCTAATGAGGCTCCATCCATAACCTACCAATGCCAGTGCAAAACTTCTGATTAACTTCAACAGTCTTCAGATCCAGCCCAATTTGTACAAAGGTTTATTCTGAGCTGAGAGGTCCAAAATACACTGAGATTCATTGTGATTATTCTTCATTTTGCCTAGGCTTCAGATTTCCTACAATGGGCCCAGTCCACCAGGCCTTGAAGTCAACTTTAACAGGCCAAATCCCCCTCCCATTTGAAACAGCAAGAAAAAAAAAATGTACGAACAGCCACAGCTGGTTTGCACCTGTTATACCACTGATTGTAACAATTTCGACTGCTGAGGGATTTTTTTCTCTTCCTCATGTCATGCTGTTTCTCAGAGCACATGCACAATGTGTTATTTTGGTTAATGTTTATTACTAATGTATGTAACATGTGGTAGCCTGTTATAAATTCAATTAAATGTTAATGTAAACATTCGCTCAATTTCATTTGTATACTGATATATCTGACCAAGAACTAAAATTCTTACCCTATGAGTTGCTTTTACATTATGTGTCCCTCCAAGGAGAAAGAGAAAAGGGAAAGGAACTTGTTAAAATGGATACTGGGCAGCTACAAACTCCTCTAAATCATTGAAACTATAAAAGATACCTGTATCAAAGCAATCAAGACTAAAAGTACAACAGTCAAAACCTTCCTTCCATAGCTCAGGAGTACCAATGACTATTCAAAGCGTAAATTATAACCTCAAAGAGAGTGTCACAGTACATGGAAGCAGGAGAACAAAGCCACTTGTACAGGTAGGAATAGTTACACTCACTGTACATGTTCAACTTGTCAAAAAATTACCTAATTCTTAGACACAATCATAGGTCACATATAGAAGAGTCACCCTGAGGAAGCAGCATCTGAGAAAGACACATTAATAGTTTCGGCTGGTAGAGCACATATAAGCAGAGACAGAGATGAACAAACAAACAAACAACAGCAATCTTGGACCATGAAGCACTTTTAAAATATGTCCCTCAATTCAAGAGACGCTAGGAATCATTAGAGAAAATGTGCTGTGTTCTACCATACACCAAAGCAATTATCACCTTCCTCTGAATGGAATTTCAATGCTTGATTTCAGCCAAACCATCTAGAAACTAAATAAAACCTTAGAAAGTAGAAAAATATTCACCTGGACTAGTCCTAGAGAGATGATAAGAATACCATTAATCACATCTAACACAAGAGCCATCCACAACTACCCAACCTGCTGGAAAGCAAGAAGGGTTTCCACTACACAGTTTAGTCTGTGAAAGCCACAAGTTGAAAATTAAATTGCTGACAGATGCATACACCCTGACTGACTTACACGATCAGTGTAACCCTACAGCTCACATGGAGGCACCACCCTTCTGTTAGGTGAGCAGATGTAGATGTACAGGGCTCTCTAACAATTCCGGACTGCATGATGTGACACTGCCTCAAACGTCCTCATGCTAGCTCAGAGGCAGTTGAATAACTACATGACACAGTAAAGAACCAATAACGCACCCCAGAAGTGTTATATCCACATGCCTTGTAACATTGTGCTGAACTCTAAAGTTCCAAAATCTTGATGTCAAAAAGCCATGTGTGTGAGGTTTGTTACTCCTAGCTACCCAACTAGAGTGCCTGGAAGGTCTGACAGCAAAAGTCAGCTCAGACGCTCAGTCCTATTTTTCCCTCTTTCTCCAATACTGCGCCTTTGATTGGCAATCTCAGTTAGAAGTGGTACTGTGCAGTTCTACTAGTTATTGCTCTGCCTAATTCCTTTAAAGTCTGAGGCAAGTTAAGATTGGAGAGAGGTTCGTAAATCTCCAACCTGTGAGTTGTCATGTTATCTGCTGAACTATTGTCACTGTAGCACGTAGACTAACAAGATGGAACAGGTTGGGATAGATAGTAAACTAATGGTAATGGACAGCAAACTAAAATAAACATTTTATGTTTCACGGAGTATAATATTTAGAACATGATCATAACTGTACTAATTGTCACTCTTGGGAAGCTAAAATGGAGCATCAGTGGTCTCTAATGGCAATGCTATGGAGGTTGGTGAAAATGTTTGTGAAATGTCTTGAGGACTTCTAAACTAATTGGATTAGTGCATATATAATTAATAGGATTACTCTGACTCTGCAAATGAATAGGATTTTTCCTTATCAATGCCAAGTTTAAATGTTACGAAATGGCATGTATCTATAGACCTCCCTCAAGAACTGCATGAATCATGACTGTACCCAGACTCATAATCACAGAATGGTTTATTTGAAAGCTCCCTTCTGAATATATGTATCTGGTGTTTTGCAACATCCTATGAATAAAAATATACACCCAAACACACAGATGTTTTCCAGTGTTTTATGTACACCTTTACTCATTCTAAACCGAATTTTCCAACCACATACAGGTAAACAGGGTTTTCACTGAA
This sequence comes from Pterocles orientalis, assembly GCA_011057875.1. Lineage (NCBI taxonomy): Eukaryota > Metazoa > Chordata > Aves > Pterocliformes > Pteroclidae > Pterocles > Pterocles orientalis. The sequence continues at coordinate 2,602,906 of WKFP01015274.1, read as the reverse complement.
CACATAATACCAAGTTCTCTCCAAGGTTGCATTTAAGATTGCTCTTTTTTTTTTCCCTTCAACCAATTTCCAATCCATTAAGCTCTTCTACTTTATTTTCTGCAACTATTTAACTTGGACATTAACCTTTGTGCCCGGCCACAATCCTTTAAATACATTTCTTTCCAATATACTCTCTTAGGTTGTCAGAAATATTTTTCTTAAAGAAATATGGAAGGGAAACTAGTCAGTCTTAGTATGTCATCTTTGCTGCTGTTTCTAGCTTTTGACCCTCCATGAACCTCTCATATGAAATCTCTGATAAAAATAAAAAATATGTTGCACAAAGTACATTATTAAATCAATGGAAATAAATTCACATCATTGCATGACTTTATTCACAGCATCTATTTAGACGGCAAGTTATACGGACCAAGCAGACCAACACATATCCTTGGTGTGGTACAGTAGCTCTGCCTCTGCTTCCTCAGTGTCTTTCAAATGGATATCTGCTTTAGAAACCTATGTCTTCTGCCAATGCATACAGGCACAAAGGAAAATCATCAGTATCAGGCTACTCTTTTTCTAACAGATAGGAGTTTGTGCTCTTCATCAACTCCTCATCCTGACCAGAATGTTCTAAAGATTCTTTTAGAGCCTCCTTTAGAAACACTTCCTATGGACCAAGTCTGCTCTCCTTTTCAGTCATCCTATACCCAAGCAGCAATTTCTGATTATATCTTCATTATAAAGGTGTGTGATTTACTATGGGAGTCCAAAATCTGAGAATTAATTAACCCACATATTGTACAAAACCTGTAAAAGTTAAGACAGGATGAACATCACCAAGTCCTTTGAAACAGGTGCTTTTCTTTTTTTTTGTTAAAAAATAAAACCAAAACCAATTACTGAAATAATCTGTTGCATCTTCTTGATCATAACTGTGGAGGAGAAAACATTCCCAAATGTTAAAGGCATGCTGATTCAACCTATGTGCTTTCTTATTTTTCCTTTTTTTTTCTTTCCTGTTAATGTAAATCACATTCTTTATTCACACATTGTTAATTCTGTACTTTCTTCCTATTGTCTAAATCACTAATAACAGATTACAGGCAATATCACCTTAATTAATGTCATGGATGTTACTAATAATTCATATTTTTCATGTAGAATTGTTTTCTGATAGAAGTTTCATATGTTACATACTCCTCTGCACAGAAAAAACAAAATCCTTAACCTAGCAAGCTACGTTATACCAAGAACATTAGCAACCAAATACAGAAAGCTGCAGGCTCTGTAAATCATTCTGTCTCCAGTATATTGAAGTGTTTGAGGCTTCTGTCTCCCCCAAACTCAGTACATACAAAAAGTGAATATGCTAACATTTATAAGAAGGTTAATTTTCACTTTCATTGACTATTGCAGTTTAACGCACTCGGCTAGCAGCAAAACACCACACAGCCTCTCGCTGACGTTCCCCCATCCTGGGGAATGGGGGAGAGAATTAAAGAGGTAAAGGGAAAAGACACTCACAGGTTGAGATAAGAACAATTTAATAACTAAACTCTAATAAAATTTAAAGTAATATTGAAAATAAAAAATGATAATAACAGTAATATATACAAATATACAAATGAGTGATACACAGTGCAACTGCTCACCACCCAATGACCAAGGCTCAGCCCATTCCAGGCTAACGATTCTGGAACGGAGAGAGTCCCAAAGCTGCTGCCCCAGAAAAAAGATAAGAGCCCAAGCATCGAAGAGACTGAGAGCTGACTGAGAGAGTAAGACAACCCAGAGAGAGAGAGTATTTCTGGACAAATTCTCACCTATGTACTGGGCATGACATGCACGATATGGAATATACCATTGGGCAGTTTGGGTCTCAGTTCTAAAGGTAAGTTTGAATCCTAGGCTAGTAACTGGGGCTGTGCTCCCTCCCAGCTCCTTCTGCACCTGCAGACACAGGCACAGCAGAGAAGCTGGAAAGTCCTTGACTGTCCTGGCAGCAACTGTAAACATCAGTATGTAAACATCAGCCTTCTTCTCAGAACAAATCCAAATCATAGCCTCTTACTAGCTACTATGAAGAAAGTTAACTCTGTCCCAGCTTAAACCAGGACAGTGATAAAAACAGTGGTGCAAATGTTGAATTACAAGCAAACAAGTAGTTTTACTGTAACCACTGAGACTATTTATGTGAACTTGACTGACTTTTTTTCCTACTTAGAACTTTGTTAAAAAGTTCAATTTAGAATTCAAATTAGAATCATACTAGTGGCGACAGATATTGTTAGATATTTGATCAAGTTGATTATGAATATTAGCTATGAGTCTGAAACACCAGAAACATCAAACTAGTCCTACAGTGCTCAAACTGATGACAGAAAATATTTCAGACCAATTTAAAACATCTTCCTTTCTACCATGTGTTTAAAAAGATTCACTGGACTCCTGGAAAAAATGGAAAAAAGTTAGCAATTCCATATTTATCATTTCAGATCCACCTCAAGCAGCCTAAAAGATGAAGTGCCAGGGAAGTCAGCTATCTCATCCTATTCCTGTAGGATATGTCTTGCTAATTGTGCAGAAGAGCAGTGAATGCAGTGAGAGAAATCTTTTTTTTTTTTACACTTCTGTCAATAATAGTATCAATTCTTCTAGTCTTTCAAAAATACCTGTGAGACACTCATAGGGACAAATCCCATACAGCAACTCACCCGCAATTTTGCTGAGAATATGCTTTCTTCTTTAACCTGATCCTTAAACATTTTACATTGTTCTTTGGTGGCTGAATACTTTTAATCACAGAGACCCAAGCATGATCCTGAAATTAACTCATGTAGCTGTTTCCAGCTCAATTACTTGCTATTGAAGTGATTCTAAATTTCTTGCCCCTTCTTTTTTCTCCTCTTGTGCTTTTCTGCAGAAATTTTCCAAATATTTAAATCTGAGCCCTACACACTCTTCAGAAACAACGCTTTTTCCATTTACAAGGTTGTGGAGTCACTCCTTCTGGTAAAAAGGAGGAGGAGAAATGTTTTCTTAAAGGCTGTTTCACCTCAGCAATAAGACCACCATAGAAATTAAAGTTAGCTTGCTGGCAGAGCTGAGTGGTACAGAACAATATTTGCTATGCTTTGGTTGTGACCTTAAAAGCACCAAGAATGTGATCCAATCATTCAAACACATAAACAGCAGCTGAAGTTTGGTATTTTCTTATTTGGCATAATTAGGCTCTAAAACTCATAATTTAAGCTGTAGTTAAGATCCACAGTGCACTGCTATGAACACTTGATGTGAAATTAATGAATCAATAGTCAAAATCCCAACCCCAAGCTCTCAGCACAGCACACTCCCTGGAGTTTTTCTTTATTAAGCACCAATGAAGCATAAATCTCAACTTAAGGTTTCTTCTGTGCTTTTCGTGTTCCTTGGGTTTCTCCATAGTATAATTTAAGAGTTGAGCAAACAGCATGGGGAGAGTTTTAGAGGCTGCAGCTCAGGTTAGTAAAGTCTGAACAGGCACCCAGATTCAATTCAGGAGGGGATGTTACACATCTTGCACTGGATAGGTACTCATTTTTTTCATTACAGAGTATCTGGATGAGTTCGAAAAATTACTAGTAGGAAAAACACATTCCCCTACAGAAAAGGGCAAAGGAAAAAGGAAATAACTTTATTTCAGCCCAGAAAGAAAAAAAAAAAATCAACTTTAGAGAGAAATTTTACAACTTGTTCTTTGCAAATCATGCTTTCAGGGAGCAGTTGCTTTGTTTTATCCAGCTGTTCACACAGCTTGGGAAGTCAGAAATATATTGAAAGCAGACAACTAGTGACTCTGGCTTTATATTAGCTCTGGGCTCCAGCTCGCTCCTCTCCTTTCTGGACAGTTCCTTCTGACTGTGTGTTGAGTATAAACACATACAAGGCAACAAACTCTCCAGTCACAAAGCTAAGTCTCAATGAAACTCGCTTACATTCAATTTCCACTGTTAAGTGTAGATAGGAGCACCTGGCTTGAGCATCTTGGCTCTGTGGATACGAACCAGCAAGGCAATACAGTGTCCAAGGGAGAACAGGGAGCCAGGAAACAGAGCTGACAAGTCTGTCAGATCTGTAAGAAACAAGGTTTCAGTTCAAACAAGACGTCCTATAACAATCCTCCCAATTCAGAACCCCACTGAGAAAAAAGCCTTCATCAGCTCCAGATCTTAATGTTCAATACTTAGAAGTGAACAGCATTCCTAGATGAACAGGTTCACAGCCTATAGACAACACAAAGAAGCAAATGTCTGAACTGCATCTCCTATGACTGACAAATATTGCCCAGTGAAATCCGTAAAGGGACAGGGTTGGAAAGTAACCTGTACCACTTAGTGGCAGGGCAAAGCCCTTTTTAGAGGGTGCTACTGATTTCCAGCCAGGCTGCATTTCTCAGTGAGTGAAAAAAGGTACATCCTAGCAAGGCAAAATAGCTTGCAAGTGTGATGCACTATAAAGTGCCTGAAGGAAGGTGTTTACATTATTCCTATCTCTACACTCAACAAATTATCTCAAATCTTCTCATAATTTTACAGCCAGTTATTTTTTCAGGCAATAATGCACAAAAGGAGCATATCATTCAAAAAGATACATTCAAAGACAGGCATGAAGAGCATACTGTCATTTACAAGAGAAGGCAAAGAGAGCTTCATATAGTTTCCCTGTATTTGCCCCTCAGATTTTTTGTTTTCTCAGTGGGCATTTCAATCTGTCTCTTTAGTACTATTGTGGCCACAGATAAAACATGCCCTGCTTGCATGTACTTGTAAAAAAAAAAAAAAAAAAAAAAGACAGCAAATGTATTATTGGTACTTTAAAGTTTTCCCTTTTTATCATTCCTCTGTAAAAAAAAAAGCATTTTAAAATTCATTTTTTGTTCCTCTGGTGTGTTTCTGATTGAAAAATTTGACTTGAAAATTTAGTTTTCCAATTTATTTTTAAGTAGATCCAAAATAAATTGTTATTGTTTCACGCATTATATCTACTGAGAAATCGAATTGACTTGAGCAGAAACAAATTGAAAAGTAACACGAGAAGACTACAGGAAAAGAGAAAAAATTGTGTGATAATTACCACAGATATATATCGACCCTTTTATTAATCTTTCACGTTACTTACAAGACTGAGTAGAAAGCTCATTAGCAAAAATATAACCTTATTTTTATTTGTAACAATTATTTTGCACTTGTTTGCGTCAGACATGACACAATGACATTGATTTTGTACATCTGTCATACGGTTTAGGTGATTAAGCACTGGGAAAGCACTAAGCACAGATGTATTGCAAACGGTTATAAAAATACTTATTTGACTTTGATCTTGTATTAAAGTAGAAGTTCTAAAACACAAACCTCAAGTGCTAATTACACATTTTGGCTAACTACAGGCTGGAGACAAAACACAATCATTTGGAAAAAATATGACTTGAAAGTTTACATAATATTCTGGTTTCATTCCTACTACTTCTGGTGCTGCTTCATGGATAAAGGTAACAATGTTTAGTAAAAGCAGTAAAGTCTTTGGAAAAAACTATCCCAACAATCATATCTCAACTCAGTTCCTCTTGTTCCCTATCCCAGGAAAATTCAGTGATCTCATTAATTTGGAAAATGCAAGTTCCTGTGTCCTTTTTTGTCAAAGTTTCTGTTGCAGCATTGAACCATTCAAAAGCACAAACCATTTGAGAATTGCACCAGGTAACACATTTGATTAACAAGAGAAAACCATGTATGAAATTCAATAGAGAAATTACTTGTTCAAACTATCTGTTTTAAAAAGTTCATTGGGCACTCCCTAAGGCAAATTCAGTGCACAGTTTAAACATCTCCAGTACTGACTTTATATAGAGTTCAACACACATTTTTAAGTACCACAGGTCATTGGTACAGTCAAGATCCCTATTTTAAATAATCGGATTAAATCCTACATCTTAGATTAATTAATTTGGCTAATTTGTACTATCTCCAGGTATAAGAGATTCATAGATCCATAGCGCGATCTAATTATGCTGAAAAATAGGTGTGAAAATATTGCTGCTGAATCACTAACAAATAGATGACTCTCTTAAACTGACAGCAACTTATTTTAAGGAAAGTATGTTGAAAGGATACTGTTTGTCCTGGACAGAAGATCTTCTGATGTCTTAGGAACATCACCCAGTAATACATCCTACACTTGACACAAAAATAAATTTTATACATTATTAAAAAATTGTCTATATTTCAGGGGAGTCACTTTTTAAAAATTAATGAATCCAGTTTTCAGAGTTTCTCTGTCATACAGCAGAGTTCCTGATTCTAGATCAGCGCAGTAAGGAAAGGTGCTTTGTTACTGGGAAACACTTTGAAGTGTTTGGATGTTGCAAACTGACATGACAATGACAGAGCAGCAATATTGTGGAAATAAAAAAAAAATGCAATAAAAATATAACATGTATAAAGATATTTATTATAACACTTTCATTCCTCATATACTGAGGAAATCCAGTCACTTATACAGGGCAATGTGAAAAACCTGAACAATTAATAGAAGTGGAAACTTTTTTGAAACTAGACTTCTACAAAATAACAGAGAGAGCCTACAACATAGAGGGTTCATTTTCCTCCCTTAGATTCTACACAACAGTGTATTCTTGGCATAATGACATCACTTAAAATCAAATACATGATGTGTCGACTTAATGCTTTTAAAAACATTTCTAAAGGAGCACAAATGGAAAGATTCCACGTCTTCTGTTTCATACAAATGAAAAGACTTCACAGTACAGAAGAGCAGGGTTAAAAGCAACACAAGGACACTGCTGGAGCTATAAGCAATAATAAGATGTACAGTATAACCTTCACACAGACAATTTGTTTAAATATGGCCACAGGGAAAGCTGGCAGAAAAATCCTTTAATATCCCTAGCTACTTTTCTTAACCAGCTCTCACCTGATTTTGATCATGTTCAAGCATTTATCCTTGGCATGGAGTAGCAGATGACAATTTGAAACTCTGTCATACAAAGTAAGTTTGCCATAATAAAACCCTAATTAGTCTTTTTTTTAGTTTTTAATTGTCAATTTGCCCCTCAGGCCTCCAGGACCACATATTACTCTAAACTTCATAATAGTTTTTAACACACAGTCTCATATTACTCTTTTCTTTTTATTTAAGTCGCTCCTCAGAACATAACGGTTTTTTAAAATGTTACTTACTTTCCTAGCTGGTCATTCATACTTGACCTGTCAGGTCTTATACATTTTTGCTAACTTTTATTATTGTAATCTTTTCTTCAATAATTAAAATGCCTTTCAAAATTACAGTCGCTGTATTTTAATTTCACTTGCAGAAAATATTGATATAGATTTTGTTTCATGTTGAAGATTATTTCTCTTTGCATTTGCAGGTAGTCACAGAAAGTAAGTTCTTCAAGATTGTGTTCTACCTCTCAAAAAGTCTCTGGATAGGCTCTCTCAGGAGTCACGTCTTTATTCATTTCCTTATGTCCCCTGTCCTGGAAGAATATAGTGACCTCACTTACACAGCAAATGCAAGTTTCTGTGGTATTTATGAACCAAATTTCTTTTGGAGCACTGAAGACCAGTTATCAGCTAGATCAGCTAGATTCAACGTACTGCATTACAAAATTACATAACAAAGGACAAGACCCCAACTGCTCAGTGCCAGGTATGATTTCATGGATCCTTGCATGGAAGTTTTTTCTCTTCATAGGTACACTTTGCCGTAGGCTGATAAACCTCTCGGATTGCAACTTCAGTAGATATTACCATGTCTGAAGCCAACACTCCTCCAAATTTCAAGACTCAAAACACGCTAATCATAAAAACTCTTCTGTCCCAGAATCCTCTTGATGAAGGCCAACCTCCAAGCACTCAGAATTCAGCTGATACAATGGTATAGAAATTTAGTATAAGGTACTCAGGTTGTGTTGTATTCAGAATGTTAAATACTTTGGAATGATACCAGAAATGCATTATCAGAGAATGGAAGATAAAGAACATTAGTGGCTCTGGAAAAGGAAATCATAACACCCTCTGAGCTTCAACAAGCTGCACCTGATGAAAGACCATGAGAATCACTTCCAGCTAGACCTCAGTGCAACAATATAGGCTCCAGAAAACGAACGAGGTGGCTGCTGTTGTTACATCTCCACCTACTACAAAGGAATTCAATATCCCAGCTGAGGCTAAGAAAACCACAGGTTTGAATTGCTACGAACTACAAACTCAAAAGATGTGATTAAATTTTTTCATTTACAGTTATTATCTGTGACACTTACACCATTTGTTCCTGCAGTGGTTATAAGATTTTGAGCAGCACACTGGTCTGTAGGAAATGCAGGTATCTTTCAGATAAAATTGTTTCAGTTTACAAGCTCCAGGACATATAAGCCAGTGCTACTCCTTGGCATTTTTACTTACAGAGACAAATTTTCTTACTTTTCTTAAATTGTCTTTTAAACTAGATATTCTGCAAACTATATATGAACACCTGAGTTTACAAGTGTTGTAGCTTGAGGATTTGTGGACAACTAGTCCAAGCAGTGTTTTTCACCAAGTGAAAACTAGCATTCATAAAAAAACAGAATGTGTGTTTAGTCTGGCCAAAATTATCTCCATGCACACTATGCTACCTAAGTTCTCCTTCTTTATCCAGATAATCAACTATGTTATATCTACCGAATGCTGTAGTAAACCAGAAAGATCTGGCTCCAGAGTCACTTCTCATGGCTGTTGGACATCCACTGTCTTTAAGAGTGTGCCTGTTATGAAATACAAATTCATAACGGCAATTTATGTAGACATACTGGTACTGGCTTTAAATAAGCTATCTTTACTGCATACGGGAGTGTTGCTATGGTAGTATTAGAGTCAATGCAGGCCACAAAAACTGCCTAAGTTCAGAGTTCAAGGGCCCACTAAATTCCTTGTTGCCATGGCTGCACTGCTATAAGTAGTAGCTAATTTAGCAAGTTATAATCTGACTCCACACATCGCTATCTGCTTTTTAAATTGCTCTATAAGCCTATTTTGAGATTGCAAGAATAAATTCTAGGAAATAGTTCTGCATACTATTCCCCGATCTTCCTAAATGAGACACTGGTTGGGAAACAAGATCAAAGTGGCACGATCTCTCCAAAAGTTAAAAAAAAAGAAATGTTGTTCATACAACTAGCACTCTCATATGTTCAGCATATTTCTTGATAGATGCACTATCTGGCCATATGTAGAAAAAGCCACTGGTATTCACCAGGACTATTGGTATTACCATGTCTCCTGATCAGTGCCTAAACTCAGCTGATTTCAGTGAAACAAGTATCAAAATTTAGCACGTAGGAAAAGGGGAAAGTTTTCTTTGCTTCAGATATCCAAGTAAGTAAATAACTCTAGTGAAGTCAAGAACAAGATACATCACATTCCACAGGATTTAAGAAGGCTAAACTTGAAAACTATATTTTTCTTTGGTTTTAGTTAGAAAATCTCAAGCTCAGCTTACCACCTAGTATATGGAATTTGTCATCAAGTTCAGTATATTATAGAATCATAGAAAGGTCTGCGTTGAAAAGGACCTTAAAGATCATCTAATTTCAACCCCCCTGCTGTGGGTAGGGTTGCCAACCACTAGAGCAGCCTGCCCAGGGCCCCATCCAGCCTGGCCTTGAATTCCTCCAGGGATGGGGCATCCACAGCTTCTCTGGGCAACCTGGGCCACTGCCTCACCACCCTCACAGTGAAAAATGTCTGCCTAATATCCAACCTAAATTTCCCTTCTCTTAGTTTAAACCCATTTTCCCTTGTGACAGGGTCACTATCAACCCATGTAAACAGTCGCTCCCCCTCCTGTTTATAGGCTCCCTTCAAGTACTGGAAGGCCGCAATGAGGTCTCCCCAGAGCCTTGTCTTCTCCAAGCTAAACAAGCCCAGTTCCCTCAACCTTTCTTCATAGGAGAGGTGCTCCAGCCCTCTGGTCATCTTTGTGGCCCTCTTCTGGACACGTTCCATGAGCTCCACATGTTCCTTGTTCTCAGGCCCCAGGCCTGGACACAGTACTCCAGATGGGGTCTCACAAGAGCAGAGTAGGAGGGGGACAACCACCTCCCTCTCCCTGCTGGCCACCCCTTTTTTAAGGCAGCCCAGGACACAATTGGCCTTCTGGGCTGCAATCGCACACTGCTGGCTCATGTCCAGCTTCTCGTCCACCAGGACCCCCAAGACCTTCTCCGCAGGGGTGCTCTCAAGGAGTTCTTCTCCCAGTCTATACAAGTACCTGGGATTGCCTCAGCCCAAGTGCAACACATTAACACTTGGCCTTGTTGAACCTCATTAGGTTCTCACGGGCCCACTGTTCCAGCCTGTCCAGGTCTCTCTGGATGGCATCCCTTCCCTCTATCGTATCAACTGCACCACTCAGCTTGGTGTCGTCTGTAAATTTGCTGAGGGTGCACTCAGTTCCCTCATCTATGTCGTTGATAAAGATGTTGAAGAGCACTGGTCCCAAGACAGACCCTTGAGGGACACCACTTGTGACCTGCCTCCATCCAGACAGAGCCACTGACCACAACCACTTGGCTGCGACTAGCCAACCAATTCTTTTTCATTGAAGAGTCCATCATTCAAATCCATACCTCTCCAATTTAGAGAGAAGGATGTGGCAAGGGACCATGTCAAAGGCTTTGCACAAGTCCAGGCAGATTACATCCATCGCCGTTCCTCTGTCCACCGATGCCGTCACTCCATCACAGAAGGCCACCAGATTGGTCAGGCAAGAGCTGCCTTTGGTGAAGCCATGTTGGCTATCTCGGATCACCTCTCAGTCTTGTGCGCATCGTAACATGGCTTCAAAGAGGATCTGCTCCATGACCTTCCCATGATCTTCCCATTATCAAAACATCCATACTGATATAAAGCAGACAAGATCTGTAGTTTTTCAGACTGTAGACTACAGGGAAAAGGGGAAAATGACAAGAATGTCCGTATTCTTCCCTACCAGAAGATGATTTTATCTCCAGATAAAATTCAGATATATTACAAGATGGATAGGTGCATCAAATTCAGTTAAACTTCCCCCAGTTTTTACTTCCCAAGCATTCACAGCACTACTGTCACTCTTAGGAGCATTAGTATCTCCTGAGACTTCAGTTTTCCAATGAGACAGAAATAGTACTTTTTTTGATACCTTCTAACAAAGTTTAGGATGCAACACACTGTTCTCACACAGTCCTGTATCTGTTTAGGGAGTTAAAAAATGCCTTTGCTGCTAGAAAAGTCTTAATGAATAATGGGAGTGTCAGTCTTTCTGATTGATGAGATTTGAGTTTGAGATTAAATTATTTTCCTTAAATACTTGAAATTACTCCACTAAAAATAGCTTGTAACCAAAACTTTTATCCCTTTGTCTACTTCTTCCTTCCTCTCCCTACAGGATCATATTTTTAAATCTGAGGGAAATGATACCTAATCTAAATGTTTACAAAACATTATTTGCTTTAAAATAATATGGAATTGTTTATAAACATTTCCTTTTTATGGGTATCAAGATAACCAACTTCAAAATATATGTGTTCCTAATATTACCTATGATGTAGAGAATACAAAATCCTCATAAATTTTCTCATCTTGATAAAGTAAAATAAAAAATTCTGCACGGCAAATCACTGCAGAATTGCCAGTTCCATTTCTAGGTCAAAATACAGTGTAGCAGTGAAGTCAAGTTAAGCCGTTTAGAACAGAGATGGTCATTATTTGTTGTTCATCTCATATATGCACTTGTTTCCATTAATTATGCTTCCTCCCTTGCTTAAGCATCATGACTATAACTTTGCTATAAATAATGTGCTTAATAAGCAAGAAATGTCTTTATAGGGCACATGAAGGTCACTTCCCTACTTGTACAGTCCACTATGCACTTTGATGTACTATAACAGTCTCCTATGAAAAAGAAAACCTCATATTTGACCCAGACTCCCTCTTTGCATTTGGGATAATTTTATACCTTTTCTTTTTACAGTCTTTCTGATGCCTCTCTCATTTACTGGACCATATACTATAGCAGAATTTCATTTGTGTTGTTCTTGTTGGACAAGAAAACAACCTTAGCTTCCTTCTCCTAAGACTGAAGCTCAAAACGTACTCACTGCTGTCTACACTTATAACCTAAAGCTGCAGACTGTAACCTTGGAACACTAAAACAAATGCAACACTGTAAGACATTATCAGTTTATCCTTCTCACTAAACAATACGAGATGTCTTTTTCATTGCCAACACTGTAATTAGATGGAACATTATTTGTTGTATCCACAGAGACCAAAGCAACTGCACACTTTCTGCTTAATTCAAAATCTTTGTGGAAAAAGAGATTACTGTTTAAAAATAAGAGACATAAAGGTGTGCTTACTTCAATTTTGACATAGAAAATATTAGAGACTAGTTCAAGAGGTGCTGGCAATAAGGATATCCACATCTTAATTCTTATTCTGCTACTGCTTCAAAAGGAGCAAGAGGAGGCTGACTTTTCATGTATTTCTCTAATTTCCTGTATGTAATTCTCTCCACTTTAAAAGCTACATCCAAGACACTGACTTCCTTGACAAAGCCTTAGGCTGTCTAATGATAAAAATTGTTTTATTAAAAGAAGGTTTCATTATTAAGAATTTCTTTCCTAGAACGACAACTAAGAGCTTCCTACTTCTTACAGAAATAAATATATATTGTAGTTAATGTGACTACCGCTAATCTAAGTGGATGTAACACACAGACACTGAACGTAGCTCATAAAGAAAAATCTGAGTGTATCCACTTCTGAAGCAGAAAGACTTATTCTGAAGGCAGCAGGAAAGCCTAGACTAAAGAAAGGCAATGGCAGAGGAAATGCAAAGGTAAACTGGAACTCTGCAACATTTCACTCTATAAATGTAACCGCTATTAAGAAACAGAAGTTCCCTAAATTATTTTCAAAGTCCATTTGAGCTTATAATACACAGGGACACTGTATAGAATTAAATTAGTGTAAGACTATACACAGGCTCAGAACTAGAAAGACATATTATTCTTTTTTTCTGTTTCAGAACTGATATTGCTAAGCAAGTTGAGTCAGAATTTCTACTCTGATTTACTGATTTCACCTTAATTTGGCTAAGTTACAATAGACACATGAACATAAGGAAATACAGCTCTCCTGCCTTGTGCCAGGTGAAAGGGTTAAGTACCAGTGTACACAATACATGCTTGCTTTTGAGACATTTGCTTTTGGTTGTCCTTACATTAATGATTTAAAAAAGCAGGTGACAACAGTCCTTCTGTTCTTTAGTGAAATTAGAAGGAAGCCCACATTTGTTAGTTCTTCTCCTAAAAAGAGCTGTTAGGTCTCCCAAACGAGTTCTAGTGAAACCTGTCCTAGCAAAGCTTTACTGATTGCTGTGTGTTGGAAGATGTTGTTCCTCACAAAAGTTACTTCCTAACTGGGTGGTTTGATGATATATTGCAAGTTTTGTAAAGTCCAGCTTTCAAGGAAGTATCTGATGAGAAAACCCAGGGTACAGAAAGGAAGGTAAAAAAAATCCTGACTGCTGTGCTAACCACACTGACTCTGCTCCCGATTCACCACTGAACAGTTGGTAGAGGGTGTTCTGTATTATACAGCGTGGCTTCCTGGTAAGTACAGTACCCCGCTGTGCTCAGCAGGAATGAAGACTGGCTTGGCATGCATCCCAACCTTTAGGGCTCTGGGAATCTTTCTCAATTATTCCCCCAGTATAAAACCAGTTCTTCTGCTTGGAATGGAAAATAACAAGAATACAACCATCCCTATCCTCTGAAGTCAGTTCACTGCAATCCTAGCGGTGGCCAAGGGATCTCAATAAAATGAGAAATCTGCAGCTACCTTACTATATTCTTCTCATGCAAATCCAGTACCCAAAAGCTGTATGTAAAGCAATGAGGTGTAAAAAATGTAAATATTACATGATATAAATAAATTATTTAAAGATAATAGGCAACATTTATCACATCCTCACCTTGCATAAGGATTGTGATTGTGCCACTTTCCAGTGAACACCACTTATCCAAACCACGTGGAAAATAAGATGCAGTTATTGAAGTGAAACTGAAAATCTTCCTGACAGTGGCATTTGAGAGGCCCTACAGTTTGGTGTGACTTTTCAAGTTTGCACTTATTATCTAGCTCATATTCTCTATACAGAGGATAAGTCCTTCCTCTTTAGAAGTGACAAGGATAGAGGAGGAAGTCTATAAATCAATGAGGACAAGACTTATCTCAATCCAGTCATGTATGGATTAAATAGGACTACTAGAGCAAAGGTTGTCTCATTTTCAAGGTCTTTTCTGATAGTAAATCTAAGAAAACATGAGTTTCCCCAAGGTAAAGCTGCAAACAGAGATACGCTTTTTCACACTCTTTCCTTTGTTCCTGCAAAGCATACCTGGATTTTATTATTTAACAGAGTATTCAAGATAACCCCATAAAAAGTTAATGTAATTATTTTGCTGGTTTTATCCTTTGCGGTAAAGTTTCTGATGCATATTGTATTGTATGAATTCCTGAAGTTCTTTTGAAGAGTTTCAGTACGTAATTGTCACATCACAAGGGACTGATATCTCCATTATAGGTTGCTGGCTCTGTTATATGTAATCTGGCAAAGCAAAATCATGTAAAGCAGCCTTTGCTGCCCTGCCTAGCTTCCTGCTACTGAACAGAATTAATCCTTGCTGAAAGCAGTTTTCTCAATCAGATTCAGTGGGCACTCTAAATACTGGACTCAGATAACAATAGGACAAAATGTGTAAATGGAACAAACTCTTTATAAAAAGATATAAAATACAACAGCAGAGTCTTATTATCGAGCCTTACTCCTTGTGATAACCCATTCTTTCAATTCGATGACAAATTAGCAGGATCTATTTATACCAAAGGCTGCTTAAGATAAATGGAAAGATTGCCACAGATGACAATATGCTTTGTATCAGGCCATCGGTAAATGCCTTTTCTGGAAAAATGGAAAAAGAAATGTCTCCTTTTTTTCTGTATTTATATCTGTTGTTGAGCATTGTGTAAGAACTTGCACCAACACTGTCATGAAAATGAAGGAGGGGACAGACATGAAAAATTGTACTTTGGAAACAATAATATCTGCTTCTATCCCAAGTGCTGAGGCATGTTGCAGATCATGTTTAAATTCAATTGAAAAAAGAACTGCTAATGGTGATGGATGTTGATGTTCATTCACATTAACTACCAGAAAGAAATTTTAAAAAGTTAATTTTAGTTTTGAAGAGAGGGAATCAATATAGTGAAAGAATTAGAGTTACAAAGCACATTCTCTGCCCAATACAGTGGTGAAGAGGAGTACAAACCTTGACTGTAAATTCAGATGAGCAGAAATCAAGTCTGGGTTTATAAAGAGTTTAGCAAAGAGATCTCTGTATGTGAACAAATTCCTAGAGGTTCTCCTGATGCAAACAATCAGCTATAGCTGATGGAAAAGGAAAGCAGCAGCCACAAACACTACACACCGTTCTACACACACTAGCAGAAATAGGACAGATTGTGTTAGGCAAACAGTAGATTTATGCCCAGCAGCAGTGAAGTTTGTCTGTTCTCTGTATGGACTCGCCACAGATCCTGCATTGCTGGCCCAGCCAACTCAGGAACCAGAGAGTGGCCCACAGTCCTATGTCCATTACTCCTGAGTGACTGATTGGCATCGATGCGTTCTTCACTGACAGCTAGGTATGGGAGTTTACAGATAACTAAGTCTCACAGGTGAGGCTTTGAGAATAACATGTTGAGGTGATGTAGCATCCTTTTTAAAGGATTAAATTTTTTAAAAGGATTTAAAGATTGCTACATCCAGCAATTCCTTTTTAAAACCTTTTATTTTCTTCTATTACTTAGGCTTGTTATGAAGTACCATGGAAACTCAGCATCAGTATGGTGTGGTATTTGAAAGCATTCACAGGTTTAACAGGAACAATTGACAATTAAAGGGAATCTGTGTTTCTCTGATATGTGAGTTTTATTAAATAAAAATTTCTGGATCATTAAGCAATTAACTTATTCTTCCTGTTCTAAGTGAGGAAATGACTAATGATTATCTAGTTTCAGAGAGAAGAGAAAGGCTTTTCTTAATGGCTAAGGAAAACTGACTGTTGAGAATCAATAAGTAAATGACAAAAAGCTCAATAGACCCTCGTAGCTCACCAGCATAGTATGACAAAACTTCCCAGGTTTCTAAAGCCAGCTATATGCAAGTGTTGCATAGGAATGGTGACAAGACATGACATCTAACTCCCCAATCTCAGTAGTCCATACTTTCATGGATACAGATGGAATACAAAATAGCATCATTCTTAACCAGAACTTGAATTCATACTTATGCATTTAAGTCCCTAAAGCAGCTGATATTCTATATTAAATAATAAAGTACTGAATCTATCTCTCCAATTCTTTTACCAAGAGACACAGTTATGTTAGGAAAAGGCATATGCAATTACTTCTCATGTAACCAGCATAAACAAGTGATTCCCAAACCACATCATTTCTGATACAGGCCAGGATGCTGTTGGCCTTCTTAGCCACCTGGGCACACTGCTGGCTCACATTCAGCCAGCTGTCGACCAGCACCCCCAGGTCCCTCTCTGCTGGGCAGCTTTCCAGACACTCTGCCCTGATCCTATAGCGTTGCAGGGGGTTATTGTGACCAAAGTGCAGGACCCAGCACTTGGCTTTATTCAACCTCATACAATTGGCCTCAGCCCATCGGTCCAGCCTGTCCAGGTCCCTGTGCAAAGCCTCCCTATCCTCAAAGGGATCAACATACCCACTCAATTTGGTATCATTAGCAAAATGACTGAGGGAGCACTCAATCCCCTCATCCAGGTCATTGATAAAGGTGTTAAACAGGACAGGCCCCAAAACACTGATCCCTGGGGAACACCACTGGTGACTGGCCACCACCCGGACTTAACTCCGTTCACCACAACTCTGTGGGCTTGGCCATCCAGCCAGTTTTTTATCTAGCAAAGAGTATTCCTGTCTAAGCCATGAGCCACTAGCTTTTCTAGCAGAATGCTGTGAGACACGGTGTCAAAGACCTTGCTAAAGTCCAAGTAGATGACATCCACGGCCTTTCCCTCATCCACTAGGCAGGTCATCTGCTCATAGAAGGAGATCAGGTTGACAGAAGGAGATGAGGTTGATCATCTCACAGCTTGTGACAGACAAGCCTGATATGCCCTTACTCCTTCAAGTCTAGATTAAAGCTCTGCCAATGAACCCCACTAACTCATGAACAAAGATCCTCCTCCCCCATTGAGAAAGGTGAATCTCATCGGATGCCAGCAGGCCTGGTGCCATATAGACCATCCCATTATCGAAAAACTCAAAGTTGTGGAGGTAACACCAGCCACGAAGCCAATAGCCTGTGTCTGTTTCTTCCAGTGTCACTGCCCACAACTGGAAGGATAGAGGGAAAAATTACCTGTGCTCCAGATTCCCTTACCAACTTTCCCAATGCCTTGAAGTCTCTTTTGATTACCCTTGGACTAAGCATTGAAGTTTCATCACAACCCACAGAGGCAACCTATATTATATAGGATGTGGTTTTTATTATCCTTTTTCCGGAAAAAATGGATACAAATTAAAAACTCTTAATCCCTGCATAAAGTCTACAATTCACCCCTGTGATTCCAGCATCTTGGCTGTTATCTAGTAGTGCAATACATACCAGTTGACCAAAATCTGCATTTGAACACCCTCCTGTCCCAGCTTCAGAATGCCCATTACCATAAACACTGGAAAATATCCTTTGTGGGAAAAACAAAATAATTGGATTTCCCGTGGATACATGCAGTATACAGCTGCATACAGCTATAAATATGACCACATTTGTTTAGATTTAATGCAAGAAGCAGGACTTCACCTTATTTTTGTGAGTGTAAGTCAGGTTCTTTGAGTTCGTAGAAAATATTTTCGGTTCAATTATCCAATTTTGATTCAAAATTACTGCCAGTTTCTATAAAGCAAACTGGGTGCAAGTTTCAGGGTTGGATTTACTAGAAAATAATTGGGATATTAGGACACTGTAGCCCTTAAGAGTCTGCACACTTGTACTCTCCTCCCGAAACTCCTTTGATTTCTTATAAACCTGGGATGTGCAGGACTAGTCTTAGAGCTTGTTTTCACAAGGAAACTGAGCATGACATGAATTTGAAGCGTAACAATTAACCTCGGGTTAGCTGGTGATGCAGGAATGTTTACTGTGGCAAAAATCACATCTCTTATTTAAGTGTAACCAGTGACAGTGACTCCAAACTTGATGACTGACATGAGAAATTAATCAGGAAAAGTTATTTCATTATTATTCACTGTCTCTGCAAGTCTGGACTTCCACTGATGACTGAACTGCCATGAAAGTGACATCAGAAGCTTCAGCATAGCTTTTCCATAGCAGGGAATTAGCATGAAAAAAAGAACACTTGCATGAAGAACAAGTCCAGAACCACCATGTCAAAAATGATGTTTCAAGATCTTTCCTTATAGACTTTCTTAGGTTTCTGTATTTTTCCCCTAAAGACTGGAGTGCTGTCCAAGGCTTGCCAGAGTGCATGGGATTACAGAGGCTTAACATTTGATAAATCAAGAAACTAGATAAATTCATTTAATAAAATGACAGTGTCCAGATAACTACACAGTATGACAAAGTGTTTGGTCTTAATGATACAGTGTTCATATAAGGTGCGATTCTCCTTTAAATGGAGCATTTGTTTACATTTTAAGACATTGCTGATAAAGAGATGTTGGTTAGCAGAAATTTTAAGTGAGAAAAAAAGATTTTTAAAAATATAGCTGAAAGTAGTTTCCTGAATGACATATTTATACAGCACAAGGACTTACTGTATTATTACTGGTCTATTTCCATCTACATTGGGGTATTTGCAGCAAATGTATTATGTTCTTACATTTTTGCTAAACTGCACTACTAACAATTCAGTGTAGACAAAGACTAATATCACCTTCTTCTGCTTTGATAGTAGGAAGGTGATCTGAATGTAATTTGCACCATCTCCAAGAAAACAAAAGTTTTTTTACAACATTAGAGGAAATGAGATCAGCCTACACAGCTTGAAAAAAGAAAATTCAAAAAAAAGTTGGTTTGTTAGGTCCAAAGACTTTGAATGTGCACTCTGCACACAAGAAAAAAAAAATCCTACTTAATACAGTGGTTTGTTTCCCCAAGATCAAATCAATATTCTTGAATAAGAAATTTAGAATTCAGTCTTTGGAATAAAAATTTATTAAGAGTACTGAAAAAGCATATTTTTGGAATTCCGTGTTGGGAAAGCTAATATGTTTTGAGTGATCAATTAGTGCCACATTTATTTAAAAATATTAGGAATCACAAATGTATTTTACAAAACTATGAGCTATAGAATCCAAACCATTCCAAATAAAATGGCAACATTCATCACTTAAATTAAAAACCAAGAATTAGTCAGGTCTTATTTCGAAGATGCTTTTATTACTTTCCGCTCTTCTTTTTCTATATTATTCTGCAATTGCTTTGTCATCTGAGCTTTCAGTGCGTATAGATACCATTTAAATTAATAGAGCTCACATTGTTCCTATACTTTCATTTTTCATAATATAGAGAAATTATGGAGAATACATGCAAATTAAAGCCACCAGCAAAGGTGCCCTACTTTGCTTTTATAAAAGTCCTTTAGAGTGCAGTATAACTAATGAGGTATTGCTCTGAAATATAATGCAGATTCCCACGTATTGGACTGATTTTGCTGTAATTTCCTACTAACTGCAAAGTACCCACTAACTAAAACAAGGCAGAGCTCAGCACCTACAGCACAGTTCACCTGTTCCAAGAACCAATACAACTCTTTTTTTCTGTAACCCCAGCTTAAGAAAAACATTGCAACAGATCCTGACTTATTGTTGAGTAAGTGAATGAATGAAGGCTGGGATCCAGTGCTGCTTTTTTTGTTTGATTGTTTGGCAATTACAAAATCTACAGGTTATACAACTGATTTTGAACTTTAAATGAGAAGGAAGGACTGAAAATCTGGCAGAGTTTGTGGAACAAAGATGTATTTGCCTTCATTTTTGCTTTTGGTTAGCTGTATGTTTATACCAGCATGGCTTTTTCAATGTAAAATGCAATGGCTTGTTTTAACTCTATTTCATAGAATGATTTGGGTTGGAAGGAACCTCAAAGATCATCTAGTTGCAACCCCTCATGCCATGGACAGGGAGGGGTAACTTCCACTAGATCATGTTTCTCAAAGTCTCATCCAACATGGATCTTTTGTTTGTTTGTGGTACTCTATTTGTTTTCAGTTTCTCTTTCTAGGTACCTTTCTGTATTTCCAAAACTTTATGAAATTGGTCTACAAGAGAGAAAGAAAACCTTTGTGGTAAATATGTTACTGATGTAGCAGAGAACTGACAAGTTTTTGTGTAGAAATCCTTAAATGGAGATTTGCTTTAAATGAAAGCTCTCCTTAAATGCATGTTATCATGAGCTAAGAAGGGAGAGTTGTCTTTTATTCTTCTCTCTCCCAATATAAAGCAATGCTAATGTTACAGCCAAAGCTCTTCAAAAGAGGCAGAAGTTTCCTCAACTTGTAACACAATACAGTGTTTCCTGAAGCCTTGACCAAAAGCAAATCTAACTCCAGACATCTTTATGTAAGCCATCTATCCAGGTTCTGTGAAAACCTACCCTGTGCAATGAGAGATGTGCTGAACCTTTGACGTTTCCATAGATATACATCAATGCCTTAGAGATTTATCTGAATGTTTCCTTTCCACTAGAGTAAACACATCATTCTTATTGATTTTAACTTATCTCAAGGAAGATAGAAAACACTAACTTCACAATGTCTAGTTTAATGGTTGGCTAGGTGATTTTAGAAACCACACTTACAGTCCCAGTAATGAACCTAATCCTCTAAAATGCATAAAACTTTCAAGAAATAACCCAAAACTTAATAGCACTTCCAATTTAAATACAACCCTCCCCAGCAAACTTCTTGAAGCACAGGTTTCAGAAAAAGCAGAAAACTGAAACAGAGGGGAAACTACTCATTTCATAAAGAACAGAAAATTGAAACACAGAAGCTACTCAAGAGAACACTGGTTCTTTTGACTTTGAATTCCCCTGTTTAAAAAATTCACAAAATAAGTAAACCATGGGAATAATGAAGGACTGAAATATCAAAGTTCACAAAAGCAAAGGCAAAGCCAAAGTCAATACACTTAACATAACAAAATAGGATAGATTTCATTATTCTTAGAAATTAACTGCAATTCAAGTTGCACTTTTTTATTATTATTTTTGGAAATTTTTAAGGCATGCAGCAATCTGACAGAAGGATAATCAATAGTTTCTAAAGTTCAGTACTTGAAAGAAATAGTGAGAGAAAAGGCTAATACAGTTTAAAACTTTTCCATCCAGTGCTCTTCCCAGTGGAATGCATGCAAAACAGCGCCAACAACAATTCACCCTAAAAAACTTTGGGTGAGAAAGATGGTTGATGGTTTTTAAGTAGCTTGGACTTCAATTAAGGCTTTCAGGCAAATCTCCTGTGAAGGTGTTCTGTCATGCCTGAGGCACAAGGTCACAAAGAGTTTCTCTACCATTTCCTTCCAGTTTGATTCTGCTTAATTTTTGGCATCTACTACAATGCCTAAAATAGAGCACAGTTCTCCTTCAGTCCTCATTTAGTCAGGAGAGAGAAACATTCATCTCTGAAAAGCAATTAAAATCTTTTTGGATTCAGTCACATTCTGGAGTGTCTTTTCTGTTTCTTTTCTAATGGATGGGTCAGTACTTTTTCCTGACATTATGAGCACTTTGTATAAACACACACCTTGATCTCACAGAGATGGAAATGACGGAAAGATATTTGTAAAATACCTCTTAATAAAATTTAGACAGTCATTAGAAACTCTCTCCCTTTTTAAGTCATATCGTCAAAGGTGAACGTAAACATTTAGAAAGCTCAGAGTTACTCTAGATATGCCAGGAGCAGTAACTGAATTTCTTTGGAAGGAAATGAAAAAAAACTTTCTGTTTAAGCCATACAGTCCCATTTCATTGCATTACTTATTCACTTTAAGGGGCTAAGGGACAAGACTTAAATATTGCATTAAAAATCTTTAGCTATGCTCTCAGCTACATAATTACCAGCGTTCACCACACTGAAGAGAGTGATAATGGCTAACGCATCTGAATCATGAGCCGAAGTGCCACCACACCCCTAAGGGGGTTCATTTACAAGAGAGTTTTCAGTAGCAGTCTGAAACCATCAGGCCTGCACACGATGATCAGCAAGGACATGATCCAGCTCCCACTGAAATCACTGAGAGTGTTTCCATGTGCTTTAGCAAGTTTTGAAACAGAGAATACTCTGCTGGAATAATGGTAACTCTAAAAACACTCAACTGACAGTAACTATCACTGGAAAGCCTGCCAAAGGTATTTCTTGATAAGGTTTAGGTAATTTTGTGAATTAACTCAAAACTCTCATGAACTGACTCCTTATCTGGCCTCTGAGGAAAATCAGAAGAAAAGTTTAAATATTTATCATCTCCAGCATCTTAATCACCAATACTTCACATGCAAGAACATTATGTCAAACAAATGTTTTCTCTATGTACAGAATCCGGCTTGGAAAGTAAATGGTGATGGGGTTGCCATTGTTTTTAAAGAATTTTGCTTACAGATGCCAAAAACCTCAGCAGGGGTGAGTATGCTGCACACAGTTTCTTTACCAGTACAACAGGGATCTTTCATAAAGCTATTAATCTTACCAGCATTTTAGAGTAATCATACCATCTACAATGGAGATGGAGCGACTCCAATATTCCTGCTCAATTACATCTCCACTTAAATGAAATAGATGTGGAAATTAGGTGGTTCTCTGTCTACTGGAGAGTCTGGTACGCAAAAATGCCACTTTGGGAACTGGCAGGTTCTCCTTGGCCTGCAAGTTTGCATGTTTTGCTCTTCAGTATTTCACAGAAGAGGAAATTCCTTAAATTGGCAGCCAAGAATACAGGAATGAGAGGACAATAATTCTGTAACTACTTCAGAAACAGAATAAGATTTGCTGCCCTTGTGTGTCTTCACCACCTAGTCAGAAAGCTTAGCATACAGAAATAACATTATCTGTTTATAAGCCAAAACAGGGTACAAAGCAGTAAAACAACAGAACAGAACTGGAGAGGTAACTGCAGGTCTTAGAGAAACTAATACAGCATCTGTGTATCCACATGAAATGCAAGGAAATTTTCCATCATCTAGAATGACATGTCAGCCAAGAACCCAAAACAAAAAAAGTAAATGCCAAATATAAAAAATGGAGAAGCAGCTTACATATGGAAATCATTCCCTTAGAAGTAGGAACTTAGATGATTAAAAGACATTTGTAGAGATGGATGCAATAAAATGACATGAAGCAGCCCTGATGAAAACTCCCATCAATTTTGTCATTTTAAGGATTCAGAGCTCTCGGTTTTGCACAAGATCTTTTTTCTCCAGGACATCGGATTTATATGTATGCTGAAAACCAGAGGACATAACATGGTATCTATCTCTTCTCACTGCTCAAATGCTGTTGTATTACTAGTGTTGTGCCAGTAGACAGGAGAACTAAAAGGAAGGAGGAAAAGGGATGCATTAAATGGAAAAGAGAGAATGATCACTTGGTTCTGAATCTTAATTTTTATTAGATAGCAGCATGACTGTAACAAGCCATAATAACAGCAAACACAAGACTTTTCCTATTAAATGGTATTTAACTGAAGAAAACACATTTAGAAGTAATAAGAAAATAAAAATAAGGGAAGAGTATTTGCTAATCCAATATCTTATTTCCAACTGAAGCAATGCCATCAGCTTCAGAAGGATTAGAATGTAAAAGCATTAGTACGGAAAAGAAACACGAATAAGAAAAGCTTCTTTTTAACTTCAAAGGTTGGCTTATGCCTTGGAGTATGAGGGGTTTGACTTCCTACCCTTTCTGAAATCGTTTAATTCTTCGTAAAATAACTGTGAACATACACTAGACACAGAAATTTGTAATCTGTTCTGCACATTTACTCAAAATGACATTGATCACCAAATCACAGAAATACAAGGCTGAGAGAAACTTTGAGATCGAACTACATTTACCCATTTCACTGAGGAGGAATCAAGTATAACTAAACCATTCTCAGTCTCTAACTTAAGTTTTCCACAAAGTCCCTAATGGTCTGTTCCAATAGTTCTCCACTCATATGGATAGAGATTTTTTTCCCAATATCTAAAAAATAAAATAAACTTGCTGCAAATTAAGGTGACTTCTTGGTGGTCTTCTGCTGTGAACCATGTTTACTTAATTATCATATGAACATTTATTTTATTTCCCTCAAACGCATCAGCTACAAACTTAGAAGAATATAAAAATCAAATCACTAAAACC
The DNA here is from genome assembly GCA_011057875.1 of Pterocles orientalis. NCBI lineage: Eukaryota > Metazoa > Chordata > Aves > Pterocliformes > Pteroclidae > Pterocles > Pterocles orientalis. Next base: position 2,578,381 of record WKFP01015274.1, on the reverse strand, counting down.
AGTTCTGCTATGACACTGTTTTACACCTTTTACATAGTGGTTTGTTTTCTCTCTCTGACAAGGGCTATTTTTAATTGGCTATTAAATTATTGTGATTGATTTAGATTTTGTACATGCCTGCTATGTACTAGAGAACAGCTTCACTGCCTCATTTGGTTAACTTAGTAGAATCATAGAATCATAGAATGATTAGGGTTGGAAGGGACCTTAAAGATCATCAAGTTCCAACCCCCCTGCCATGGGCAGGGACACCTCCCACTAGACCAGGTTGCCCAGGGCCCCATCCAGCCTGGCCTTGAACACTTCCAGGGATGGGGCATCCACAACTTCCCTGGGCAACCTGGGCCAGTGTCTTACCACCCTCATAGTGAAAAATTTCTTCCTAATGTCTAACCTAAATTTACCCTCTTTTAGCTTATACCCATTACCCCTTGTTCTCTCACTGCACTCCCTGATAAAGAGTGCCTCCCCATCTCTCCTGTAGGCCCCCTTCAGGTACTGGAAGGCTGCTATCAAGTCCCCTCGGAGCCTTTTCTTCTCCAGGCTGAACAACCCCAACTCTTTCAGCCTGTCCTCATAGGGGAGGTTCTCCAGCCCTCTGATTAATTTTGTGGTTTTCCTCTGGACTCTCTCCAACAGGTCCATGTCTTTTTTTATGTTGGGGGCCCCACATGTGAACACAGTACTCAAGGTGGGGTCTCACGAGAGCAGAGTAGAGGGGGAGGATCACCTCCTTTGACCTGCTGCTAATGCTTCTTTTGATGCAGCCCAGGACACGGTTGGCTTTCTGGGCTGCAAGCGCACACTGCCGGCTCATGTTGAGCTTCTCATCCACCAATACCCCCAAGTCCTTCTCCTCAGAGCTGCTCTCTATCCACTCTCCGCCCAGCATGTATTTGTGCTTGGGATTGCCTCGACCCACGTGCAGGACCTTGCACTTGGCCGTGTTAAATTTCATGAGGTTTGCATTGGCCCACCTCTCCAGCCTGTCAAGGTCCCTCTGGATGGCATCCCTTCCCTCCAGCGTGTCCACCACACCACACAGCTTGGTGTCATCAGCAATCTTGCTGAGGGTGCACTCGATCCCACTGTCCATGTCTCTAACAAAGATGTTAAACAACACTGGTCCCAGTACCAACCCCTGCGGAACACCACTGGTCACCGGTCTCCACTTGGACATTGAGCCGTTGACCACAAGTCTTTGAGTGCGGCCGTCCAGCCAATTCCTTATCCAGCGAGTGGTCCTTCCCTCAAATCCATGTCCCACCAACTTAGACACAAGGATGTCATGTGGGACTGTGTCAAAGGCTTTGCACAAGTCCCAGTAGATGATGTCAGTTGCCCTTCCTCTATCCACCAGCGCCGTGGCTCTGTCGTAGAAGGCCACCAAATTTGTAAGGCACGATTTCCCTTTGGTAAAGCCATGTTGGTTGTCAATCACCTGCTTGTTTTCCATGTGTCTTAGCATAGATTCCAGGAGGATTTGTTCCATGATCTTGCCAGGCACAGAGGTGAGACTGACCGGCCTGTAGTTTCCCAGGTCTTCTTTATTTCCCTTTTTAAAAATGGGGGTTATGTTTCCCCTTTTCCAGTCTGCGGGAACTTCACCAGAGTGCCACGATTTCTCAAATATGATGGATAGTGGTTTGGCAACCTCGTCTGCCAGTTCCCTCAGGACCCGCGGATGTATCTCATCAGGTCCCATGGACTTGTGCGCCTTCAGGTTCTTTAGATGGTCTCGAACCTGATCTTCTCCTACAGCTGGCAGTTCCTTTTCCCAGTCACAGCCTTTGCCTTCTGCAACTTGGGCAGTGCGGCTTGAGCTCTTGCCAGTGAAGACTGAGGTAAAGAACTCATTAATTACCTCAGCCTTCTCTATATCCTGGGTCACCAGGTCTCCCGCTTTCTTCCAGAGAGGGCCCACATTTTCCCTGGTCCTCCTTTTATCATTGACATACCTATAGAAGGTCTTCCTGTTACCTTTAATGTCCTTGGCCATATTTAATTCCATTTGGGCTTTTGCTTTCCTAACCTGATCCCTGGTTTCTCGGACAGTGTCCCTGTATTGTCCCCAGGCTAACTGTCCTTGCTTCCATCCTCTGTAGGCTTCCTTTTTTTGTTTGATTTTGCTCAGGAGTTCCTTGTTCATCCATGTAGGCCTCCTGGCATTTTTGCCTGCCTTCCTCTTTGTTGGGATGCATCGCCCCTGAGCCTGGAGGAAGTGATCCTTGAATATTAGCCAGCTTTCTTGGGCCCCTCTTCCCTCCAAGGCTTTATCCCATGGGACTCTCCCAAGCAGGTCCAAATGAAGCAGATAACAGCTCTAAGAAAAGCTGAACTCAAATCAGTACTTCTGTATCTAAATACCCTAAAGAACTGAGTCACAGAAAATCAGCCATACTTGGTTTCCTTGAAGCAAAACGTTATTTTGCAATTACATTCACTTAAGAATTCTGTTCTATGGCAATATTCTCTCTTTATGTTCAAGAAGTTACCAAAAAGCATTATTTCAGTTAAACCTTTTCAAAGTCAGCCAATATTTTTAGTTGAAGAAATAGTTTATTTGTTGAGCACTGTAGATGATGGACACCATCACTTACACCCTTTCATTATATTGTCTATTCTATACAAAACTAGTCTTGCTTCTCTTAATGCCAGCAACTGTTCAAGCTTATACTGCATCTCTAGAATAAGCCTCTTCCTTGTACTTGACTCTCCAGTTGCACTCATTTAATAGTCCCTCACGGGTATATCCTTTAAAACACTTGTCTGCTGCAAGATGTATTTGGCATGGCAAGCAGATTGCACCCTGCTGTGCTGTGGAAAATATCATATCCCAGTGATACTTTTCAGTGGAATCTCTGCAGTATGGCAACTAGGAGAGAACCGTAAGCAAAACGGATAAAAATTTTTCATTCCATATTTCAGAGCAGTTGGTTTCTTTTTCTTTTTAGACAAGCTGTTTTATTTTATTAATACAGTATATAAATACAAATCAAACTTGAAATGAAGAAACAAGCAAAACAGAATTGCTAATGAAAACCAGGTAAGCACTAGTGTGGCACATTAACAAATCTGGTTTAGAACTAAAAAAGTACCTTCATGCTAGCACTGGTTTCTTAGAACGCCTCATGAGATATCCACAGAAACTTGATGGACAGCTTGCTCTGCACATCCAGAACTCACTATGCAACAAGGGACTTAGACTGAGATTCCTGGACAGAATGATTTTATAATTATGTTGTAATTAAAAACCATGTTGCTGTTTAAGAATCGACTGACATCTCAGCAGGATACAGAATCACAAAATTCTCATTACATATTTGAAGGACCCTTCCAACAGGATTTCAAGGCTCAAAAAATTCCTCTAGATGTTATTATTTTATAATAACGGCTAGAGACACTAAAACAATTATCCATCATTACTGCACAGTGTAAGAACAAGCCCCTTTGCCAAAGATCTCTTTAACTAGAGAAGATAACTGCTGGGAAGGAAGCAGAGACAGACAAAGGAGAGAACTTTCTTGAGGTTACAAAGCAAACTAATGGCAAAAATCTCAAAACATGACTTGGGCCATATAAATCCCTACCTGTGCTCTATCCACTAGGCATATTAGTCACACTCATGGTACGACAGCTTTGTCTTTTTTCTTTTCTTTTTCTTCAAATAATTCAGACATTAAATGAATATGATTTCATTTATTTACTGAGAGAGCGGTCAAACACTGGAATGAACAGGCTTTCTAGAGAGGTGGTCAATGCCCAAAGCCTGTCAGTTTGAAAGGCATTTGGACAATGCCCTTAATAACATGCTTTAACTTGGTCAGCCCTGAATTGGTCAGGCAGTTGGACCAGATGATCGTTGTAGATCCCTTCCAACCCAATTAGTCTGTTTTATTCTATCCTATATCACATTAACACATTTTGCAAGGAAAGTGACATAGGACTGAGAAAGAAAATAAAAGTCTTGCCTTAATTTACATCATATATTCTACAATGTACAAATTCTCTACATCCACCACTTTGCCTTTGTTTCCCTTTTCAGAGCTTGTCTGTGCTCTACAGAAGTTCTGTACACTTGATTGAAATTTAAAAGGTATGTTCTGGAGGAGCAAAAAAAACCTGCCGTAATTGTGAACCAACCAATGCATAATTCAGCTATCTCTTTCAAAAGAGTACAAAAGACTAGTAATATGGGAGATCAACAAAGATGCTTCTAAGAACTGACAGAATGATCATCCATTTACTCATAGCCACTGACAGATCTGGCTGATATAATTTCTTTCAGCTCTTAACTTTATTGCAAGAACAGACATCAGAGGAAACTCTCCCCTGCAACTCACCACAACTCTTGAGCACACTGCTCTTGGTGAATGATGTGTGAAGCAATGATAGACAGGGACACTAAGAGGAGAAGCAGAAAACAAAGCAAAACAACCCAACTAAAACCTGAAAGTCACCATTCCTACAAAACTAGGTCCTTACTGGTTATAAAAAGATTCTCTTATATGCTGCCCAGGTGATAATGATTTATGATACAGACAATATTTACCAAACTCAAAGGATAAAACCATTTGTTAAAAAATCATGACCAATAGAAAGTTTCGTAAGTAGCCCACTGAATGGCTTTGAAATGCCATTATTAACCACCTCAGTTTCCAGCTGTGAATCTCCATCTTCCAGGCTTCTGCAACATTAACACCCCTACCTCCAAGTCACTGATGCTAAGGCACTTTCTTTTGGTCAGTCAAAAACCAGTATTTTTTTTTTAAGCTTACACACACCAGCATACATGCATACACACGCAAAGGCAGCATGATCATACATGTCATATTCACATGGGATACTTCAACCAGGCTTGCAAGAGCTTCCCAGCTGGCCGTGCATACTGCAAGTAAAGAGATACTCTTCCTGTTGCTAAGACTGTAGAAATTTTTCTTTCTAATTATTATTAAATGCATGGAAGCAGAAAATAATTTACCAGAAGAATTCTGTCTTTTATGTTCTGATAATAGGAAACACATAGACAGAAGCAAAATAACTTGTTGTCGCACCAACATAAGACCTTGGACACAAATACAGCACTGACTTTGTCTTAAAAAAAACAGAAGTCACTGCTTATGTGACAGAATCCAAACAAGCACCCTGTTAGACACTTATTAGAATGAGACCGAGTTCCTTTATGCATAGATATTTTAAGATTGGTACTGTGCTGGCATTGCTGGAACATCAACCTTTTGCTCAGCAACACCTTCTGGGAACCCTCCCTCCAGCAGTCCTTACACCTTTCTTTGGGATCTTCCTGTTTCACTGTATCTTTCAGCATGATCCTACTAAAGGTTTGAGCTTTCTTCTCCAACTCTACAAGAAGGATGATAAATATGGTTCAACATGATGGATACCATGCTATATGGAACCGTGATTTGTCCTCGCGTGGCAGTCTGTACACAAAATGAAGGCAGATTCAAACTCATTGCACAGGGCTAAGGAGCAAATCATTATTTTTTTTCTTACAAGATAAAATCCATCAGAATATCTCCTGCTACAGAAGGAGATAACTTCATTTCATCTGTTTAATATTTTCTGTGTACTTGCTTCATGCTGTCCCCAAGTTATTCTAGGAAACATATATTAACCCTGCCTGCTTCATTTTTTCCTCTCTTTAGGGAAAAAAGGGATTACTTTTTTATTTCTTTCCTCTTCTCTCAGTTTACACAAGTAATCAACTGTCCTAAGATTAAATTAGAGTAGGGCATGAATGCATTCTAATGGTGCAAATTATCTTGAGTCTGACAAAACAAGAGCTAATCTGACAGTCTTTTATGAACATATACAGACAGTAATTTTCATAATCCCAAGGTTTATTCAAAAGCTATGTAGGTAAATTATACAGATGCCACAGTCAGTTTCCAGTATTAAAAAAATATACTTCCACTTTTATCTCCCATTTCTGTTAAATGTTGAAGTCAAGTGAACTATCTTTTATTTTGTAGGTAAATAGTAAGTAAAAGTCAGGAGGCATCCTCCAAATTCATCACAATTAAAAATTGATTCCTTGAACCAAGTAATCTTATTTAGTCTCTAAAAAGAAAAGCATTTAAATCACTCTAAAGACTACTACCACATTACATTTTGGGTCAAAAGCATAATAAACATAAAATAATAAAAAAATTAAAAACCTCATTTTACTTTTTTAAAGGTACCTGTTGGGAAGCAATTCACATAGGTAGGACAGGGAGCTCTGCTTTGTTGTTACCAAACTATCAATTTCTATGAGATCATAAGAGTGACTATACCTAAAGTAAAAACATTTTGAACATTCTATTCAATGCTGATGACTCTAATGCATTTACTAGAAAAACTCTAAAAATATCCTGGCTTCCCAGGATTGAAACAGTCAGGCTAACTAGCCGGCAAACATCTCCATCCAAGAGCTTTACATTTAATCATTTAATGGATGAAAAGCTAAAGTATATTAATTAGACAAACTGAGGAAATAATGTTCATTGTTTATCCGAGTCATTTCAAGGTAACAGAAATCTAGAAGGTACCTTTCCATTCATCTGGTAGGGTCACCTGAAATGTGTTCTGTAGAGTTACAAGTAATTCACCAAGTTCCTTTTCAAAAGAAGTACTACAAACAATTTAATATATTTTTTTTATATATATCTGGTACATTTAATATTTGCTTTATGTACAGCCAGCATGAGTACCACTGTCAGCACACGCTCTCCATGAAACTCTCCATAAAACTCACTTTAATAGTATTCTCCAAACCTACAGAAGAAAAGCTGCCTGGAATAGCTGTTAACAACCAGACACAGCAGCAGGGAGGGATGCACACAGACAAAACCAAAGGAAGGAAACTCAGTCAGAAAATAATTTCTGAGAAGTTAAAAAAAAAAATCATATTAATTAAAAGAGGATTAATTAGATAACATTTTGTGAAATATTATTTAATGTAACTGTATCAGTTTGACCCAAATATAAAGCTTTCTTATTCCTTTTGATATTGAATAAGGAAACAATTGCAGCGTTAGATATATTTTATAAGACAATTCTAATTTAGTTGTAACACAATGTGTAAATGCAAGAAGACATTCCTGATGAGTTACTGCAGTATTGATATCACATACTGACACCTGTACGCTGCTGTTGTAGTTGATTTTTGCAACAGTCTTTAGCAAACTCCTCCATTCCCTAATTGACCTACCCCTTCAGGTCTGAAGAACATTTCTGTATACTTCCACATGGCTGTAATTCTGTTATCTGTTATTTCCACACACAAATGATGGTATGGAGTAAATTGTAGAGATCAGCAATTGGGGGAATTGAAAGGCTGAGTGTAGCAAAACGCTAGACAATGAGATGCACCAATTTATAATCCATCCTTAGCCAAACCCTCCTCTACTACCCCTTACATCTTGGCCAGAGGAGATGCATGGCAGATGAAAGCATTGCTTAATGCAGAGCTTAAAGCAAAGATCACATTGTAATGAGTTTGTTGCATTCACCTGCTGATTTTGCTGGGGACAGAAAGCCCACTAATATCATCAGAGGAAAGCAAATGAGAGTCTGACATCAATTATGGAGTTAATATATGTAAGCAGCAAGAGAGAATACGTTTCTTGGTAACTGCACCTTATCCACAGGTTCACTAAACACATGTTACAAGCTACCATACATTCCGACTCTTACGTAAGTATCGTAAGTATCGCTATGAGCATCCCTGGGAGGTGGGCATCTGTGTAAACTGACATTAAATGATGCTAGCCGTTTGCTGCGAACACACAGCTCAATGAACTTGTGTTCAAACTTGCCCTGAGATTCTTCTGCATTACAATTACTGCAGGTGCAATCAGAGAACAAAAAGACTAAAGAAAACAGAAAATAAAAGATTAAAGTCCTTAACTTATTTTTCCAAATTCAAAACTGCTTTCCTACTTCTATTGCCTTCTCCTGATCGCCTACCCTTGGCACCTTTGGTAGCCATATCCTCACATACCCTTTTCTGTCTGCAATCTTCCCATCCTTATCCCTTCATGAACGTCATCTGTTCAACAACACTGCCTAGATCTCTGCCTTTGTGAGGGGTACAATGAGAGAGTTCCCGACTCATCAAGGTCAGGACTGCAGAGAAAGGAGGTCATTACCCTAATATAGGCTACCTAATTGAGTAGGACAAAGTGGCTGTCCCCAGTCAGACAACAGCCCACCAACAGAGTCAGAAAGAAAAGCCAAATCTCTGGCTCTGCAACAGCTTTATCCACTTGTAATCTAAACCATCATTTCTTCTTTTTCTTTCTTCCCCTCTATCATATGAATCTACAACTAACGAAGGTATTTCAGACAATTAAACACAAACCTTATTTTTAATAGCAGTCAATAGACAGACAGACGTGATGCACAAAGGTAATTTTAAAGTCTGGAGTACAATAAGCAAGTCAAACTCAATCTACCACAATAAGTAACTTTATTACTGCCTAAAGGCTTTTGGGATCTTAATATGGAGACGTTGAGGACTTCCCTAGTAACTATGGAAAGAACTAATTCTGTTCTCCCCTCCACTCCCCCCATATGCTTTATGTGATCTACTTTATTGCATTTGTAGTTACTTGACCTACTTATCCATACTTTTCACAAATTTGCCATGTTCACAACCTTTTAAAGTAAACATTACATAGACCATAGACAACATTTGCTATTTTATCTGTATTGATAAACAAGATTATTCATGTGCCTAAAGTTAAGCACCAGTGGAAGAATGGAAGACTCAGATGTTTACCTTAATCTCTTCTAAAATATCAATAAAATTGAAGTACCTACAGAAACGATAAGTTTGCTCAAGTTGAATTTGCCAACTACAGTACAGAGACTCACCACCTAGGAAAGAAAAGGAACATGGAAGTGATAGTTATAACCCCAAGTAAAGAAGTTTGAATATGCTTCAGCTGAGGAGGATTTATTAGGGAAATTAGGCTGTCTGAAAGAGACAAGTTAAAACATCAAGAAATGGTGAAAGCAGCAGTGTGGGAAACAACAGCCAGCCAGCATCAGCTGAATTACCACAGAAAATTAAAAATTTCCATTTGAAGCTCCATTTGAAAGCTAGTTGATGGGTACAATCCTCAGCAAGAACAACAACAGTTTTAGGGAAAAAAAATGAGAGCTACTGTCACATCCCTTTAATATCAAAACAGCATAGTGCAGACAGACTGCCAAAATCAAACCAACCGCACCATTAACAAGAAGAAAACAAGGTTGTGAACAAGATCATGGGATTGTAATGGATTAGAAACACAACCATTCCCACTTCAGGCACTTGCAAGAAAGAGCATCAAAAATAGAATAATCTGGTGCCTTTTCATCTAAATCTCTGGGAGGAAGCATCTAATTTCTATTTTTATCAGTGCAACTTACTTAGAATTAAAGTTATTAATATTCTAGAGGAAAACAATACATAGGAAATAGATCCTGAGTTTAGTAACAATACCATTTATATAATCTCATTAAAAGAACTTTTTCTGATTATTTTAATGTGGGTGGATCTTAGATTATAAAATCAGAAGTAGCATATCCTTTCTTACAGGGCTGACACTCATGAATTACAGGATGTCAGCAGATACAGGCATGCCCTGATTCCTTAATGACAACAACCAACGAACTGCCAGCACTTTTAACAAGAGTGTGATACAAATTCCCTTCACCTTCATCAGCCATAAATGACAACAGATGCATAGACTTGTTAGAAGAAAATGAAGAGTCTGTTTATTTCCACTTAAGGCATATGCACACATTGATTTTTGAACTATTTTAGAAGCAAGACAGTAACTTTTTGAAATGTATGTAGTTTGTAATTATTTTTAGTTAACACAGACCAAAGACCTGCGTGACCAGATAATATCAGGTATTAGTTAAATAAATACATCTCCAAACTTCCAAAAGACTAACATAACAAACCAAATCTCTTTTTATTTACATACTCTCTAGCTGCTCCTTTAGGTAGTAAGCATTTTATTTTGTGACTCATCTTGCACACTTTAATGAACCTTTATTTTCATAAGTAAAACCATTATTTGTTTCACTATTCTTCCAACAAATTTTTATCTGGAAAAGATAAGCAGTGAAAGGCTAATAGCTTATTAATCTTTTGTAACTTTTCAATAGTAAATATTTAAAATATGTAATCTTAAATTGATTGCTTCTATCATATTTGGAAAACATGCATGTATGTTCTAGGCCAAGGCAGAAAACCGTAGCTTTAAAATTTCCATCAGAAACAGGATGTCATTAAACTTATCTTTACTGTACGAAAAAGCTCATTAATTTGTTTCCACTGTGAATGATTATTTTATATAAAACCAGGTAAAATTTTATGCCAGGCAACTGCCCACCATTGACAGCACTTTCAGTGTTTGCAATGAAACATTACAACCAGCTCATCTCTGATAGGCATCAATAGCAATGAATAGTACTGTAATCTAACAGCAAGATGATATTCATTACTTACTTAGTATTTGTGATGTAATTATTGAAAAAAATTAGTAAAAATGACACATACTTATGACTAGTGTCACCTCTAATTTTCTGCTATGAAATTGTGAGACACACCGGCTTATAAAATAGATCTAGAACACTCCCCATCAGTTTTGTTCACATTGCAAAACCTGTCTTGCGCAAGCCCTGTTTCAGAGTTTGTATGAAAAACAATTCTTGTTTCTAGAAACTCCAAATCAACTATTTACTCTAGTGCTCAATATAAGAATCAACTTTTGAAAAATTATCAGTGACCTGGCTGAAAATCTATTCCACAAGGATCTCCTAAACGGCTAGTTCAGTTGTTTGATCTCAAGTCTTTCTTGACCCTGAAAGGCATTTGCTGCCAACCCCCTATCGATATTGTCATCATCCCTTTCTGTGAAACAATCCCAAATGATTTTTGGGCATTTTCCATTTTGCTGTCTCTGCAACCAAACAATAAAATGTGCCATTTCACCAAATTAAGCATTGTTTTTAGCTTAGTACAAACATTTGATAAAGCTGTTTACCAACATCAAGACCTCTAACAATCAAAAACTAGCCAAGTTTGGGCAGCAGCCTTTGCATTCTGCTACATGGCAACAGCGTACTGTATTCCAGTTGGAGTACTCCGGTTGACTGATGTGCAGCTCTAGAGTAACATGCTTATCACATTGCTATCAGCTCGTATGGATACTCTTACTGCCAGTGCTGAATGATATGGATCTGCTGTGTATTCTCTATTAACTGTTTCATCTCTATCTCATGGTTAAAAGCTCTACTGAACTCTGAAGTGCACACATATCTTCTATTTCCTCTGAACTACTTTGCTGCTTTAACTTGCCATAAAATGACCGAACCCTACAAACTATCCACTTTCTTGTCCTGTAATTCAGCAGCCAAACCTATCATGGTGGTTTCTTATGGTTTTGAACACCTGGCTAGCAGCCAACCACCACAATAACCACTTGCTCATTGTCACTCCTCCCAGGGATAGGGGAGACAATCAAAGGAGTAAAGGGAAAAGATACTCATAGGTGGAGATAAGAACAATTTAATAACCAAACTATAATAATATTGAAAATAACAATAATGACAATAATAATAATACATACAAACACACAAATGAGTGATACACGGTGATACTGCTCACACCCGATGACGGAGGCTCTGCCTGTTCCTGGCTAATGATCCCGGAGCAGCAAGAGTCCCGAAACCACCACCATCCTCAGAGATAAGAGCCCAAGTGCCTGAGGGACCAAGATGACCCTGAGAAAGGGGTAACCCAGAGGGAGATCACCCACAGCAAGAAACAGTACTTTCCAGAAACCAGGGCACAGTTCTACATGCTTCTCAGTTCCACACTGGAACTAAGGACAATGCTATCAGATACAGATAAGGTTGGGTTTTTTAAATAACTAAAGTATCAGATACAGTGGGACACACAATTCAGATATGAAAGACTGCTCTGTATATGAATTTTAAGGGGTCAAAGCACACTGGATTTATGGCAAATATTTGAGCTTGGCAAAATCTGCAAATGATAGTATAATATCAGTTTCTCTGATCATGTCTGAGATCAAAAGCAGCCACTTTAGCAATCTTTTATACTGTCATTATAAAGGAAGCAAGTTCTTAATCTGCATATTGCTTGAAGACAAAAATCCACCTAGGCAATTTTATTAGTCATGTAGGGCAGAAAATCCAAAATTGTA
>WKFP01015274.1:2527471-2561100 GCA_011057875.1 Pterocles orientalis | reverse complement strand
AGGTTCCACTTGAATATGAGAAAAAACTTCTTTCCAGTGAGGGTGACAGAGCACTGGAACAGGCTGCCCAGAGAGGTTGTGGAGTCTCCTTCTCTGGAGACATTCAAAGCCCGCCTGGATGCGTTCCTGTGCGATCTGATCTAGGTGTTCCTGCTCTGGCAGGGGGATTGGACTAGATGATCTTTCGAGGTCCCTTCCAATCCCTAACATTCTGTGATTCTGTGGTTTTATCCTTGGCTCCACACAGCTGCTCACTCACCCTCCCACTCCTGGGGATGGGGGAGGGAATTAAAGGGGTAAAGGGAGATAAGAACAATTTAATAACTAAACTACAATAATATTTAAAATATTAGCAATTATGATAATAATAGTAAGGTATACAAATGAGTGATACACAGCGATATTGCTCACCACCTGATGATCAAGGCTCAGCCCACTCCCAGGTAACGATCCCAGAACAGGGAGAGTCCTGACACCGCAGTCCTGGAGTGGAGATAAGAGCCCAAGTGTCCCAGACTGAGAGCTGACTGAGGGAGGGAGATGGCCCTGTGAGAAGGACCACCTGGAAGGAGATGACCTGGAAGAGAGAGCTGATCCAGAGCAAGATACGATCTGGTGCGAAAAAAAAGGGTAAGTTTCCATAGAGCCTTCACCTATATAGGAGGCATGATGTGTATGATGTGGAAAAGACCACTGGCCACTTTGGGTCTCAATCCTAAACCTAAAATCGAATCCTGGGCTAGTAACTGGGGCTGTGCTTCCTCCTGTCTTCTCCTGCCCTTGCAGACACTGGCACAACAGAGAAGCTGAAAAGTCCTTGACTGTCCCTGCAACAGCTGTAAACATCACTATTATAAGCTGCCTTCTCAGCACAAATCCAAAACATAATCTCTTACTAGCTACTGTGAAGAAAGTTAACTGTTGTCTCAGCTGAAACCAGGACAAATTTCTAGATTGTATGGGAAGTGGTTGATATTTCCTAATCTTTTGCATCTTCACAGAGACACTGAGAAGTGCGACTCTCAGAGACAGGACACTGAATTAGGCTGATGTATAGTGTGATTCAGAACAGGTACTCTCATACTGTATAGTCAGTTTTCACTTTCATATAATCTTCCTTCATGATCTGTGATGATAATTTTTATTCTTTACAAGCAAACAAACACCACCATCTCACCCCATCCCCACAGTACCAATGAAATTATTTTGCATGGGTAACATCTCAGCACCACTTAAGAGAAAGAAACTGGGGAGAGAAGAATACAGGCTTTATGTATCCCTGGAATTGCTTTTACTGTTAATATTATGTTCCCTGTTTCTTACTCCTTTGTCTTTCAATTTCCTTTAAAACCCTCTTTTGGATCTCCTGGTGCTCTGTGAATAGGGTTTCTGTACCTGCTATGGGCCCTGAAACAACACTGGGTAATGCATGCAAGGTACTTCAATTTGTTTTTCATATCTGAGGGGATGGTGAGTCCATTAAAGTCAGGGGGTGATGCTGTTTTCCTGTGTAAAATATAAAAGTGGATGAAGATTAATCAGTGCCATGACATGAGTGCTGATGAACATCTGTTAGCAAAATCAGCAAACACTTAGAAACATTATATAGGCTAACCAGAGCACAAAGGATACCAAGAGGCTATGGGACTGCTACTCAGTTGTCCTGCATGCAGTATTTCACACTTATTAGTAAAGGACTACACTAAATCACCAACTCTTTACTGGAGTTCAGTATTCCCATTCTACCATTTTGTATACATATATGTGTGGTTATTGTAGATGGAGAATCAAATAAAACTCTTACATTAGTTTTTCTAATGGGTAGGATAAGGCAGCAAAACTATCCAATGGTACAGATGATCTTTTCAAAAATAATACAATTACATACTCTGGTGCTCTGCAACAGGTTCAAATACATACACTTACTGAAATTAAAGCAATTAATCACATTGATCTAAATGAAAGTGATACATCAAAGAAAAAAGAAATCTTTGCATCTTCCTGGAAGAAGCAACAAAGCAGAACAGAAACTACTCCTAAAGATAAAGCATCGGTCAATACAATTTGTGGGAGTCTAATAAGCCTGACTTCCTAGTCTATATTTCCATACGTATTAGAGAGGAATTTTGTGGTTTGCATGTATACAAATTGTAATCACAGGCAAGAGGTTGTCATCATAATTTTTAGAGCAAAGAATGTTAGTATTCAAGTACCTTTTACAGTGAAAAAATGTGTTTATATTTATTTCCAAGAAGCCACACATATTGCAACCTATTCCATAGCTAAATGAAGTTCAATTTCAAATATGCTAGCCAGTGGCAAATCATGACTTGTTAAGAGCAGAAAAGCACATGGCTTCAGTGACATGAGGATCTACATACTTAACTGTTTTGTTAAAATCACTAAATACATGGTGACAACTACTTTATGAATTGTTTTAGCAATGTACCCCCAGGGCAGGATGCTAATCACCTCTTCAGAAAGGTCAGGCAGGTCATGGACCACCCTACCCCTCTGATAACAGCCCATAAATGCTGTTTATCTTTCATATTGAGATTATATTCTTGACACTTCAGAAACCTGCCTTTGAGCAATCTTCTCACCCTCCTCATCACACAGCAGACACAGACAGTGACATAAACTTTGATGTAAGACATACAAGTTCCATCAACACCCAATGCATTTCTTTGTGCTGAATTTTATTCTTCTTGATGATAAAAATCGTGTAACAAAAGTAGTCTTCTCTGTGCATACAAAATATGTGTAGACAGTACTTTAGCCAGCTTGGTTATCTGTGCATCCATAGTGCTGTTAGTCCACAGAACAGACAGTCAACTGATAGTGTGACAGGAGTGATGAATGTTAATGCTGTATGGATGGAGTTATGACACAGATAGATAGCCATAATCAGCAGCTGACAATAAACTTACATAAAATTCTTTAGTGTAAATAATACCGACTGAAATTCCCCCATTTTTAATTAAAAGGAAGAAAAATATTCATTTTGGGAAGGTAATTTTATGTGCAGATGACATATTTAATGAAGCATTCACTTCTTCCTAATTGAAACAATGCTATCAACACGTAAGAAAGCTGTGCTAGCTAAATCTAAGAGAAAATCTGTGCTTTGCATTTAAGAAGAGTGAACACAATAAATCCCTTTTTTATGTGAATCAAATCTCATTAAGAGTTTTAAAAGTTTGTTTGTTTGGAAAGTAAATAGATAATTTATACATATCCATATAGCTCATAGTATGGAAGCATCACTGTTCCAATGAAACAAATAGTACAAAGGTCTAAAGAATCTTCTTCACATGCATCTGTTATCCACTTTGGCATTTTTAACTGTTCATAGATACACACTATTAGGAACTTTTTCATTGGCACAAATAGAATGTAGGTACCTGAGAAACATCTGTGCTCACCAGCCACAGAATCATGGAATCATTTAGGTTGGAAAAGACATTTAAGATCATGAAGTCCAACCATAAACCTGACACTGCCAAGTCCACCAATAAACCATGTCCCTAAGTGCCACATCTACATGTCTTTTAAATACTTCCAGGGACAGTGACTCAACCACTTCCCTAGGCAGCCTGTTCCAGTGCTTGACTTTCCTAAATTAGAGATTCAATCACATATCCAATTTGAATCCAGGTAACACTGCAAGTATTCAGAATCTAAACAATAATCTGTGGGTTTCTCTCCCAGATAAAGCCTCGGTACCTACTAAGCTGTTTCAGTCACACACATTTCCCATCCAAAGCACATTTAATATTTCTCAGTCACCTATTAGAATTTTGATGCAGATTACCTAGGATTTACCAAAAAATTGAAGACTAACCTTGTTACTACACTCTCTGCATCACTTCTGTAAAGAAAGAAAGAGGAACTTAGCACCATAGCTCTCAACAAGAAGCTTTACTTCATTTGTGATTTGACTTGAGTCAAACAATAGCTCTCCTCCATTTTTTTTTAAATTATTGCACATAGCAGATTAGCCAGAAGGAAAAAGAATGTGTGATTTAAGGAAATGATCCTGGAAATGCACAAAATAGAAAAGATTCTGCAACATCTACTCTCTTCTTTCAGCCTTAAGTGTAATGTATTGGTTTCAGGACTGCCTATAAGAATGGTAGGTTGTTTAAAAATGAATTTTAACAGTGTTGCATGCTGCAGGTAAGAAGCAAACCTAAGCCATTGTCCTTTGTCTCTGAAACTTTGTCTGTACTGCTAGCTAACAAACCATCTTTTATTTCTGAAATAAAAAAATATCTAATTGACTGTTCATTGTGTTGCAGACCAAGATTCAACTGCTAATAATAAAGAAGAAAAAATTAGTACTATCTGAAAACCTGGTAGTTTAGTGTGATTTGGGGTTTCCTGGAATCTCCTTGGGCACTGTATCTTGGCTTGTAAGGAGCTGATATTTTATTCACTGCCTCATCAGAAGTAAACATTCCTGTGCATGCTCTTCTACTTTTAAATATGTATACATATGTTTCTTCTTACAAACTTGCAATTTTTCTGTCAATGACAGCAGTGAGACTACTGACATATGGTTAGAGAACAGATGCCCATTTTTTTGACTCAAGGTGTTATCTAGTCAATAAGTTTTAGTTATAAATTATTTAGAGGGCTATTACTAACAACAGATTACTCTACCAGGTCTTTCTGAGAATATATCTTCTACAGTGACATTCACATACCCTATAAGCTCCAAAAGGATGCTTTGCCATAACCCTTTGCTGTGAATAATACACAGGATTTATTGTCTCTCTGAGAATTTCCAGTGACATGTGAAGAGATCCTCACCTGGTGCCTTTCAGTTCCTTTAGAGCGGAAACTGTCAAAAAGAGCATTTCTCTTTCACAATCTTACACTGCGGAAATGCTGAGGGTACTAGATTTCCACTGACTTGCTGATCCATTAAAAGACTATCATCTATCACAATTCTATTTCATGCAACAGTTGTGGAGTTCAAAGAACCCCACAGAGAAGTTTGATTTTTTTAATGTACTCCTCAAATCCATGTGCTATGGCTAGCAGAGATCAGAAAAGGCCCTATATACCACCCTTGTATTGTGGCAACGAAGGAAATAATCAAATATACCTTCATATTGTCCTTTCCAGATATAATGTTAAAGCTATTAATAGCTATGTTTTACAATCCATATTTCAAAAGCACCCCCTCAAAAGCAAACGTTCAAGCACAACCTTTAATTCTTCTTATATCAGCAGAAAAGGACCTTTCCAGAAATATTTAGCCCAGCAGCACTCATTTTGTATTAGCCCTTGCTCATTCAAGCTTCTTGAACATGTCTGGAGGGTCCTTAAACAAATTTTTCGACACTATTGATGGAACCTTTCCGACAGCTCATTAGGCAAATGGCACAGAATTCATGAGCTTTTCCAAACAAGCCTAGAGACTCGTGTTCATCAGAGTTCAGTGCTAGCTAACAGATTGCTGCAGCTCTAATGAAAATGTGAAGCAATTCCAAGCACACAACCTTTGGTAAATCAAATGCATCAACTGATTAAAAAAAATTGTTTCAATTGCAATAATAGTTTACCAAAAGAGAATATTATGTTTGCGCTTAATGAAAACGAAGAACAACTTTATATCACAGAGTATCTAAAAGCTGAGTGCAAAAAGACTATTTTAAACAAGTGACAGCATATGAAAGAGGCTCCTTGTTGTGATAAAGAGATTATTAAAACATTTTTAACACAAACTGCCATGATCTCTGTTTGGTATTTCTAATGAAGAACATATTATACCTTTCTGATAATACTGCTGTTACAAGTGTTTCAATGAAAACCCAAAGTATGGTAATTATAATACTTCATAGCGAAGTTATTTCCAAATCTCAAATCAAGGTCAAAGGTCAACAACATCCCCATTAATAGCAAAAACTCTTGATATGATTTCAGTGTAACCTATAGCTGTACATTTCATATCCAATAGAAGCAGAGGGTATAATTTCACTATATACTAACTTACATTGGGATGGTTGTTTTGTAAATGTTTGTTGTCCCAAAGAGGTTGAAAGAAGCAAAGAGAATACCAAGAAAGAGTTTTCAGAGAAGGTTTATACATCGTAGAAGAGAGAAACATTATTATTATTACTATTATTATTATTATTATTGAGAGCAATAACAAAGTAATGCTCACACCTTGAATACTATGCTTACTTGCATTCCTGAAATCACATACTGTGAGACTAATATGGCAACAGTGAATGACAGTGTAGGACTCTATATGGGTACTTCCCTAGGATGTAAATATCAAGAGCATTTACATTAAAAAATTAACCTATATAAAATATATATAGAAACAGACATAAGAGAATAAAATGATGAGCAATAAACAAAAAATATTGGAAGATTCTCTTTTAGAGGCTCTGCAGAAATGCATAGAAACGTGTCTCATAGGCTACCTTTAAAACAGCGTGAACCTAAAATCTGTATTGTATGTTGACTTAGCCATAGAGGAAGCACATGCACATGACTGATTCATCATTCTTGCGAAGTGTAATCCTTTTAAGAAAGCAAATACCTCATTGCGAACTCACACTTTTCTTAGAAAAAGTGCAAAAATACGCCACATATTTTAGAACAGTCAAAACTTTGTTTCTAGCATAAGAATAACTCATAGTCTATGATCTTCCTTTACTGTTTCTCTGTTTCCTCACCTCCAACAACAGAGGAGACTAACAAGATTGGCGCTGTCAAGCAAGCAGCAGAATTTAGTCACTTGCTGCACCAGTGGCTCCCTCTCTTGAGAACTCAATGAATTAGGGCCTCATCAATTCACAGATATGAAGACACAGAAGGTGTCCAACGATGCATCACCTAAAAGCCTGCAGCAACATTTATTGGCAACTGATGTGGCAAACAGCTTTGCCTTATCACAGCAGTAAAGAAATCTACAGGATTAGACTTCTGTGTGTCTCCTGTGCAAAGCTTCACAGCCAAACTTCTCTCTAATAAGTATGTGCCAATGAACACATTGTAAAGCACATTTTCCCTTCCAAAAGTTCATGATACAGCAACTTCCAGATAGAGAGCTAATCTTATATAGCTAATGCGTGACACAAAAGCCAGCTGCTCTACAGTACATGCTCCAAATAATTAGCAAAATCCGTATTCCTCGTCTTATACCCAGTGAACAAGCTGACAAAAGAATTTATGTCTGATTTAAGGACCTCACTCTTTTAGAATTGATGGCTTGAAACACACTGATCCTCAGACTTCTAAGCACATGCTTAACTTTCAATGTGGCATTAAAATACATCAACTTCAATAGGACATAACCGAGGCTGTTGCCAGGAAAACTGCCTTGCTGCTATCCATCTCTGAGTGAACAGAGGGAATCAGCCCTGAAAGTGGTTAAGTGCAACAACATTCACCAGCACGCAAACAACACAAACTGTATTCCTAACTGTACTCTCTAGCTATTAACTCACTTGTTAACTGGCTTGTAAATATAAAATGAGGGAGAAGTGTCTGTTCTCAGGACAAAATCTATAAATCAGAATTTCTGCATGGAAAAAACCAGGGTTGAGAGACATCATGACTGACTCTGAGCACCTAAAAGAATGACTGATGGTCTGTCCCAGCCCTAAGTACTGTCAGTGCCTTTCACAGACAAATAACATCCACTGTTTGTGTTACATTTAAAAACAAAATGACAAATACTTATCTTAAATTAAAATAAAACTCACTAAATTTTCTGGTAGACAGCATTAACATTCTCTCCTCTGTCTGCCTTCCCTCCCTTTTTAGATCTCCCACGAAAATGCAAACCTGTGTGTAACTACGGATTCTGAAAACATGCTCCACTGGGTGTTCCTACCTTTGCAGCCCTGAAACTGACTCATCAGCATATTCTTTCAGCATTGAACTCAGTGATGTTCCTCAGCTCAGCAAATATTTTATTTTCACTAGTGCCAGAAAAAAAAGGTGAGCATGACAAGGAGTTGAAAAGATTTTCAGTACAAGTGGCTTTTTTGTCTCCCACCTCTTTCCTTGTATTTTTTCCCATGTGTTACATAATCAGGAGACAAAGTTTTATAGCTCTGTACCTAAACATCTCTG
Organism: Pterocles orientalis; assembly: GCA_011057875.1. NCBI lineage: Eukaryota > Metazoa > Chordata > Aves > Pterocliformes > Pteroclidae > Pterocles > Pterocles orientalis. Next base: position 2,553,000 of record WKFP01015274.1, on the reverse strand, counting down.
CAGTTATTTTTCTGAAGAGTGCTTTTTACAGTCTCACACTGTTTTTGTTGGTTTTGTATTTCAATTACTCCTTGTGAACACTAGGAAAAACTGAAACTTGTTTTTGAGATGTTAGATTTCTTTTCATTCCTGTATTGTCCTTTACTTCTTTAGCACTTTCATATGCCCACATAGCAGGAAGAGGGGCTAAGAGGATAAAATTCCATTCAGGCATATGATGAGGATGGCTGATAAGCTGGATGACAATGCATCTTCCCTGCACTTCTCCCTTCTGCCACACTGATCTCAAAGGTTCTTGCACCGCTCTCATGTAACCCATGGCTTTCTTTTCTGACATATTTTATTTGGATTCTCCTTTTGCTGAATCACAGGGATGGAAGGGCAGTAAGGACTCAGATTCAGATTCATTTGTTTCACCTACCAACAGAGAAAATTCTCCATTACTATACAAAGGCTTTGTTAGGAGCTCAGGTGTGTACGACAAGAGGGAAACAGAATTTCACTGAGAAAGAGTATTCAGTTCTGGGAGAAACTAGATAGATTTGAGGGAAAGGTTGGATAATATATAGAGGGACCATGTACAACTACAGTTCATGACTGCTGCCAGGGGCCCGACTAAGGAATTAGATATCCTCATGCGTGCCACATATTTGGGGCCACAGGCCCTCCTTGAAACTACTTCATACCAGATCTGGCAGCAGCACAGTGGCTTAGGATCTCTGCTTCTGTGCCTTTATAAACACAAAGTCCTGGGCAAGAGGAAAGTTATACTTAACTCGGAGCTCTAACGAAAGTTATAGCTGAAATTGTAAGAGGCTCATTACCTATCCCTTGTTTGTGTTTCAGCTACTCAGCATTATCTCACAAATTGAAATAGATTAGGGCAGAATTATCACACTCATTCACTCATTCCACTCTTTTTTATGTATTTAAAAAAAATCAACTTTGTATTTTAAAAACCTCGCAAAAGATCCTTGGTTTAGATTCTTGGTGTTCTGCCTTCATCACTCACAGCAGGACATAAGAAATGGCTGAAACAAGGTATACTACTAGATAATTCCTAGCTGGTACAGAGTCTCAGTTAATTCCTGCTCTATAGGGCAGTCCCTGGGCATAGCTAACCTTAGTATAGGGTGAGAGCTGGGGCAGGGAATCCTGTAAACTACATGTACTAGAGTACCCGACCCTTAGAGCTTTTCATTCCTTTCCCTCCCTTTTTTTACTTTTAAAAAGTTCACAGGAACATTTATTCCAGCTTCTGAGCATAATCACCGAGTTTTACAAAGAATATGATTCCCAGTAGGCCTCATAAAAGTTATTCTTGATGTTACAGCTCTACTTCAAAGGGCAAAACAAACCATTTTACAGTAACCTTGCTGTCATAGAGTGCTTACAGGCAGGGCGTTCACTGGGAATAATCCATCATAAATAGAAACCCTTTGGGCTACCTGTCCAACTGCCATGTACAAAACAAAGCAGAAAATAAAGTGTTGGGATGCTTAGCTGTAGATTAAGCTACTAACACCTGCAGTGTCAAAAATAAAGGAAGGAATAAAAAGATAGGCTAATTAGACAGCAGTATCTGAAGTGCTGCTCTTTATTTTGCTTTACACCACATTTTAGAGTTTGTTTTGTTTTTGTTTTACTTTTTAGCTCAAGCTATCCTTACTTCCAACGCACTCTGAACAACTTTGCACTAATGCAGGTCCTTTGAACTCCATGTGGACTAGAATTTGTCACATGCAAATACTAAGGAGGGAGGGGGACTTCAAACACTGAAGCGATGGGGCAGTTCTAACCCTCTCCAACTTAATGGCTGTTGTACCCCTGAACAGAAATATCATGCCAATTTACTTAGATTTGATGGTTTTTTAAAGCAGGTACATCTAAAGACCTAGGTGGTTAAGATATAAAACTTCAAAAACCAAATCCATGGAGGATGCAAACAAAAACTCCATGAAGAAATAGTAATTTTTTTTTTTTGCACCAGCTAGCAGCTTCATCTTCGACCCACCTCACTCTGGCACTGCATTTTGCTCTTAAAAACAGGTATTTTTATTAATTTACATAATGGGAAGCCTCTGTCCTGTTATAGGATATCTCTTGTGCCTCCTGTGAACATTTACGGCCAGCTCTCTTACACCTTCTCTGTGAGTACACCCATAGCAAAGTTACTGCTTCATCTGGCTAAACCACATTCTGTTAATCATCATACTTCACAAGTTTCTTCCAGCGTTAAATACATTTTGGGTACACAGTCAGAAATTTCTATGCTCTAGGAACTTCTCAGCAAGCAGCTGGTCCATAGAGGGTCAGTCTGATGCCACCGTAACTAACATTGAACCTACTTCAGTCTTTTCTTCCTCGCACACCCTGAAATCTTGAGAGCAAGGCTAGGGTATGCAATTCAGGAAGCGTTACGTACCATGACTATTTTAGGAAATATCTATTAATAAAAAAGGATGATAGTGCTAGTGAGATAGGAAGAAATAAGAGGACAAATGGAACCTTCGGAAAGATGTGAAATCCGTATCTAAACCTATCTTCAACTCCTAACATATTTTTCACATGGAGGTCCTGTTTCTTCTCTTCATTGTGAAAAGGCCACTAGATCAGCAAGAGGTGCTTTAAATAATACATTGCTTAAATGAAAGATGGAGATTATTCCATTTAGAAGACTTGCATTGTGATTACACAATTACCACTTTGAAATTTAAACCCTCAGTGCATTCAATGAGTTTACATTTTTGTTTTTTCCAAGCAGTTTCAATTAAGTCAAAAAGATAAAAAGATGTTTTTTGTTTTTCCTGTTCTATTCTTACTTTTACTTAAAATTAATAACCTAGATTGGTAATATTTCTCTCTCAGCATTTTTATAAAGGGAAAGAAACTTACATAAGAAGCAAACATGTCACAATGAAAACTTTTGATCAAAGTCATACACCAAGGACTAGGTTCATGAGTAGTCTTGACCAAGATACAGATCTCTTACTTCAAGAACTCCTGTTCTAGCCTCTTTCATCTATACTGTCTTTCATCATCTCTTCTTTTTTGTTGGGGGTTTCTTAATAGAATAAAGATCCTTACCACTTTATTAAATATGTAATTTCTAAGGATTAATAAGAATTCCTTAATACCCTCCTCCTCTCCCTCCTCCCTGTACACTGAAAGTAGAACACTTTGTACTTGCTACACCTTTACTGGCAACTAAAATCTTTGAAGTGAAATCACTCTTTCAGTGAAACCAATATGGCAAGGATTTTCTTTCTTCTGATTACTCAAGTGCAATTGCAAGAAAAAAACTTCAGTTAAGATCTTCCATCATCTCTTAATTTAAAAGATGTGCAAGATTCCATGCACCAGTGGCCATCAAATACTTTAAGGTCATAAATTTGCTGGAGACCTTTTTTCCTTGATATTTTCCAGACTCTGTAGTTAATCTTCCTTTTCGTTGTTTAAAAAATCTCCACCAGACACACCCTTATTTTAACACAGGTCATCTTGAAGTTGACATCTGACAGTTATTGCACCAACTAAAGAAGAAAATTCACTGATATTTCCTATATTTACTTTTCAGGCTCTTCCTGAAGTAGAACTAAGTCACAGATGTTCACCTTTATTCCCTATACTGTTGATGTGTTATCAAACAGAAAGCATAGAAAACTACAAAACACATTAAAAAATTTCCAATTTGCATTTAAGAAAAAAAAAAACAGAACCCCCACCCTCCCCAAAAAACATGAACCTAAAGAACAAAAATGTTCTTTAGGTACATTTTTTTTTCAAGCTAGGTTAAAGGATTTAGGTAGAAGTTATCTATACAGAGGATATTTAATCCTATAATTAATATGACTAGACTCATGATAATGTTTTATTTCTCAGACGATCACATGTCAAATAAGTTCCTGTTATTCCACCATCACTTGTTATTCTGTAGAATGGTGCGGTTTCGTTAATCATGCTGAAGTGCAGCAATTATTTTTGAAATGTTTCCTGTGCAGTAAAATTACTTTTACCATATCTTGGTATTTTCTTCACTTAAAACTGTTTTCATACTCTGAGCCTTTGCCTTCATTCTCACAGCTTTTGCCAGCCTTTGTTCACAACTGCAAACAGCCTAATCATTTCCCGGTTACAGCTCTGACGCTGAGTGATCGTTCATGTCACAGCGTATTGAGTTTATTTACACATAATTGTACCATACCAAGCTTTCCATTATACTACACCAGTGATCTCAATTGATTCACACACAGTTGATAATGATGCTAACCAGAGGGTTTCCCCCTTATTTCATGGCACAAAATTCTTTTTTGCAGCATACTGCAACCATTCAAGGCAGTATCAAGGTTTCTGCCTCACACACAAAGCAGTGTCTTGATTCCTCTTCTCATCAAAACATGAAAAATACTCTGCCCATGCAACCTACCACCATGAGGTGCTAGCAATTGACTTACAAGAGATCATGCTGAAAATATAGTATTTTACTTTGGTTGAAAATGTCAAATATCAGATGATCCACAGGAAATGACTTGCATTATAACACTAAAATATCTTAGAGTCCTACATCCACAGCTAGACCACGGCCTTCACTAAGGGTATCTTTTCTCTTTCTGCTCTATTTGTTCAACTCACATAACAGAATGATGAGAACTGACTCACAAAACTACTTCTGGAAAATTGGAAGCCTGAATTGAACAGCACCTCCATATCAAAAGAGATTAAGTGCTACTCTGACTGTAGAAAGTTGTGCTAGTAGTGTAGAAAAATACAGACAGCAAGGGTTTTGAATTTGAATAGACAATAGGAGAGTCCCAGCTCCTGAGTTTGCAGAACAAGGTCACTGTGGCACAGCACGTAGTAGAGTAATAGAAAAACATGTAAAAATTTGAGTTAAACTCACTCTGACTACAGACCTGCTCAGAGGGATCTCCCCCACCACACATACTCCCTTGTGGCCTGTCTGGTTTCAGGGACATGAAGCAAGCTAGATAATGTATTTCATTTAAGTGTAAACTGGAGAACAGGAAGGCAAAACGTAAGTTTTAGTAGGCTAAGGTTACTAAAGGAGAAACACATGACCCAACAGCAAGCTACAACTCTCCTATCTTGAGGATCAATGAAGAAGTAAGGTAAAAGCTTTCAGAGCCTCAGTTTTCCAGAAGGGTCACAGATTTATCTTCAGGGTTCATGTATTTTGGAAGCTAGGATGCCTAGATTCAAGGCAAAGTAAGGTACTTGAGAGACATCAAGAACAAGTCAACTCTGTGTGGGTATACACAGCTTATACACATACGCCTCTCCCATCACCTTTTGGGAGGTAGTCTACATAATAAAAATCCATTCAAAGCAAGCTGTATTCTTCCTATTAGGAAGACTGCACCAAGAATGACTTCCATATAGTCAGTTCAGCTTTCTGCTCTAGGACAAGGATCCTTATGACTTCTTGCAGAGGCTAGTCACTGAGCACATGACTGTCTTTGTACCTTCCATCTCTGAACAGAAGTCTATCAAGAGAAACCTACATAAAAATGGAGACAAACATTGTACCCATGGTTGCACATCTCAATTGACACATGGCTTTAACCTGTAGACTTTCAGCCTAGCCTATAAAAATCCCTGACAAAATAATTACTCCTTCTAAAATACTGTAATTTCAAGGGAGGTTGAATGATCATTCATCACCCCTAACCTCTCTACCACCAGCCTTAACAAACCAATATGATTAAAACAAATACACTCTGTGTGGAAGAGAGCAGCACATGACAGCATCAATAGTATCTGAGATTCAATGCCATTTTAAAATAAAGCCATAAAATGCCAGCAGTGGAGTGTACAAGACACAAATGAAGGAGAAAAACCTTTGTTTATGCTACCATAAGCACACTGAATTTCCACTTACCTCCCCAACACTGAACCAACAATTATCTTTTTTTCCTGTTTTTATTAATTTGCATATATATCTCATTACCATTTCTTGACTATCACATCAATTAGCTCAGTAATATATTCCAGAGTTTTTCTAACAGGAGGGATTGTCCCTCCTTTATACAAGAACCAAATACAATCACAGTTTCTGCCTGGGATAGAAATGTTTGGTGTATGCTTTACATTACAGATGTAACAAATGACATGATAATCAGAGCAGTATCACCTTATTACATCTATCCAGAGCTATTGTCTAGTGATTTATTGTAACATTTTTCTTTTCAGCATATTTGTTTCCAAACAACTCATAATTATTCTTTGAGAGTTACAGGAATTGCATCCAAGTATTGTTATGAATTTCTAAAGGTTACCAGGTATAAGGATTGCATTTTTAATGGGACCTTCATGAACTTATGAAATAAAATTGTAATTTAAAATCAATTTATGCAGATATCAAAGTGCAAATACATTCCCTAATCTAAAAATATAAAAAACCCACAAAACTGGGAAATAAAAGGTCAATAAATATAAGGATTGACCATTGGTCTAGAGAGTGTGAGGATATAATGTTTGTTTGATATTCTTCAGGCAAAAATGTATCTGAAGAAATAGGAATGTGAGCAGAGGGGTGAAGGAAAGAGCCACTGTGTTTGATAAGGTTAGCCATGTAATTGTGTTTGTATTACTAAAAAGAGCAATTCTGTTGGAGAATGTAGAGATACTGACTTAGGAAGATTAAAAGGAAGTTCAGGAAGATCTGGAATAATTATTTTGGCATTGCTCTGTCTTGGTGGCAGCACAGTAGCTCTGTTGCAATAGAAGCACTTGACATTGTATCCCTGCACACCCCTTGCTTCTGAATCCTGCACTACAGCCATAAACACAAAATTCACCCACCTCCCGAATCCCACCCCTCCATGCATACATTTTTTTCTTTTTCTAAAACACCAAATACATCTGTGAGCCTCATTTCTTCATTATCTAACAATGTAACAGTTACCAGAAGGCCAAAAGTGAATTAGAAATATTAAACAGATTTTTAAGAGCATTTTGAAAACTAATACTCATTGTATTGTTTTGCACTATATCACCATTCCCCCTCCATCCTGTCTCTGGAATATTGTGTCCAGTTCTGGGCCCCTCAGTTCCAGAGGGACAGGGAACTGCTGGAGAGAGTCCAGCGCAGAGCCACGAGGATGATTAAGGGAATGGAGCATCTTCCTTATGAGGAAAGGCTGAGAGAGCTGGGTCTCTTTAGTCTGGAAAAGAGGAGACTGAGGGGTGACCTAATCAATGTTTATAAATATGTGAAGGGTGAGTGTCAGGAGGATGGAGCCAGGCTCTTCTCTGTGACATCCAGTGATAGGACAAGGGGCAATGGGCTCAAGCTGGAACATAGGAGGTTCCACTTGAATATGAGAAAAAACATCTTTACAGTGAGGGTGACAGAGCACTGGAACAGGCTGCCCAGAGAGGTTGTGGAGTGTTCTTCTCTGGACACATTCAAAGCCCGCCTGGATGTGTTCCTGGGTGATCTGATTTAGGTGTTCCTGCTCTGGCAGGGGGATTGGACTAGATGATCTTTCGAGGTCCCTTCCAATCTCTAACATTCTGTGATTCTGTGATTCTGTGATATTTCTGTTGTCTTTTTTTCTATATAAATGTATACTTTGCCAAATAAATTAAAATTCACCCATGCAGATTGACTGAACTTAGAGCTATAGAAGAGGTTTTTTTCAGCATTATATTTGTGCCATTATTCCCAAGGCCATTGACCCAGGAATTCTCTGCTCCCATTTTTTCTGCTTATCTACCTTCCAGAGTGTAGATTAAGCCAAGCTCTCTGTCTTCTGTGACCAAATTGCAATAAAAAGCAACAACTGAATTTGAAATATTTATTAGAAGTGTAGAGAATGAGAAGAGAAAAGCAACCAAGGGAAAAGAAGCAGCAAAAGAGCATTGGACAAGGTTACTTTAACTGCCAATTAATGTTCAAAAATAACCTCAGCAACAAGCACAAAGTCATGAAAAAGAACAAGGCTGCAGTGTTAATAAATACTTGATATCAAGTGCAGCACCCAGAAAGTAAGTTTTTTTCCCAGGATTTCCTATATCAAACAATGTATTTTCCCTCACTTCTCCTGAAGAGACACTAAATGCCCCAGACAAAGGTTCACAGCTCAAAGGACCCATCAAGTTTGAATCCCCAGCCAGTGCACTCAGAGTAAGACCTGTATCAGGCAGCCTGTGTCTGTCAGTATGGGAACATAATAAACAAAGCAATATATACTGGTTGTCAAGATAACTTATATGAGGATTTATCTACAACCTGAAGTTTACAATTCGCTTTGCCACTGTTCTGCTGCATCCCCTTGGCCCCTTGTGCACCTTCAACATCTTGTCTGTTTAGATGGGATGTTCTTCAAGTAAGTGTTTTAGAAACACACAACAATAAAAAGTATCAAGCCCAACAGGCCTTCTGGGACCCAATGTAGGAAAAAAAAAAAAAAATCTGTAAAACCAACAGAAACACCAACCCTTCTGTGAGACTGTTTCTTTACCATCACTGTGTTGAACTGGTCGAAATGACTCACGCCTTCTGTGGTTTTCACGTACCACGCACCTCTCCAAACAGAATAGGAAGGAGCCGCTGCTTCCATTGCCAAACTTTTACACAGTCAACTTTAGATCTGAATTTTAATTGTCTGCCTTCTCCTATATAACCTGATTAATTACATGCCTTTTTCCCCATCAGCATCATGTGTTTGAACACTGGGTTGAATTGTGACTTTATCTAATGAGCCATAAATACTGTCTTCTATAATACATCAGCTTCTGCCTTGGGGCTTCTGTTACCTCACACAAACTTGTCCTATTATTCTTCCTGTGAAGTCCTTCACAGTTTATAGTGCTCTTTCAACAATATTTCAGTAACTGTCTTCTATTTTCAATAGCTGACTTCCCTAACAGTCATATTCATAATTTAAATTTTATTTTTTTTAAAGTTTCAAATCCATTCTGTTGAAATCCTTGCTATATAAAGAGAAGAGAAACTTAAAGAGCAAAATGAACTAATTAACAGATATTTGTGCTTCATTTAAAAAGAAAGAATATTGTTCAAATACTAAAACCAAAACAGTACTCTAGGAAACTATCCGGTGATTTTGTATTAATTTTTAAAACTAGAATTAAATTAATGCTTCCTAAGTTCTTTTTCACCTAAAGATATAGCAAGACTTTCAAAAACCTTAGAAACTTGTCTCTTTGAAATCGATATTGGAAAAATCTTTCCCTGGGGCTCCTAAGTCACTTCTGATAAAGTGACAGTACTGAAAACAACACAAATTGCTTATCAAAATGCTTAAAGTTGTTAGTGGATGTAGAGTTGCAATTAAAGACAAAGAGGTTAATGACATTTAATCTGTGTCTATGAGTTCATTGCTTGGCAGACAATTTCTTTCCTGAGAAGCTTGCTCAGAACACGAGTAAGTGGCGGAGGTCATAGGAACAACAAAGAGGAACATGGTTTATCTGAAACACAATTTTAATGCACATGAGCTTCTCCATTCGCTCAAATATACTGTTGAACCACTTTGATGACACTATCACTTTTACTGTGTAGTTTGGACAACAATCCTTACTTCTTCGCATATCTAAGTCTCCCAAGATGCTTATGCAGGAGACATGGGCTAGAAAAAGCACAGATTCTCAGCAGCTGATTCCTTTTGCTTTCCACCCAGATGAAAGTATTTTAGTTTTCAGGAAAGGATGGGAGTTTTCCAGAGTTGCATGTCCTTGAAACTTTGCTCTGTGAGTGAAGTTTTCAGTTGTTATATTCTTATTGTAATATTCATTATGTAGCATATGATTAAAAGTATATTTAATAAAATATCAGCTGTTAAGTGTTAAATAAAGGTATTTCAATACAGAGGACATATATTTGTAAAATGTACCATGAAGTCACAGTATCTTAACTTGGAATTATGTTCTGTATAACAGCTAGCTTATTATACAATTTTTTACTCTGTTAACCCTTATAAAAAGGCACAGCAACCCTGTCTCCTGACATATCATCCAGCAATTGTCTACATAATCAGTGTGGCAGAATGAGTCCAATGCTCAACAGTCACTCATGTTAGAGATCCAAGGATTAATTTCTAATTAGTTTAGAAAGGTAAACATTCTCTTTGCCTTGGCCTAAAACAAAGTTTTAATAAGTTCAATTTTATCCCTTTGCTTCCATGGAAGAAAAATAAAAAGACAGCAGTTTTTTGAGCAAAGTAAGCTAATATCCGAGTTAATACTTGAGATAAGCTAGACTAAAATAAGAATCTGTTCTCCATTTCTTTTGAGCTTTAGCTGACTACTAGCAGAAGGAAAAAAACTGTGGCACAAAAAGACAACAGTAAAGAAAAGACAAAGAAATAATATTATTTCATTTACTATCGCAAATCCTTATATTGCAGTAAAGGCTGGTGTCAAGTTTTAGAAAAGAAAATATCAACTAAAAAAATACATGGGAAAGGGTCAGTCTTGATGGCTGGATTTACCAACTATTTTCTGTTTTCTCTCCCTGCATGTTCCTAAACCTGTATGTCTCTAGCAGCCACCCATCACGTTTTTCAAGGAAAGCATTCCTAAACGAGAAGAATAGCCTTGCTGTATGTACAAACATGTGGCACATGCCATTCGTCTCATGGTATTAATACTTAATTCAAATCCAGCTTATCTGCAGCAGATCAAGGTGAAAGCAGAACTGGCATGGAGACCATGCCAACAAGAATTTAATCTAATTGGATTTTCTGAGTATGCAATGTTAGACAAATATCTCAATATTGCACACGAAGCAATAATAAGACAAATTGACTCTTTCAAGGTTTAATGATTGAAAGAAGTAATAAAAACAGAGGAGATCCAATCAAACATATAAGTTTTAGGTAATTCTATTTCTATCTTCACTCAGACTTTTATTCCTTACATCCTGATTACCAAATCCCCTGGCTCCTGAATACTCCTCTTACCAATCCATTCCTCTCCTACTCGTTACCCATGACTGACTCAAGTGGATTTTGATGCACAATTTATATTTTGCAGATAGGAGACAAGGTAAACGTGTAATTTTGACTACTAGTACAACTGGAAATGAGCAGCATGGCAGTAGTGAGGAAAACTGAATTCTCTAATAGACTACAGAGGGATAATGTGATTCTCCAAATGGAGACCAGTGACAAGCGGCATTCTGCAGGGGTCAGCATTGGGACAGGTATTGTTTAATAACTTTGTTTGCGACATGGACAGTGGGATTAAGTGCACCCTCAGCAAGTTTGCCAATGACATGAAGCTCTGTGGTACAGCTGAAATGCTGGAGGGAAGGGATGCCATCCAGGGGGACCTTGACAGGCTTGAGAGGTGGGCCCATGCAAACTTCATGAAGTTCAATAAGGCCACGTGCAAGGTCCTGCACAGGGGTCAAGACAATCCCAAGCACAAATACAGGCTGGGTGGAGAATAGATTGAGAGTAGTCCTGAGGAAAAGAACTTGGACATGCTGGTAGATGAGAAGCTTAACATGAGCCATCTATGTGCACTTGCAGCCCAGAAAGCCAACCATCAAAAAAAAGTGTGACCAGCCAGCTAAGGGAGGTGATTCTACTCTGCTCTTGTGAGACCCCACCTGGAGTACTGTATTTACCTCTGGACTCCTCAGCATAAGAAAGACATGGACCTGTTGGAGAAAGTTCAGAGAAGGGCCGTTAATGTGAACAAACGAGGCTGGAGCACCTCCCGTATGAGGACAGGCTGAGAGAGTTGGGGTTGTTTACCCTAGAGAAGAGAAGGCTCCTACTTAAAGGGGCCTACAGGAGAGATGGGAGGCACTCTATCAGGGAGTGCAGTGGTAGGACGAGGGGTAACAGTTTTAAACTGAACAGAGGGTAGATTTAGATCATATGTTATGAAAATTTTTTTTTTACTGTGAGGGTGATGAGGCACTGGCACAGGTTTCCCAGAGAAGCTGTGGATGCCCTGCCCCTGGAGGGGTTCAAGGCCAGGCTGGATGTGGCTTTGAGCAACCTGGGCTAGTGGAGGGTGTCCCTGCCCATGGCAGGGGGTTGGAACTTGATGATCTTTAAGGTCCCTTCCAACCCAAACCATTCTATGATTCTGTGATTACATAATTCCCTTCAAACACAACTTTTGCTCATTTTTCAGACAATAAGTGGGTGGATGTGGAGGCCTCCAAGAATAAATTCAAAAACTTGTGACTAAATAATGACATATTGAGAGCTAAGGATACAATTTTCAGAAGCATATTGGACCAGAGACTTATTACAGAATCAGTTACAGCACTTTCATGTTCTGAGTTACACGATTAATTGAAGATGTCATACACACTGAGTTTCCTGGATTCACACGTTTAGACTTGTACTAACCTTACTACCTGCCCAATCAATGCAATAAGTGGTCAGGACAGTATTTTTCTTACTGACTATAATACAATGCAGTGTGGTTTTTTGTGTGAATATACAGCAAGGTGAAAGACCCACTATATTTAGATCTGCCACTCATGATGGATCTGCACTCCCACTACGCAGAACATAAGTGAATTGATCTTTAGAAGTATGCAGATAATGAAATGTATGACAGAGTTTCTTTCCATGGACAGCTTCTTTCCCATTTAGAAAAGGGAACGAAACCACTGCATATGAAATAAAAAACACCCTTAGTGCTATGCACCACTTACACATTTGTAAGTACTGGTTACCTTTCAATTAAAATCTGAAATAATTTTTTTAAAATATCAGTATTTAAGTGAAAAAGTCTTTTAGCCTACCATACTATTATTCCAACAGGAATTCAGATATTCATACTCTTGCTCTCTTTGCAATCACATACCTAAACATTTGTGATTCTCAACATTTTAGAGGTCTCTAACTCATGAGTTACACATACAAAACTGACTGTAAGACTTTTCATTAAAGTTGTAAACCAGACTGCAGTAACAGCCTGACAAAGACTGCAGTATCTCATCAGTTGTTCAGGGCTTCTATAGCTAGGATCCCCCATAGAATGCAGGATTGCTGACAGATAAAGAGGAAATACTGACAGAAATTAGACTGAAGCTGAAACATTTCTGTTTCAATAGCACATATGGATTGCTGGGCAGAAATGGAAGAAAGACACTATAAAAGATAAAACATAGCCTAGACTGGGTAAAAGCCAAGTTCAAGTTGCTTATTTAGAATGATTTAGAATGGTACAGATTAAATACCCTGCTGTATCTCAGCCAGAGTATCCTATTTGAGATCTTTCAGAGTCAAGATTTAAATCTACATCTCTCACATCCACAGCTAGTCAGTACCCACAGCTTTCTTCAGCCAGCCACTGTTCTCACAGAAAAGATTTCAGAAGGTTTATTTCTAGTTTAGTGCTCATGAAAACAAAACTGCAAAGCTGCAGAACATGCTGCAAAGCAGAATAACTCAGCTGTCTTAGGAAGACCCCATCCTGACATAACCAGCTAGAAATCTAAAAATTGGATAGATACACCAGATGAACAGTTTTGATTCATGGCTCAGCTAACCAATGGCTTTTGCTGAATCAGGCTACAGCACACAAAGGGTATGGTAAACTGCAGGATGTGTATTCACAGTTAGGGGTATGGAGACCAGAAAAAATAAACAATGGGCACTAAAGATACTGAAGTCTGATGGTTCATATTGTTATTTGCATCTAAATAGTTGTTAATCACAAAAGAGGCCTTCAAAAGGCCTGGGAGAATTTCCCTTCTAAGATGTTACCTCTAAAGGTAGCAATGCTATGGCTAATCTGTCCACAGCTTAGACAGCGACATTGGGCTGTTGGGTTTTGTACCACTGAAAGACAAAAATGTAGTGAGGGAAGAGGTGGTTGCATTGGTTTCTATTCTCACGGGCCTTTCTGAGTTGCAATAAGCTCTTATTTTTCAAAGAGTTGCACTGTACAGGTACTCCAGAGTCAATTCAGAGCAAGAACCTTCAAGAATTTACAACCATACACACAAGCATTACTTTTAAATCAGTTCTTAATGGAAGAGGGCTTAAATTCATGCATGAATTCTGCATCCTAGACTACATATCTGTTTTGAAAACTTTATATAACACCACAAAACCAAATATGTTCTCCCCAAATTATGTTGCTTTTGCAAGCCATTGTGCAAGCAAGTGTGCTCAAAATAGACTGTGATTACATATATTTTTAAAAGATTACTTGAACTCTGCTGAGTCAGTATTGGCTGCATGCAAATTGTCCTTGAGGATTTTGATTGTTCCATAAAGTATTTCTGGGACTGTTGGAAACACTGTACATTCTCCTTGTGACCATTAAATGAAATGATGCATTGCATACTGGATGAGAAATGCTGAAAAATTGGCTTGGGTTGACGGGGGAGTTTCTTGTACAAGTCTAGAAAATTGAGCAATTTTGAAAATCCATAGTAACAAATGGTTTGTCTAAATTGAGCAATACAGAATGCATCTGAACTAAAGACCCACACAGAGATAAAAATCCCTTCTGCATATAGAAAACAAAGGAAAAAATCCCACAAAATAACACATTACAAAGTACTCACCGCTATTTGCTCTTCAAAAGTAAAATCTGTGCCATCATATCATCTCTCCACTTGAACTCCTGTTTTAAATGTATTGTCAGCTACAATTAGATCACAGACGAATTTAAGATACTGAAATTCCCCCAGTAAGGCAATTTCTTTGTTCCCGAGTGTAACTAAGATTTGAAAACCATTCAAGCCCCTTGTAAAGCTCATCTTGAAGATTTAAATGGGATATACATTAATAACGTTCACAAAATGGAATGTACATGTAAAATGGGATGTTTATAATACATGCATGTAAACCTCTAAAGGAGTATATCAGTCACTGGTTTAAAAAAAAATTGTGCATTAGATCAGAATATGTGATTAGGCCTCAGTGCTCGAAAAAAGAAAAGAAAAAAAGAGAAACAGTGAAAAAATATTTGGATAAATTAAATGCATCAATGTCGACAGGACCTGATGTAGTTCACCCTAGGGTACACAGGAAACTAGCCAATGCAACCTGTGACTCATTAATACTTATTTTCAAGAATTTGTTGAAGATACAAGGAGAAGTTTCTAAAGGACTGGTGAAGGGCAAACTTCATGGGTATTTCCAAAATGAAGAAAAGGGCCTGGAAAATTATGTATCAGCCAGCCTAACTTCAGTGTTCAGAAAGATAGTAGAACAAATCACTTAAGAGTCAATTTAAAAGCACCTACAGGATAATAAAGGTGATAAAAAGCAGCCAACATGGATCTGTCAAGAACAAACCACATCAAAATGATCCAATTCCCTTCTGTGACAGGATAATGGGCCTAGCAGATAAGGGGGAGGCATTAGAGACAATCTGTCTTGACTTTAGTAACGCACTCGATGCCATCCCTTGGTACACTCATGAGTAAACTTGGAAATTTGGGGTTGATGAAGACAAGAGAAGATGGGCACAAAACTTCATATAAGTGCACTAATCAGCAGTTTGTTGTCAACCAGAAATGCATTTTCAGCAGAGTTCTAGAGAAGTCTATCCTGGGCCCAGTTCTACACATATTTTCAATCATTACTTGAATGATAGGATAGAATAAGCACTTGAACTGTTCACTCATACAAACCAAGAGTTCACATATAATTGAATAACCGGATAGAATCTCGAAAGGTTAAAGCAAACAAACAAACCGTTATCATAATTTCACAAACCACTATGGTTAGGAAGATGTCCAAAACATTATTTTGCAGCAAAACAGCTGTGAGAATTATTTTCCATAACCTTTGAGAATACAAGACTGGTTTGAGGACCATCAAGAGCTCCTATCTATCAAGGAATTTTAACAGTATAGTGCATTTTCAAAATTGTAGCATAAAATTTCTGAAAAGTTTTACTTCAAAAGTTCCAGTAGCACTAAACCAAAATATTTTGAACATAGGACTCACCAAACCAGAGCAGCTGAAAGATTTGTTGAATTCAGTCTGGACACTGCCTGTGACAGTATCAAAGCAGACAAGGAACAGGAATGTAAGACTAATAAAGGCATACGTGACACTCTCAGTTCTATGTTTGCAACTCAGGAACTGCCTGACCTGAAGTTGTTTCCATGGATTTAGTAACTATTAAGGAATTTCTCTTCCACACACCTCTCCATTCTTTCACTGAGCCTCTGAAAAATTTTCTCATCAGCAGCATTCTGCATAAAGTAACTCCACAGAGGGTTCACCATACAGTAAGACTAACAACTCTTTTTTCTTGTTTTGAAACTGCCACTTCCTAGCTTCACTTAGTGAAAAAGAAGCAATATGTACAGCATATATAAAAAATCTACTACATTCAATTACAAAGAAAGGTAAACAAAGGAAAAATATTGGACTTTTTCTACTGGTTGTTTCAAAAAAAATAGATATATGCTATATCACTTTACTTCAGAGTAATTTATCCAATGCAGGCTATTTCATTATTTAAAAAAAGAAGATAAAAAAAGAGGTGGCAGGAGGAGAAGATCATTCTACCATCTCCATTGTGCTTTCAGTTAGGCACATCTGCTGGATATCATGTTCTGTCAGTGAAGTATAAAGCTATAAAACAAGTAAAAAAAAAAGAGCTATTTTGGAGTATGAAAAATACAAGCATTGTATCTTTAGATAATAGCTCCTTTACTTACACCAGCAATATATCAAGTTCCAATTATCTCTGTGCTTGTTTTCCAGGAAAATTAAACACTTGGTGTCTTTTTTGTTGTTGTTGTTATGTAATAAGTTACACAACATATCTAAGTATTGTTTAACTATGCAGCAAAGCTCTGCTTCTCTAACAGTTACTTTTCTGTCTGTGAAAACCTACTGGTATTTAACAAAATAACAGCTCTCAATTAACTTTTAAGTGTAATGGCTAGCTTGGGTTTTGATAACAAATTCACTGATAAGATCACAAGCACACCAATATTACAAATTCTTGGCTCATTCAGTTTTTCATCTACTAACACCCCCAAATCCTCCTCCTCAGGGCTGCTCTCAAGCCATTCTCCACCCAGCCTGTATTTGTGCTTTGGATTGCCTCATCTGATGGGCAGCACCTTGCACTTGGCTTTGGTGAAATTCATGAGGTTGGCACGAGCCCATCTCTCCAGCCTGTCAAGGTCCCTCTGGATGGCATCCCTTCCCTCTAACACATCGACTGCACCACTCTGCTTGGTGTCATCCCTGGAAGTGTCCAAGGCCAGGCTGGATGAGCCTTTGAGCAACCTGATCTAGTGGGCCAGTAGTCTAAATTCAACTTGAGTGTGCAGAAATGGCTTCTCTTCTAATATCACTTCAATGCTATTTTCTGTTAGGAACCTACTTTAGAAGTCTTCATCGCCTTCAGATTTAGCAGGGTAAACTAGAAACTAGATATGTCCTACTTTGGTGTAATTTTTGTCCTGAATGTTTATTCTTAAGAGGGAACATGAAGCTAAGGGAGAGAAAGACATTTTTCCCTTTTAGAATATCACTTATATAAATACAGTTAATAGTAATTTTCTTTAAATATTGTTATATTTCATAAATCTTGGGAACTGCATTGTAATGCACTAAGACCACCCTGTTTCACACAGTCAGCTATGTCCAAATGGAATAGGCAAGGAGATCATGTGCAAAGGAAAAAGCATTTCTTCTTTTTAACAGCCACTGAAACCCTTGCAGTAAGATTTTTATTCCGTAAGTATTACAGTATATTGCCACCTATAGGCTAGTACCTAAATATAGCTTCCAGTAATAAAGCTGTAATTATTTTTCTTATAGCATTTCTTTGTGATTTGCATACAGTGAAAAATTTGGTACCATGACTTTATTTCTGTGTAAATAATCAATGGACTTTTCATCATACTAGCACAGTCACTGCACAAACAACTGCAAAATGCTAACTAGATAATCAATAGCAGAGAAGGAGAAGTCCATTTATTGTGAACAGAGGACACAGTACACACACCGCCACAATCCTCCAAGGTCTCTGAAGTAAGGACTATCTAGGAAATGATGTACCTTCAACAGTAGCTACAGTGTGTATCTTTTCCTTGGCAGTCAAACTTCTGTCTTTTGATCTAGTTACACTACATGCTACACCTGGAGGTCTTGCTAGTTTTGCTATGAGGCTTCAGATTATCTTGAAAACATGACTGAGACTTTTTCTCACATGGTATTTTCTTCCCTATTGGCTTTAATCTGCACCTAGTACGGTATGCATTAATAAATCATAGGTGGTACTAAAGTCTGGTGATGAAGCAACAAAATTACAGCCATACTTTTCATGGTTTCTACCCTAAGCACCTTAGTTGTTCATCTTTTGTTTTGCCTTAGGGTTTTCTGCTTTTTAGTTATTCTGACTGGGTTACTCTGTGAATTACGGAGTTTCCCATTTTACCGGGCATAATTCATCTTCTTTGGCAGTCAGATTTGCCTAGATAGGCAATTGTTCACAGTGCAGACATGCTGTTACTGTAGTGCTTGTATCCCCATTCAATTTTAGTGGAAGATGGTGGAAACACAGTACAACAAGCAGAAACGATATGATGTCGCTTAACACTGTTATTGTAGTAATGTTGTCTGAATGCCCTAAACTGTGTTCCAAATTCCAGACTTACTCAATAGCACTTTTTATGCCTTTCTTCCTATTTCCATTAAAAATTAGTGTTATTCAAAATCTTGTTAAAAAGCAGAAGTCAATCTCTAAATATATTACCGCAAAAAATAAATTAACAATGTTCGGGCAGTTTGTCTGCAAGACTACCTCTACTCATCTTCAATAGATTTGTTTCTGCACATGGCTTGAAAAAGAATACTAGACTGCATGTGGCATTACAGTTAACCAAGGAGACACTTTTATGCCTCTGTAGAAAGAACCCAGATTTCTCTGTATTAAGAGATATGGAAGTCAGAAAAAGATTTAGAAACCAAGTCTTATAAAACCTAGGAGCTTCTCCTCTAGTTTCACTACAGAAACAGAGTAAGTTGCAGTGAGTCTTCATTATTTTCTATTTGTCTTTTATGATATTGAAGTTTACATTTTGTGTATCCCACACTTGTTCTCACTGATCCAGCTTCATATGTTTTAACTTCTAGAAACATAAGCCCCAGAACACACTTGAAAGGACAATACCCAGGCAACAGACAGTCAATATGGCACTGTTAATAGTAACAGAGGATCTATCTTAGGAAGACAAATTTCTAGCAGAATGAACATTCAGGAATGACTGCAACAAAACCTGAACAGATCTATGATCCTATAGCTTGAAGATATACAATGGGCCTGAGACTGGCCAAACAATATTATGCAATTGTTTATGTCTCAGCATTAATGTTTTTTCCTCTTGTTCTGTGGTCTGATAGATGTAATTTTAGCTCATATAAAGATGATGTCTTGTTCTATGCTTTAAGATATATTGAAAAAATGTAATGATCCTCAGCAAGTCCCTCATCACAACTTCAAAATACGAGTTCATCATATCCGAGAGATCCAGGTAATAACTTTTAAGTGAAAGTAAACAGGAAAAAAAAATAACTCATATAGGATAGTACTGAAGGTATTGCTTAATAATTACTTTATCACTTAAAGATTTAGCAATGAAAACAAAATACCTTCCATAATGAAGGTTGGTCAATGTCCAGCAAAATCTTTGAGTTATTCCATGACTCAATGTGACTCAGTGAAGAGGAAATACCTGCATGTCCACGACAGTACGCCAGTCTTTAGGGCTTATCCTGCATGTGATGGCTCAGTTCATTTTCCAAATATTCTCAGCAAAACAAATAAAAGGCAACAATATGCGACAAGATGCTATAGACTACTCAGTGACCTACTTTTATTTTTTTCTTTCCTAACAACATTCAGTAATACTTAGAGGGACATCTTTTACCTCTTAATGAACAAGAAAGATATTACCTCTCCTTTAAAAAGTCTTGCTTCACTAAATTCACAGCAGTTTTCAATGAAAGAATTATTACATGAATCCTGGTGCTTAACAGATATGTAACTTCTAACCACATTAACACGCTTTCAGCACACTCACTTGTGAAGCCATCCCAAACTCATGCTGGGAAATGCACTGTCTGTACTACTTGTACTACTTGCTACATCATCACATCATTCCCTAGCTCTAGAGCAGTTTATTTCATGCAGAAATTTATAGTATATTGCGAAAATGCCCTGATGAACAGGTGGGGAAACTTTCTTGTCCAATCAAGACAATTAGGTTTTGCATTCTAGCAAAATTATGAACAGACAAATCAAATGGGCTGGTACAACTTCTAAACATACATGCCAATTTTTGTAAGAGCTCTTTATTAAAGTACTCAAAGCAATGCCCATAAAGAATCTTAAAGTATGTTCCAGAACTAGTGACACAGAACCTGTGCAGCAATCAGTGCCTAGGGACACATCACAATAAATTAATTAAATATTAGATTTTCTATCAATGATCGCATTACTGTAAGCACAAAGTATGGAAGAGGAGTTTGTACAACTGAAGATGGTCAATAATCCCAATACAGAAAAAGACTTCCGCTCCTCACCACCACTTCAGCACTTAAGAGAAGTTAACAGCATTGCTTGTTTTGCTCTCTGATGTCAAAGAAATGAACATATTGCCAGGATACCACAAATGCGTATTTTCAAGTTTGCATAGCTTTGTTATTTCACAAAAACAAGGCAAAGTGCAGATTACTCATACTCATGCCTCCTGCTGAGTTTGATGCTTTAAGAGAGAGGCTTTTAGGCTTATGTAACACAAAAAAGTGCCAACATTTTCTGAATAGTAGAAAATACACTTTTCCTCACATTCTTATGCTGAAAGTCATGGATCTAGCCAAATGTTTGTTAGGGAACTTTCCAAACCAAATTTTAGTTTAGATCAAGCAGATAAAAGTTCACTAAATCAATAGTCAGTAAAAATAGGATGTTTGGAAGAAAATGTCTTAGAAACTGAGCATTGATATTGCTGCAGCAAGCACTCCTGGGCATTTTGATTCTGTACTGAATTATCAGTCTGGACTTAGCACACAAAGCAGAACGGAAAATGTTATTTTTCTGACAATATTGCACTCCATAAGGAAGAATGTTGGTCCTATCAAAAAGGACTGTCCAAAATAATGCAGTTTCATGAGATGAAGGTTATCTGTGCATGTAACACTTATGTGCTTAACGTCCACAAAATCCAGATCAAAATGGAAAGACCAAGTAAGCCCCAAATAAGATACAAAGGTAATCCAAAGTACATAAGTTAAATGCTGAGCAGCACTAGCACAGTTTACAAGATGAAAGCATTCATTTCATGCATTTGGTTTTTATTTAAATCTTAAAAATAAAAACCCAAAACTTTATTAACAAATGCTGCAATTATTCTCACTGAAACGTAGCTTAAGAAAGAATTACATTTTGTACACAGGAGAGAAAATGCCGTGTGTTGGGCTGAGAGGTAGTACGAAAACACTAAGTTAAAGAAAACGGAGACTGATTTTCTCATCTTCCATTTTACAATTTTTTATCTCAGAGCACATTCAGCATGAAGCAATACCAAAAGTTAAACTACTAGTTGAACTTTACAGAAACTTAAAAAAATATTTAAACCAACAGTGAATTTGGTCAGCTACGATTTTGCTTCCCTATGAGTTACCTCACTCTCATGATTATATCATTCAGAAAACTAAGGCAATAAACATATGCTGAGCACACTGAATTCCTTTTAATTTCAAGAGCCAGACTGGCTGTTTTCATTCAGGATTTGGCTTTCTAAGCATTTACTTCAGTTTCTAATACTACATTTTATGCAACCAATAGTTACAGGTGAAGTCTTCAAGTATTCTGGTTAAATCATTAATTTGCTATACTGCTATATCATAGCAGTTTAAAAACATTTCTAACAGAAGTTTTAGCTTGTGACAGTTGCACAAAACTCCATCTCCTGGCCTTCTTTCTCGATTTCCTGACCAGAAATGCCAAAGAAAAACTCTGCCTCTTCCTTTAGTCATGCAGCCATGGCCTGTGTCCATTTCACCAGCCAAGTGCGCTACCTAGGAAAATTAGAAACCTAAGTCTGAAAACCCACTGAGTGGTTTGGTGGAATGAGAATTACTACCTTCTAAGCGTTCAGTGATACAAAATGTGTGTGATAAAGCCTAGATTAGTGGTATGAATCATTAAGCACATACCTGTGCTTAGTCAGTTAATAACATAATTGTTATTTATCATGCAATGAAGTCAGCATGACTGAAATTTTACTGTTGTGCTGCAAATTTTCAAAGACAACCTGCTAAAATAAGCAAATGATAAAATTATCCATAGTAGCTAGCTTTGAATCATGTCCACAATTCCACTAGTAGGCAAAACCAAGCTGCAATAAATGATCAGCTGACATTACTACTGACACACAGCTGTAGTGGGATGGAACATCTCATGTGATTCCCAAGTTCACCCTTGAGTAACTAACACATATTCAGCCACTTATTTTGAAAGGCAGGATATAGTAATATGGAATTTCCAAAAACTACTATTATACAAGTATGACTTTGCAATTTTATTTGAGGAATGGACTTTACACACCTCTCACACTGGCATTCCCAGCTTTTCAAGGTGCATTTCTTTTTCTCCACCACCAGAGTATATACAGAACACAGTGGCCATAGGTCAGTGTAGTCCTACCTTGGGAGCAGCACTTTCAGATGCAATGGACAATGTACCATTTCACCACTTACTGGTTTCTCTAGATGTCAAAAAAGCCCCATCAATTTGTCTTGTTTCAGCTTGGTAATCACTATAGAAATGGCAAAACTAATGCATCAGAAGATGAAACCGGGACATGCTCCATTCTCTTTCCTCTTGGCCAGCCAAAGCAAAGAAGGCATTTTGAATGAGGTTAGCAGATTCAATTTTTAATTTATATTATCATACCACAAAAACATAAGGGAAAGGAAGTGATAAAGTCTCAGAGCAGAAACTAAATGCAGTATTGATGGGGCAGCTATGCATAGCACCTTCTCTACCCTAGATGAATTCTGCAAAATTAACCTGCACTCAGAAAATCTACATCTGTACCTGGGCTTGGTGTTCTTTCACAGTTTTTTTTTAAGCCCTACATATTTTGGAGTTTCCAGTTATATTTATATTACCTATAGTTAAGCAAGTACTTTACAAATATATAAATATCTTTACCCTTTCTTTAGAGAACTTCAAAAACAAAGAGCAAGAAACAACCTCACCTTTTCAAACTTCTGGGTAAATTTAGATCACCAAAAAAAAAAAGAAAAAAACCAGACAGAACACCAAACCTTCATCAAGATACTGAGAAATTCTTCATCATGTTGTCCTGCGTTTCTAGAGAATATTCACTTATGTGTTTTTTTTGATCAAGCCTGGATGTTTAAGCTTTTCCAACACATTGAGGTTCTACTAATCCATGTTTGTGCCATGAAATCTGCCCCAAAAACATACATAGTCTGGACAGAGCAGAGGGCTTACTCAGAAAAAAAAATCATCATCAACTTATTTCAAGGAATAATGCTGTCCTAGTAAAATCAACAGAAGTTGCACATAAATTTCAAAATATTCTTTAACTGTACATGAGTAATACAAATGTCCTTTTCTTGATTTACAAGGTCTGAAGTAGATAAAATAATTTCAAGTAATATTTGGACCAAAATACCTTGGTACTGTATTGTTAAGAGATTTTGGTGTTGGATATGTGGTAGGAGCAATCTACTTCTTTAGCTTCTCTTTCATTAAAAAACAAAACAAAAAAACCAAAACAAAAAACCCCACATGTTCTTCACTTGTATAAGCCTGAACTGGATATTCAGCAACTGTCCAAAATGAGGCTCTTCCCCCACAGTCTGGCTGTGCTTCTGGCTTCATACAAATAACCTCCCAGCCCCTTCTGTCCTCAAAAAAAAAAAGCTTCCAAGCTCAAAACTCACAAACTTTTATCTTTCCTAGTCGTAGTCTTTCTCTGACTTGGCTGACAGACTATGGCATGCCATGATGGAAGAGTAGCATCTTAACTGACTTGGCAGTACAGAAGCCCAGAAGCTAGGACTGCTTTGTCATCTAAATCACGCTGTTTAGGCAGAATCTCTATTGCTACTTTGAAACATCTGGCCCAATTAAAGCAGGACAGTGTCCTAACTCATCTGAAAGGAAGAGAAAGGTTAATGTTACATGCCCTAAAGGCAAAAATCTGTTTATAGGCAGTATCCAGGATGTTCTCACATACTACAGAAATTTTGTCTGGCTGAGAGAAGTTTGTCAAGCCAGGCAGGAGATCAAAAAAGAGAAAAATAAAGGGTGCTTTATAGTTCAGCACATATAAAAGTGTTTGCACACGTCAACTTCTGCCAGTGCAAACAATACTTAGGACTGGAGGCACATTTTCTTGGTGTTCGTATGTACAATGCATGTAAATGTAGCTTCTGCACATGCAAAACAGACATCAGGCTAAAATCATTGAACATTTCCAATAAGAGGCACCGCATAAGAAGCTGGGCTTCTTGCACTCCCACGGAAAACCATTCATCCCTATAATGTACAATACAAATCTTCAGTTACGGGTGCATTATAAAGTCTCTTAGTGAGATCATTTAGCACATTTTATAGGTTTCGAACAATGTTTTTTCTAATAATTCACATCTTAGTCACAATGGTAACAACATGGTGATCTGTTTAAGAGATACAAATTTAAACAATTGATTTTATTAATTAACATCATCTCTTTTACTCTGAGATACTTGTTCCAAGTAATCTGACAATTTAATTGAGGAGATCATTGATTTTAAGTAACATTTTTTCTTATTAGAAAAGCTGTTGCTATTGGATGGTGCTGGAAATTAACAGTGGTGGAGAGAGAAGAAACTCTAGGAAAATTATAAAGGCAAAGAATATTCCCCCCCTGCCCCCACACAATTGTTTTGGAATTCACAGCCTTTTCTCTGGTAGCCTGTATCATTTTGATACATCAAAAATATAGGTGGAGAGGCACTAATAAGTCATAACATCCCAAACTATTTCACACTAATTGGTCTATATTCAGACCCAGAAAAAATACTGTTTCCTTGCAATATTCAGCAATTTACTTTTCTTCCACTGATTAGTTTTTCACAGTTTTTGAAAACCTGATACTGAGTTTGACCCTTAGACTGAAATGATTTCTTACTCCAATCCATCTGCTTAATGTAAGCAAAAGATTTGTGCCTTAACAAGACTATTTAAGATAATGTGTTTTATTTTTATCTAAAAGACCATCCAAAATTTGATGGATAGAAGCCATTAGCTCTGGAAAAAATGAATTGTATTTATAAATTGAAAATAAAACTCACATTTGAAGGGGCAGGGAGTCTTTTTCAGGTTTTGTAACAGAATGATATATTGACCAAATCCAAGATGGCAAGAGCAGAAACCTTTACAAATTCTTCCCATCAGTTCTTTGACACAACCCTTCCATTTATCTCAGGCTCCAAGATAATACAGTTGCATCTTTGTGCAGATACAACATTCTGGAAAAGCAGAGCAACAATTTTTTATAG
>WKFP01015274.1:2514422-2527451 GCA_011057875.1 Pterocles orientalis | reverse complement strand
ATTCAGCAATTTACTTTTCTTCCACTGATTAGTTTTTCACAGTTTTTGAAAACCTGATACTGAGTTTGACCCTTAGACTGAAATGATTTCTTACTCCAATCCATCTGCTTAATGTAAGCAAAAGATTTGTGCCTTAACAAGACTATTTAAGATAATGTGTTTTATTTTTATCTAAAAGACCATCCAAAATTTGATGGATAGAAGCCATTAGCTCTGGAAAAAATGAATTGTATTTATAAATTGAAAATAAAACTCACATTTGAAGGGGCAGGGAGTCTTTTTCAGGTTTTGTAACAGAATGATATATTGACCAAATCCAAGATGGCAAGAGCAGAAACCTTTACAAATTCTTCCCATCAGTTCTTTGACACAACCCTTCCATTTATCTCAGGCTCCAAGATAATACAGTTGCATCTTTGTGCAGATACAACATTCTGGAAAAGCAGAGCAACAATTTTTTATAGGCACTAAAACATTTTACAAACACAGAGCAGGGTAATTCAATTGCTGTTTGTCAAGCATAAAGAGCACTAGCACTTCAAAGGAGAGGAAAAAACCACCACCATTACCAGATGAATCAGAACCAGCTCCCTAAACACTTCACAGCTAGACAACTAGAAGACCTCAATTGCTTTATTTCAATTTAACTACAGTCATGGCTACTTGTTGTTTTATACTTGCATCCTACACAACTGAAGTCAATTAGAGATTCACTACTAACTTTGTGCCAAGCACGTGTTGTCGCTATTCATGGGCAGAGACCCACAGCTCCAATCAGATTTAGACAGCAGATGTAAATATTCAGTACTTGTTTTTGTCCAAAGTTAACTGCTTTGCCACTAGTAGTAGTAGTATTAGCAGTAATTATTGAAAGCAGGCTCCCCTGTATATCATCCAAAACAAGCTCACTGACCTTTGGCTATTTTAATTTGTCTTTGTGAACGAAGTCAGAATTTTTATTTAAAGGTGGGGAAAGAAAGCATTTTGGGCATTTGAGATTTCAGCTGGCATGCAGAAGTACCATCTAAGGTGTCTTATCCCAGTCACTGTGCAGAAAAAGACAAACCAAAGCTGAATGCTTTCAAATAACACTCTACCTCCACCTTGTCCCCAAGTTTCTCCTACCAAACACTGGAAAATTGTTGGAAAAAATCTGGAGGATTTTCTTTCACTTTCATTCTATCCACAGTGAGAGATTTATATTATCTTTCTCTTGCTTTTAAAACACCAGAGGCAAGACACAGCACTCCACAATGCTTCACAGCTATTTGTTGCAGGTACGCTGCTAAATTATTGTCATAACATTGATTATTTTGCTGTTAACTCAGGTCATTTTTCTCTTTAAAGGACATTTTCAAAGAACCCCACCTAGGGGTCATTTCATCTTACACATGACAAACTTCACTAGACCACTGCTTTAAGTTATAAACCAGTTTAAGTGCTTTTCTGGACTGGTGCAAACATGACGATATGGCAAATTATTCAGCTCTTAAGAAGCTAGCAAGATACAAGGAATCTCCCGTAGTTACTTTATGCCATAAAGCATCGTTGATCTAAACCACAAATACATCATGTGCCAAAGCTTAAGCTTTCATTAAACTCACTGTGACCTTACAGCATCTACAATTGTTTTATCTGAATGAATAGTGTGTTGAGAGATCAGAACACCTGCAACATCTCTGCCACAGCTTCAAGATTTTAGAGATAGGTGCACGCACACAATAGAAACCCTCCTGACAGAAATCATCCAGTTTAATAAATATGTTTGATCACAATGTCTGTTGTTCTCAGGAAATTTAGCTAGTGTAAGAAAAGCTCTAATGATATTTATACGAAAGAACATAATTAGGCTGTTTGTTATGCAGTAAAATTATGTATTTTATTTCTAGAATCCATTAATAATTTTTTTAAAAAGACACTGGAAGAGAACACAGGCAGTAAGAATTTGCTCTCATCTCTACTTAGCACAGCTGTGAAAATAACTCTTGTTCAATTTTTTTTTTTTTAGTTTTAGTTCACATATAATTCCTTTAAACAAACTAACATATATTAAAAATCTACATAAGCTCTGGAAGAAACATCCAGAATTTTGCATTCCTTGTGGCAGAGCACAAAGCAAAGCATGTGACAGTGAAATGTGCTCTGCACCACAGAATGGTCCTACCTGGAGCCTCTGGCAAAAAGCACCAGGGGAGACTCGAGGTTGTCCTCTGGGGTTTTGGACTTGGGGATACAGGGAATTGAAAGCTCACTATAGTCCAGCTGCAAAAGGGATATTAGCAGCATACAAAGGAGTTTGAGCCGCTTCAGAAGTGAAAGGTACTGAATCACAGCTCTTCCTGGCACCCTGACCGCTGGTGCTGCGCTGGATGTTCAAAGGGAAGGTCCCCTCTACACATCATGCAACTGATGCTACATGGAGTAAGGGGATTGCACCGATCACACAACGAGCTTAGATAGGAAGCTCCAGTCACCCAGAAATTTTGGAATTGATCACAAATTGGCCTGAAGGTAAAAATTTCAGAATGTCACCAGAGGGGGAAGTGACACGTGCTGAAGAGGCCCCACTGTATAACAAACTGCCAGATGGTGAGAAGCAATATGCCCTATACCCTGATGGGTCCTGTCCCCCTTTTTTTTGTAGGAAAACATCAAAGGTTGAAAGCTGCCATTTGGAGCCCTATACAACAAGCTACAGAAGCTGCCGAAGGAGAAGGTGAATTGTGTCATTTTACAGAGGTGAAAGGCATCCAATTGGCTTTAGATAGTGCTGAACGAGAAAAGTGGCCAGTGCTCCATCTATACTGACTCAGGGATGGTGGCAAACGCTTTGTGGGGATGGTTACAGCAACGGAAGCAGAGAAACTGGCAGCGCAGAGGCAAACCCATCTGGGCTGCCCCATTATGGCAAGATATTGCTGCCCAGGAAGAAAAGCTGGTATGTCATATAGATGCTCTTGTAGTCTTGTAGGATTCTCTGGTCCATGATCATTAGCCGAGAATGAGTTGAGCCTTTGTTATCAAGTGGTGAGCAGTTTCACTTTGTATCACTTATTTGTATATTTGTATATATTATTATCATTATTATTATAAATTTTATTGTAGCTTAGTTCTTAAACTGTCCTTATCTCAACCCATGAGTCTCTGCCCTTTATCCCTTTAATTCTCTCTCCCATTCTTAGGGGGGAAGAGGGTGAGCAAGCTACTGTGCTGTGTTTGGCCAGCAGCTGGGTTCAAACCACAACAGCATATCACAAAACTAAGATGGCAAACTGCCACCTGCCCCTTCTCTGTTACACATCCCTGAAGCTAGAATACTCTTAATGAGGTTTTGTGGAGAGGTTCTGGAAAGAGCATTCACACAAAGTTTAACAGTGTTGCACATTTGATTTCATAATGCACCACAGAATCATTTAGCCTGTCTGATAATAAACCTTGAGGGGAGCTCTCTGAAAGTCACAGCAAGAAAACATGAGATTCAAAAGCATGCATCCTGGAGGTGACACTCTCTGGGATTAAGTGGTGAAGCAATTTAAACTCATGATTAATTCTAATGAGCTTTAATACCACTACTACATCAGAAGGGGAACAGATTATATCCTGTAGCAAAAAGCTTTAGCTTGGTTTTCTGAAGGGATCTGAAAATACATTATGACCTGGTTCCACAACATGCAGGATAAAGAAAGCTGGATCTCAAGCTTGATACAGTTCTCAGACCACTGGCATTCTGTATATTTCTAAGCAAGTTTTTGAAGCTTCATAACTACATCTGTAAAATGGAGATACTTTCCTTTTCCCATTATTTTACCTATCTTTTTTGCTTAGTTTGTAACCCTCTTTAACGGGAATGTCATCCTTTGTCTACAATGGAGTACACTCAGAACTTGTCTGTAAGGTACAGATCAGCAACAAAACCAACAAAAAAGCAATATACCAAGGTGCAAAATTTATTTTGAATCATTAACTATGAGTAGAGATCTGTATTCAAAGCAGCCTCCATACCAATTTCCCAGCACTACCTGTGGCTACAAGAGATTTTCTTCACAAAACTACCCCTGAAGCCCTGGCAGACTTGGTGAAATTACATTAACGCATCCAGATACACTTTTAGCTGTTTGTGGGTTGTTTTGTTTTTAAAAAGAACCTATAATAAGGCACTCAGAAACTTCAGAGTTCACATACGTCCGGTAAAATTCCCTTTCCTCCTGTACTTCCTGCTAAAAGACATGAAGACTTTGTCTTTTTCCTGTGCATATCGTGCATATTTTGTAACACTCCACTTCAAATAGGCAGCCACATAAAATCACCCCATTCACTCCCTCCCATAAGACAGCTGGACTTGACATAATTGTCCAACAAAGGTATTACAGCTTACCAGTAGACACAGCTGCGCAAACTGATACTTTTCATCCTCCTCATTTTACAAGAAGCACTCACCCAACGAAGAAGCTGGGCTGTCTTGTAGATGTAAGACAGTGTCTTGTCTACTTGTTCACAGACAAGGTCAGAAGGAAAACCAGTAACAGAGCTGAGATTTTCAAACCCTATCTTTATTCACTAGGCCCGAGAATACGCACATGCTCATACAAGGATTTTTACTATAAGGCATCTCCCCACTAAGGGAGGTTGAGCACTAAAACTGGAAAAAAAAACCCACAGCAGTTACAACCCAAATGATTAGGATGGTATTGCTGCTACAATTGAGGCTGTCTTTACAGCTCTCATAGCAATGGCCACGTGAAGACAGCATGCTGAACTTCAACATAGGTGACAGAAAACCAGAGAGGAGAGAGGGTTCAGTGAACAACAGAGAAAAATGTGCTCTGAAGATGTCAAACACTGTGGGCTAAGCCAGCACTTAACCACTTGTTTACCATTAAGCATACTAACACACTCCTGTTTATTTCAATAGCCCTCAATAGTTCCCACCTCTGTGGGCAGGTGTTTAATTTCTGGATTTGTGCAAAGCTATGCTGCATGAACAGAAGCTATTTATGTGCCTACAATTAAGTCCATGTTTAAGTGCTTTGCTGGAGTAGGTCCAGTGCCTTCCTCAAAAGTGAGCACTTAATACGAAAAAAAAGCACTTGGCATGTAGCTGTTTTTAAGGATGTTTCAGAGTATTATGCATGTTCTGCCATCATCCTGTAAGGAGAAATCCCACTGTAGGCAACAGGAGCTCTGTATTAAAAAGAAGGGATGATAGCTGTATCGAGTCAAATCCTAAACCAGACCAAGGAATCCTATTGTTTGCAAGAGAAGCACAGTATGTGCTAAACTGCGCAACTGTGAGTCACTGTTTCACCTACTGCAGATTTTATTAAGTTCTTCTTGAGAGGAGAACACCAGCCAAAAGCTGGATTCAGTCTGCAGGAGCAGAGAGTGCAGATGCCAATGCATAACTCTCAAACAAAAAAGCTAAGCACCCTTCTGGATACGTACAAAGTTCTGGAATGAAAATATATGAATAACCTGATGATTTGGACAAGACAGCTTTGGCCAGAAACAAACTGTCAGCAGTGGCCAAGCATTCAGAACAGTCTCATCCCGAACTAGAGAGCATCCCAAGTGCTATACAGTTGATTTAAAGATGATTTTTTTTTCCTAACTGAATCTTCAGTGAGTCATCAATTACTGAGCTATTCTGTGCTGGTCTTCTTTTATCGCAAGCTAACATTAAACTTTATCTAACCACTTATGACAGCTTTTTTCAAACGTTTTTAAAATGCAGTCCCTTTTGCCTCATCTGTCTTCCTGCCACTTTTCCATTCCCTCCAGCCTTCTTCCTCCCCCAGGCATCAGCACCTCAATTTCTCCTCAGCAGGGGAACAAAACCAGGCTGTAATTACTGCCTGGAAGTATTTAATCGCTCCCACATCTTAAAGGAACTGAAATGCTGATCTTTCCACAACACTAAAATAGGTCTTAATCATCAGGTGAAAAAAAAAAACCTGATTTACTAAACAATGCAGTCTA
The DNA here is from genome assembly GCA_011057875.1 of Pterocles orientalis. NCBI lineage: Eukaryota > Metazoa > Chordata > Aves > Pterocliformes > Pteroclidae > Pterocles > Pterocles orientalis. The sequence continues at coordinate 2,521,475 of WKFP01015274.1, read as the reverse complement.
CAAACATGCCAATACTATCCCACATCACTTACCTCTGTGCCAACAAGTTAAACAAAGATATTGAAATGCTTATCTTTACTCCCACTGCAGCTTTTGTATATGCAGGACTGAAATATATGGTAATGTAACCACTACACATAGGACAGGGAGATAAATAGTGCAAGAGGAAGTATTTGAGCAGGAAGAGCCTACTCATTTGAAGAATAGGCCCACCACTAAGGTTTGAATACTATGAGACTGCTGCAAAAAATCCAACATTTTTAACAAAATACCATCACAAAGCCTATGTCTATATTGCCTCTAAACTGGCCCAGTAACCTCAGTTCCTGAAATACTCAAAGCTTGATTTTGCCGTTAGAGCCACGCAGAAAATGTATCTACACTAGCAAACATGATCAAGTCCAGATACTGTTGAGAATTTCCCCTTTAGATATGCTCAGGCAGTGTTAAGTTCTGTTTTACTCCAGAATTCAATACATATTTGAGTATCATTTGTGTAGGAAGTATTACTTCTCAGAAAGGGTAATCAGGCATTGGAATGCACTGCCCAGGGAGGTGGTGGAGTCACCAACCATGGGAGTGTTCAAGAAACGTTTGGACGTTGTGTTGAGGAATATGATTTAGCTGGGAAGTATTAGTAATGGTTGGACTAGATGATCTTCTAGGTCTTTTCCAACCTTGATAATTCTGAGATTCTGCATATGTGTAGGTGGGTGGAACACAGAGAGAAAAAGCAGGGAAAGGCTCCTTTTCTGGAGCAGTCAGGGTAAGCAAATTACTTTGTGCTGAAAGAAGAACAAGTCACTGAAAAAAAGGGGGAGTCAGAGATACCAAGCACAACAGATAGGTACATATTTCTGAATTCATCCAGCTTCTCTGCCTTAGAGAGCAAGGAAGCTGTAGGGAAGAAAATTGTTCCCCACCTTCAGCAGAAAGTCAAGTGAGGGGCCATTAAAACACGAACAACTTGGAATTCACTTTAATGCCATTTTAAATCTACAGTTACCCAGAGAGATGCTAGGCAGTCAGCCATCTAATTGAACTTTTCTCATGATATACCTGCTATGCACAGTGAAAAAGGAACTAAACTGAATGACATATACTGGAAATCAATTACTTTGATTTTAAGAATACATTCAGAAAATGAATATGAAAAAATGAGAAAAAAGAAGGAGTAGTAATTAGTCACTGAATCACTGTATATCGTATAGAATATTCTCCAACCAGACATATTCAATGTGCAATCAGCAAACTATGGCAATGGGTGAACTTGGCAGGCTTGATATCTTCTATTCGCTTGAGAATCTTGCCCCAGAGACAAAACAAGTGTAGAGAAAGTTAAATTATTTTTATTTACACCTGCTAGGTTTCCCAACATTAACCACAGACTTAAACAGACCTAATGTGCATGTACACATGCTTTTCTGTGCTTCCTCAGTCATACACCTTCTAACACACCTTATCACACACTATTTCTGAATGAGGCCCACTGTAGGCAGCTAAGTTCAAGGCAACTTAAGGAAGGCCTCATTCACATGGCTCCCATTTTGAAGAAAGATAAGAGAATATATATCTAACATGTAAGAATTACTAACAGAAGTGGGAAGGAAAAAAAAAGGTTGCAGACAGATACCCTCTTCCAGAGCTAACTAATTCAGCAGAAGAAGTTGTAATACTCATCTGCTTGGCAGTATTTTCCAGTAGACAGGACACCCAACTAAATTGCTGGCAGACACTGCTTGTGCAAGTGCTCCCAGAATCACCTAATTCAGTCAAGAAACTAATGAGCTAGATCAGCCCACAAATTTTACTGCTTAAACCCACACTTTTAAAGGGAGTTTTGAGAGTTTCATGGGAGCAGCTCTTTTAGCAAGCACTCAGAAAAGGGTCATGACAGACAGCTGATCATGGTGACTTCTTCCCCTGACATAAATAAGCACAGAAGCCCTGTCTGCAACCTGATTTATCTAAGGATTAAAGCATCTCAATTTGTATGTACAGTACGAATACACACAACATTAATTGGTCTTTTTCAACCAACTTAGAAATGAATACAAATTTTTCAATTCAAAAGAGGCCTGCCAGAAAGATCATTATACATGAGAATAAGGATAAAAGAACTGCTTATCTTCCTGCAATTCTTCCTTAAACAAACAAAAGCAAAAAGCTTGTCCGGTTGTACAAAGATTAATACTAATACGTTGCTCACAGAGAGGAGAAAACAGCACAGATCTTTAGAGAAGTTTAACTTCCCTAAGAGCAGCAACACGAGTCCAGATTTCTATAAGTCTGCGGGTACATCAGATGCTAATCAATTCTGAAAAACATGTCACTTTGCATCACGCACGGCCAGCATTTCAGTCAGCAGGCCAATCGGCGGTCCAGGGCTGGTCTGCTGCCCCATCATACAAGGAGACTGGAAACAGCTGTTCAGATGGTGGAGCCAGTGCAAAAGCAGAAATGTCTCCCAGCACCTGTCATCTGATGTTTGAAACCCAGGACATGGTTCTGTTCATACAAAATGAAGCTGGGGCCCTCTCTCCTACCCTGGTGCCTGACAGGAGCAGCTGCTATTGCTCCTGTAACAACACAGGCTGCAAGGCAGAACCCAACAGGCTCCAGCTGTCACAGCCACAGAGGTGGGTTCATCCCACCTGCATCAGCCATAAGGACAGAAATCTGTTGAACAAAATGCCCAGGTGATCCCAGGAAGTGGACCGAAACCCTATATAGGAAAGCAAAATAAAAGACAAGACGTTACCAAACTGACTGGGGAGAACTTCCTTCCACACACCACATCTGGCAACTGATTTAGCTCTGTATAGATAAGCTTTAGCAATAAAATTTATTTGTACCTGCATTCACTTCTAAAACTTCTCAGGAATGCTATACAGAACAGACTTTGCGGAGTCTCTTCTCTTCCCAGGAAGACTTTGTTTTGTTAAAGTTGCAGACAGGCTTACTACAAAATAAGTAAGACTGCAATTTCCAGCCAGACTGTTCTAAAAAGTCATTATATGCTTATTTAATATGTGCAAGACATGCACTTATTTTTTTCCCCTGTGCAGAATGGAATAGCTAAGTTTTTTTACTTAAGCATGTGGCTCTATTAATCTCATTTTAATGTTTTTGCCTTCTCTGGTTTCATTTCCTACATCACTGCAAGACTGCATCTCATCACACACATCTAATTTGTCATTTTAGTTTCAGTCATTAATCTTTGCCTTTCCTTCAAAAGATAATCCATGTTTAATAGCTATTTTATATAATCTGCATCAAGGTGCTGGAAGGACTATTTTGCAGACTTTGGGAGAACATTGTAGCTACACCAAATTTAATTACATATCCAAATATCATTTTTGAGGCCAAAAGTTCTCTCTCTAACAGAAAGAGCTAGGAATACATTATAAGTAATTTCTGCTTGAGTCTTGAGAGAAATAAAAGTACACAATCAGCTTCCTCATGTCACTCTCCCCAAAGCAAGTAAATATTATCTTTAAACAATAAAGATAAGGATGCAGTTTTAAAAAGACATTAGCACTGATAAATATTTACTAACCCAAATGCATCCTCCCTGAAGAGGCAGAACAGTTATAGAAGATAAGGTTGTCAAATGAATAAATGAGCTTTAAGCTGATCTTGCATACCTTGAGACAGAATTTAACCTGTGATAAGCAGCATGTCTTCAAACATTTCTCCAACTATCTGCCATACTTGCTTGCCCTATAATTAGTGATAGCACAGTCTAAACACTACCCAGCAGGTATGAGACACGAAGACATAACATCTAAGAATCATGTTACTTTCATAAACTGGTGTATTTAACAACTTTGTCTTAAAAGCTTCATAGATATTTTCTTCTGTACTCCAACAACAGTGGGTCTTTTCCACCCCATGTTTTAGCTGACTAGTGTACCCAAACACCACCTCACCAACCATACTCTAGATTTCTCCAAACAGAATTAAAATAGATGAATAGCAGATTTCTTGGCTTCTCCTCTCAACTCAATAGTCAGTTGTGGTGCAACTGGTACCTAATATTAGGTTGTAGAGACTAAAGAAGAGACCAGCAATGAAGATTTTGACAGAGATACTGCAATAAGGTATTTGTCATCCTTATTCCTGTTTGACTCTTTCCTGTACGATGAGTTGGTGGCATACTTTAGAATGATCATTCACCCTTTCAGCAAAGACACGTCACACATCAGAGTTAAAATAAGTGTAACAGAGAACAAGAGTGAAGGAGTGAGTCAACTGGTCAACTAGTCCTGATCTGAGGGAACACATCTGATCATATTCAAGAGTTCAGCAAACTTTGAAAGGAAACACTTTCCTTCTTGGTTTTAGTGGAATAAGAACCAGAAATTGAATCTTTCACTAAAGTTACAACAGTACAGACTCCTTGCAACAAGAGAGGATAATATGACAGCTCATCACAGCACTTAATACCACAACTAAAGTTTCAGATAAAGAGCAGTTTTCAAAAATGTCTACTTTCTTCAACTGAAATGGCCTATTTTTTAAGAGTCCAATAGTTCTAGTTAGCTGTGAATAACGACTGAGGCCTCTTAGAGCAGAACAATTTTAAGAAAGTGTTAAACTTCATATACGAACAGTGGACACAAAATGCAGAACAAAACTGAAACACAGCTCTCCAAAATTCATAGGGATTGCTAGAAGTATATGCACATTATCAACTTCAGCATATCATTATGTTAAAAGATGACACATTCTAAGCCATGCTTCTGGTTTCTGCATTCATAGGACTAAGTAAGATTTTTTTCCCAGCTGTTATTTAATGAATACATTTCTTAACATCTAGTTGGACCTAAAGGCTTAAAAACTAGGAAGCAAAACAAAAGCAATAAACATTGTTTTTTTTTTAAATCTCATTATGTTTTAAGACAACTTTATGAGTTGGAGAAGAGGTAAATAGTAACTTTTGACTGCCTGAGGTTCCTAAGACCAAAATAGCTTTTGGGAAGAAAGCTAGAAACTCAATAATACAGAAATATATTTAGATAGTCTGCTCCTATAGCCTTTGCCACTGACAGTAAATTTAATAATCATGTTTATTACAGCAACTGAAAACACCTCAACTGAGAAAGAAGTATTTCCACCCCCTTGCTACTCTCCTTTTCTGTACCTGATCAGCCAATATGTAAACACTATTGCACTCTCTAGTGCCAGGTGAGTCCCTATGTACGGGGTCCTTTTGATTTCTCCTTTGGGCTGGATTCACAACTCCTCTGTACACGGTTTTGCTTCTGTTTTGGTTCCTAACTTCCTTTCAAGTCTTTCCTCATCTCCTGATGCCAACAGTACAAGCACTCAAAATCTTCTCCCTAGCAATACCTGTAAATTTTACAGGTGAAAAGGTGTCTCTTTTCCCATTAAAAGCTATGTTCTCAACATACACCATCAACTCTCTCCATGATTTGACTCAGTCCATTAAAGTCAGATGGAGACTCATTGATTTTAATAGGAGGTGTGCCTTGGTTTTGTAAAGCCCATTTTCTTAAGGAGAAGAACTCAGCAGCTTCTGTAAGCCCCCTAATTCAACCTGACACACCTACTTCTTAGGTCTGAGCATGTAGATCTGAGCTCCAGCTTTGCACTCCTCAACAGTGAAATGGAGCATCTGTCACACACCTTCTAAAGACAGGTTTTTTTGATGACTTCACAAAGATTGAGCTAAAGTAAATACCAATATATGTAGCACTGTTATGATTCGAACCGCTATTAAAACTGTATTTCGACGGATCCTTAGCGGATGTAAATGCATGCACCTCTAATATCAAAGAAAATGACTGGTATATAAGCATGACTGGTGTTCTTTTTCAGGGTGATGCTGCATTTTGACATGATGTTACTCTCCACTAATATTATACTCTCTATTAAACAGCATACAAGGTACAGTGGCATTTGTTGCAGTTCACTAAGAAATCAGTAAACTCCCTACTTAACAATGTTGCAAATATCAATTTTTCATTACAACAGTCAGTAGTAGTACCCTGCTGACAAACCATAATGTCATTGCAACACATCTTTAAAGCACCATAATTACTACTGTATGCACGAGGGCATGCGAGTTGGAGTGGACCTGAATTGAATGAGCAAAGCTGTTGGGACTAAGCTCGTAAAATGACTGGGAAGCCGCAAGGTTTTATTTTTTAAGCACTTTGAGACCTCCCGTGATGTCTATAAAGTGCAGAAGATGGATATACCTAAAAAGGAACCAGAAAGTTTTCACCAGCAATAAAGTTTGTGCCAGTTGCCTGTCCTAAGAACACTGCATGTGGATAGAGCACTACCTGCAGGAGGACTTGGCATCCACATTGCAAACATAGTACTCTGGATGGCACCCCTGCATGTAGGTTTGGTCTGAATTTCACTGCAAGCAAGACTGTGAGGAAAGTACCAGTGCTGGAGTCATGTGGTATACACAAAAGCAAGCACAAGTGGAGTCACCAGGTAAATTTGAAACAGAAAACTGCACCCTTAAACTGCTTGACCTCCAGGCAGAAATGGTATCCCCAAAATACCAGATCACATCTTGCTGCAAGAACCCCCTGTCTCGCCCCACTCCAGTGGACGGTTTTTTGCGATTCCCAGAAAAGCAGCACCGGCTAGGTGGAGTCAGACAATGACTCGAGGCAACAACAGAACACAATTATATTTATCCCGGCAACTGCAAAAGCATCAGGAATCAGCTTCTCCAAGGCAAGCACCAAATAAGACAGTACAAAAGAGTGGAAAAGTAAGAAAGAGGGGCAGAAAGAGTTAAAGAGACAGAGACACACAGAACATCACCAACCCCTCGTTCCAGCACGTGTCTTCTCTTCAGGCAGAAGTCTTTGTTTCGGGCAGAAACTCCGTGCGCCGGGCGGTGACGGGCCGACCGAGGGGTAATAAACCGGCAGAGAGTACGGGTCGGGCTCACCTTTTCTAGAGTTCGGGACGGTCTGCCGGACCGCCCCGTGGGGGGTGGGGGGTGGGAAGGGCAGCATCCAGGTCACCTTCGGGGTTGACCTTCGGGGGGCGCAACAGCCC